>BLBF01000016.1:28355189-28449589 GCA_015471245.1 Laticauda colubrina
AAAGCTAAAAATGTAAGAAAAGGATGGGGTTGTCAGTGGTTTTCTTATTTACAGTTGTTGGAAGAATTTGCAGTAGCAAGAGTTTATGATTTTGAACACTACATCAGTGACTGCAACAAGATTGTTCTATGCACAAAGATGGAAAGATTTGGAGCTATCTACATGAAAATATGATTGGAGAAAATGATGGACTTTGCATTTATGACTTCCTAAGATCAAAATCTTGTTTAACTTTTTTGCTGCTTTATTTTACATTCTTAAGATTGTGATTAACATTTTCTTCCATTAAAAGATTGAAGTCCCAAAGGTGCTTTTTTTTTAAAAGAGGCAACTGGACTTTCTGGTTTTTCTTTGAAGATGTTTCCACTTCTCATCGAAGAAACTTCTTCAGTTCTGACTGGATGATGGGGAATAGAAGGATTTATACCCCTTGCAGAGAGCTGGTCATTTGCATTCTTTAAGCAAATTGTTAAGGCCACCTGGAGGTTTATCTGTGTCATCAGGGTCACTTGCAAACTAGTATGGAGCTTTCTTGGAACTGTTGAAAGGCCTGTGTTGTAGACTGGAGATTGATGATGTTGTATCCCTCCTCCTCTGTTGAGACAGTGCTTCTTGGATGAGAAGCTAAATGTTTTCAAAGAAAAACCAGAAAGTTCTGTTCCTCTTTAAAAAAGTACCTTTGGGACAACTATGACCTGAATGTCTGAAAATCTCCATAGACATTCAGGATTGAAGGCAAATTCTGCTGGTGTTTGCAAACTTCCCATTCCAAAAGTCTGTAATATCTTGATAATAGTTAATAAGCACCTGTTCAACAGTGATTAGAAAGTGAGGTTAGCAGACTTGGTGTCTTTTGAAAGTCACCAATTGTGTGAGGCTGTGAGCAAAATTGCTATTCCTGTTATTCAGTCTCCTTATGAGGAGGAGCATAAATGAATCACTTATCTTTTCTGTCGACTCACCTTGGCCTTTGTTGTTGTTGACTTTTACAAAATTAAAAAAGTTCCAAAAAGGAAATATATATGTTATTATTTCTTTAGATCTGAAAGGAAAGATTCATTTCCATCTTACCAAGCAAAAATATTTTGAGAGCTTTTTGAAATAAACAGAAAAGGGTCTTAGATGGGCTAAGAAACAGTTGGATTTGACTGTATTAAATTTATTTGGGGCAAGCTATAGCTCCCTGGCTTTGAAATGAAAAAAAATTATTGGACTATACCAAGTTATTTTTATATTTTTAGAAGGCCTAGAACACAAAAGTCTTGAGGTTGCTTCCATAACTCCTAAATGAAGTGCTGTGTTAATAAAAACGGTGGGAAAATGCAAGATGGATTAAAGTAAAATTCATTGTTCGTGGACTCTTCTGCTCCCAGTCAATCCCATGAGTAAGACAAGGTAAGTGCACAGTAAAATACTTATTTAAAAGCATGCCAGTTTCACGAAGAACCAGTTATGAAACAGATTATAATATAAAGGCTTTGGAGTATCCAAAAAACACTAAACTCCTAAACAGATTGTGGCATTTTCAAAAATGCTGTATGCCTAAAAGCCACATAGAAACTCTAGATTCACAAGACCTGGTTTAAAAGTTCATGTTACTTACATGCAATCATTCCATTATTGTCAATATTCAGTTGCATCTCTCCTTTCTGGTTATCTTAACTGAAATTTATCTACCTGTCTTACAGCATTCTTATGACATTCATTATCCAAAGTCTTGATGTTGACAAGATTTTTTTGAAACAAGAATAATCCCATCTTAATAAGGTCAGATTAAGAAGAACTGAAACAATTCCAAAATCCTTTCAAGACCAAAGATTTTAAAGATGGCAATCTAATAGTATATGATAGTCTCAGCAATAGGCTACACCCAGTGCTTTGAAACTTTCAGAAATCATTGCAATACAGTTCAATTGCTTGCTGTACTCTCTTTAAAACAGGCATTAACAGGAGCAACATATACTTGGAAGACAAGTATCAAAAATATTTCCCAAGGCATTTCATGTATATTATTCTTACACAACCCTATCTAAAAAACAAGTAGGTTAGCTAGCTTCAGGTTCTAGAAAACAAGCAAGGAGGTAATAAGTGTGTCTCATCTGAAATATTTCTCCTCTTACTACCATTTTCCTGCTCACGGATTGCATATGTGTACAGCATATAATAGAGTTGGAAAGGACCTCAGAGATCTTCTAGTCCAACCCCTTGCTCAAGTAGGAAACCTTATATAACATTTCAGACAGATGGTTCTTCAATCTCTTCTACAAAGCCTCCAGTGTTGGAGCATTTCTGTTTTCCATGAGATCAAAAGGGAGGAATTTGTGGTCTTCTATCCAAACCTTGCTGAAACTACCAGTTCCAAGATATGAAGAATATGTCCTACATTTGTATATTAAACAGTCCCGTTCAAGTCAAAAATTGATTTCCCTCACAACTGAAAAACCAGGCGGCCAGGGATGGGGAACCTTTTATGGCTCACTCAGGAATTCTGGGAGTTGAAGTCCATAAGTGATAAAAGACCCAAGTTTCCCTACCCCTGGCCTATACTATATATGACAGATCATTCAGTTGCCAAGCATCTGAATTTTGATCATGTGCCCATGGGAAAGCTGCAGTGGTGGTAAGTGTGAAAAGCGGTCATAAGTCACTTTTTTCAGTGCAATTGTAACTTTGAACGGTCACTAAATGGTCTGTTTACAGGACTACCTGTAAACTACGGGACTACCTGTAGTTTTGTCTTAGTTTGATTTTCACAGGGAAGAGTTTTATACCATGTAAACAAATTTTTCAAGGAACATGTACCAGTGGTGGGATTCAATTTTTTTTACAACCAGTTCTATGGGCGTGGCTCGATGGGCGTGGTGTGGCTTGGTAGGCGTGGCTTGGTGGGCATGGCAGGAAAAGGATACTGTAAAATCCCCATTCTCTCCCCACGCCACTAACCTGCTTTCCAGCTCCGCTTTCCTGTGCAGGGCAACAAAAGAAGACCCAGACAATCAGCTGGGACTCGGGAGGCAGAGAATAGATGGAGGCAGGGCCAGTCAGAGGTGGGATTTGCCGGTTCTCCAAACTACTCAAAATTTCCACTATCGATTCTCCAGCACTGGTCAGAACCTCTGACACGTACTACATTGTAATCACAACAACTCTTCTTGCTTTAACATCTCAATTTCTCTTCTCTAGCTCTTTAAAACTCTCCTTTGTTCTGAGAAATGGTTTGCCACATTCTTTTTTTTTTTTAATAAACATGCCCAGATAGCATGATAGACATTGACCAAACAACCAACTGTAGGAGTCCCAGCAAGGTAACACGCTGCATTCATGTTTGCAGTTCTTGATGGCCTGCTATTATCCTGCGTCACAACTTGTTTGATTTTTCTCCTGCCAACTGTTTCAGAGTTCACAGGGCTTGTCAGAACCTAAACTTATGGGGAAACCTGAAGCAATGAAAACCTCACACTTCTGTCAGTCATTGTTTCATGTTGCATCAATTCCATTTCTTACATCAATGCCATTCAGGGCTACAGAAGCACATTGCCACATTACCACCTGCCTCCCTGCCCTGAGAACAAGATGTGCAGCGGTGTGTTAACCATTAGGCAGACTAAGCACATGCTTAGGACACCAGGCCCAAAGGGGGCACCACAAAAACTTTTATATAGCCTAAGCTTGGCTTTGTTTGTATGGTATGTACAATGGTGGCGGGGGAAGAAGTGGTATTCAGCAGGTTCTGACCAGTTCTGGAGAACCGGTAGTGGAAATTTTGAGCAATTCGGAGAACTGGCAAATGTCACCTCTGACTGGCCCCGCCCCCATCTTTATCTGACTCCCAAGTCCCAGCTGATTGGCTGGGTCTTCTTTTGTCACTCTGCACTGGAGAATGGAGCTGGAAAGCAGGTTAGTGGGGTGGGAGGGAATGGGGAGTTTACAGTATTCTTCCCCTGCCACGCCTATCAAGCTGCACGCATAGAACCGGTAGTAAAGTTTTTTGAATCCCACCACTGAGGGGAGCACCATGATTTGTCAGTGCTTAGGGCACCAGTGAGCTTTAACCTGCCACTGAAGATGTGGGTAAATGCCCAAGAAATGCTTGGAACGAAGTCCAACTAATTCTTCATTGCCAAACTGTGACATAAGCACATCTACCCAGCAAGAATTGCTTAGCAGAGGAACTGCCCTCCTGAAGGAGAAATACTTACCTTGGAAGTTATCACAAAGACAACATCAATCGATACTTTGCAGCAGACTAGAGACAAAGACACAACCAGACCTCACCAATAGCATCAGAATATTCAAGGAATCATCAGAGGCAATACCAGATCCAATTTATGAAGTACATATCCTTGGTCTTGTGCTGTGATATCCTGGGTCATTTGCTGTGTTGCAACTTCTTGAGTTCTTGTGGTGTAATTTCCTGAGTTTTCTGATGTGATATCCTGAGCAGGTGGCTGTGATGTAGCACTCTGGGTTTTAGTCTGGCTTCGAGTTTGGGGTCTGGGTCTGTGTTCTTGGCGTGTGTCAGCTTGTTTGGTTTTGGGCTCGGGGGGTGCAACAGCTAGCACAGCACCCGTGGTCTGTTTTCTGGATACTTCGTTTATAGGATGGGCTTGGACCTGGGTCTGATGAGGGGGATTGGCAGTGGTATCATGTGTTGTTTTGGGTCTGGTGTTGGTTTTCGTGGCTGGGACTTGTTTGTTGGTGAGGGCTAGTTTCCAGATATCTGATAGGCGGGAGGTATCATCCTGTCTATTCATGTTATGGGGGTGTTTCTCTATCTCAATGGCTTCCCTGATTATTCTCTTGCTGGAGTGTTCAGTGTTGGATATTAATTTGATTCCTTCGAAATTAATTTCATGTCCTGTGGCTTTAAGGTGTTGGAAGAGGGAGGAAGTATTTTCTTCTCTTCTGATTGCGTTTTTGTGTTCTGTGATGCATGCATTTATTCTCCTGTTGGGTTGTCCAATGTATGTGGCTGGGCAATTGTTGCATGGTATTTCATAAACTCCTTGGTTTTCTATCTGGATCTTGTCTTTGGGTTTTCTTAGGATGTTGGCTATTTTTTGGTCAGTGCCGAAGGCTGTCCTGATATTGTGTTTGTGGAGAATTTTCCTGATTTTGTCTGCGGTGCTTTTGATGTAGGGGAGGAGTGCGATACCATTGTCTTGTTCTTTGTCTTGGCTTTTTGGAGGTATCTCTTTTTGGATTAGATTGGTGATAGTGTTACTTTGGAATCTGTTGGAAATTAATACATTAGTGAGGGTGTGTAGTTCTGTTCTCAGGTGGTCTTTGTCAGCTAGGCGTTTGGTTCTGGAGATGAGGGTCTTGGCTACGGAGTTGATCTGTGCAGGGTGGTGATGGGATTGTGCATTTAGGTAGCAGTTGGTGTGTGTTTTTTTCTGGTAGATGGTGTATCCAAGGGAGCCATTGGGTTTTTTGTAAATTGGGACGTCCAGGAAGGAAAGTTGGTTGTTCGTTTCTGTTTCCATGGTGAATTGTATTTTGGGGTATAGGTTGTTAAGATGTGTGAGGAAGTTGTCCAGTTTTTCTTTCCCGATGGCCAAATTACAAAAGTGTCATCTATATATCTGAGCCAGAGTTTGGGTTTGTGTTCAGATTTGTCTAGACGTTGGTTTCAAAGTGTTCCATGTATAGGTTAGCGATAACGGGTAAGAGGGGTGATCCCATGGGTGCTCCTTCTATCTGTTTGTATCTTTGTCCATTGTGGATGAAGTATGTGTTGGTTAGGCAGTGGTTGGTCAGATCAAGGATGTGTTTGTGGGGGTTGTATTTGTTTTTGATGGCTGTCAAGGCTTCTTTGATGGGTACTTGGGTGAAGAGGGATATGACATCGAAGCTCACGAGTAGGTCGCTGGGTTGTAGGTTTTGTTTCTTTATTGTTTCTATGAAGTGGAAGGAGTTTTGTACGTGTGAGTTGATGGATTCTCCAGCCCTACATAGAATCCATCACCTCATACATACAAAACTCCTTAGAAAGACAACCTTAGATTCCATAGAAAAGGACTTTTACTGAATTTGAAGTGGTAGCATCAGTAGAAATACAAAGATCTGAGGCAATAGGTGCAGCAATTACATATAGAAAGTTATCCCAAGTTCCTACCCCCAATAGTTTCACTAGCCATCCAATCTGAGGTGTGTATGGTGTCATGTGGGTGCATCTTCGGGAGGCGTTTCACACATCTGGTATGACAAGATGGTTGACCTTGGCTTAGAGAGATAAGAGGCTACATCTGTGCAGTGAGCATAATCAAGAAAGCATCCAACTTTTACAATTCATCAATTTCATTCTCTAGCATCCTTCCCCCTATAAGGCCCAATTAATCTTCTCTCTCCCCATTTTTATGGCAGCTGGAAAGAAACTAGCAGAAGAAGGATTCTTGGAGGCTGACAGAATCACCAGCTAGGAAGACACATCAAAGCAGCATTTACTATCTCTTCAAGAACCCTGTCCATCCTTTCAGATTCTTAGTGAGATACTTCTAATATGTATTACTATAAATTACGGGTGTCAAACTTGATCACGTATCATGATGTATCGTTACATTTTTTGCCTTTGTGGAGCCAGGCTGAGCATGACCTGCACATGAAACATCTGGCCATGAGTTTCACAGGCCTGCTATAAATTACTCTTTACTAATTTGCCAATATTATTTCCTACAATTTCTTGTAAAATGCCATTAAATGCATAGGCTACTTCATTTTTTCAATTAACAAGTTGGAATTTCAATCCAAGGAGTTAAACACATTCAAACATCCCTTTAAAAATATTTTGAATTTTGATTTTTTTTATAGGTGTGAGTCTGGCATCATCACTCTGCTGAGTTCCAGATGGTCTACCTATAACTTGCTTTAATGAATTATTCTTTTTAATAGTAATGTTATTAAACATTACAATTAAAAAGATAAGAACAAATGCAAATTAAAAATAAAACAAAAAATAGAAAATAAAGAAAAAATGAGGCTACAATAAAGTAAAGGAAAGGAAATTTTTAAAGAAATGACTTATCCCTTCATAACAAGTATAAGCAATTTTAGTAATTTATCACCTTCTATTAAAATACAACAAATAATTTATTTTTCCCATATATCATCTCTATGTTTACCTTGTACATGTTCTTCCAGTAAGGTTTGGACAGGCAAATATACTGTACAATCCTTGAGTGCAAGGCAATATTTTCCTCTTCAGTGCTGATATTTTTGCTGGCCACGTTCAAAATTGTTTTGGATGCCTTACAGCCATTCTCTGACGAGGTAAAACAAACATTGTAAACAAGTTCAACTGGTAAGAACTTTGCTGGGAGCCTTAGTCAACCCATCTGCTTGCAATATCTGCGTTTATTGCAACATAATAATTAAGTAATAGCTGAGGCAAACTCTTGTTTTGATGTGTAGTTGTTAATTAAATTCACTAACTGTTAATGCCATTAATAAAAATTTGCCCATGCCTATAAATCTTGCAGCAGCATAATAAATTACCATTATTATTTCTAGCTGCTACTATGGGTGTTATCAAAGTAATCTACTCTTCCCATAACTCTTCTGATAATAATAATAAATAATGATCCATGGAAGTACCTCACCCTTTTCCAAATCTCTAAGCAACTTAAAGATTTCTGTGTTTGATCCATACAGGTATCAAAGGTCATGTAATTTTCCAGTGAAGTCAGCCAGGTCAAATATTTGGTTACTGGCTTTCTCCACTGTAGCTGCCACTCTGTGAAATGCATCCCCACTCTTTCAGTATTTAGGAAAATTATAAATATCCATTTCTTTCACCGAGGCTTTATTAGTTATTATAATATAGATGTTAAATTTTGGCTTTGAGTGTAACTGTTGTGTGGCACATTCTGTACTTCTAATTGTTGCAAGCCACTGAAACTGTACAAGCAGAAGGATGTATCTATAATATTCAGTGCATCTCTGCTATCTCACATGGAGCTCATTGAAGAGCACACAGCCTGAAGCTGTAGAGTGCTCTGAAGGTCCTTCCCTTCCCTTTTAATTAACTTTTAATATCAATTTTAATATTTTAAATTTTAAGTGTTCTCACCTCTTTGTTTTTGTTTTTATTTTTATGGATCAAGACAGAAGCCATTTCAAATTCATCATAAAAGAAGAGTGACTGGGGCTAAAAAAGACAAGGCCATCCAGAAGATAGACTGACCACTGAAAAGGAACCTCTTCTTTATTTTATTTGATATGGACACCCAGAGAAGGATCTCCAAAATCGCCTGGATAGATACAGTACATAAAGGAAGGGAAATCCATTGAAATAGCCTTGATCTCAAATCATTCAATTTTAGGAAGAGCAAATAAAGGAGATGGCTATAAGGGAGGACCTTTATTTACAATTTCTTGTTATGGGACAGAATGTTCTCACACTCAGGACTTAATTCACTTAAGAAGAAACCATAGTTTCTCCAAAGAGAAACTGGCTACAATTGGACCATGGGGAACGAAGGAAGCCAATGAGAATCAACTCCTTTTTAACTTCTACTAACAAAATGAGTAGAACCACTAGCAATGAATATTTCAGGAGGAGTTGTGTGAATGTATCTCCCATAATCCTTGTCAAAAAATGGATATATGGCCTGGCAGAAAGAAAAACGCAAAAGCACATATTCAGAAAACATACCTTTTTATAAATAATGGTCTCAGAACAAGGGGAAAAATACAAATGAATGAGAGAAATGGCAGAAATTGGCTAGAGAGCCTCCCTCCCCCATCAAATCAACAAGGAGGATTTTTGCATATCTCAGCAGTCTAGACCCTAATTTGTGATCTCCAAGGATGCTTACTTGCAACAGCTGTCTTTGTAAAATGCAGGAAACAACCACCAACACCCGTTAGCTTTAGAGTCACTTAGTTTTGTTAATTAATTTCCCTGAGAGAATGAGTCAGCCCGGCAGAAGCTAGTCATCACTTCTATTTTTATACTAACTGTGATGGAGATGGCCTATATTCCTCATGACTTTTAAGGCCTGGCTGCTTACTGATGCTGGCCCCCATTTTAATAGAGATCTGGCAGTAGAATTCAATACAAAACTAAAGTCAGCAAAGCATCTACTTCTGATTTTTATGTCTATTTGTTCTTTGTTTATTGATATGTAGAAAGTCAGCACCCACCCACCCACCCTTGTAAGGAATTAAATAAATAAAGAATTAAATCCCAATGGTAGGATTCAATTTTTTTTACTACCAGTTCTATGGGCATGTCTTGGTGGGCGTGGCAGGGGAAGGATGCTGTAAAGTCTCCAGTCAGAGGTGGTATTTGCCAGTTCTCTGAACTATTTAAAATTTCCATTACCAGTTCTCCAGAACTGGTCAGAACCTGCTAAATGCCACCTTTAATTCTGTGGAATATTAAAAAGGCAGGATAGAATATTTCCTCTAAAGGAAAAATGGGGAAAAAAATCTTAAGGGAGGCAGAAACCAGCCCCAGTCTCCCCACTCCAAGCAGAAACTGAGGAGGCCAGCTTTTAGAAACGTAGATTTCTAAATCCATTCAGAAAGACTGGGGTCAGGCAGAAACTCCAGATAAGCAGCACAATTAGGCAAGCCAAAGATTGGCTCAGACAAACATCTAGGATTTGCATTTCCCCTTTTGCCTATAGAGCCAGCATAACCCCTACATAACCCTTACATAACCCCTACATGACTGCATAGAAATCTGACAACATCCATTAGAATATCAAAGGATACATTCTTGCACAGGGACAGGAATCTCAAATACAAAGCCCAAAGAAGGTATAAAAACCCACCTCCTCTCAACTACATTTTGTCAGCTGTCCCAGAACCTTACAGTCTGTGCATGATCTTCTGTTCATCAATTAACTTTCTTAAGCAGTATCCATTTTATTCCCAGCTTGGAACTGGATCAGATGTTTTTTTCTTCCAACAGATATCTTTAGTTGAGCCTTTGCCTTATTTGTGAGATTAAATATAGGTGTATCATATAGGTTTCTACAGCTTGCCACAACCATGGGAAAATGACATGCACACAGATCAAGACCTTCATTTGCTTGGCTGAGGTTTACAGGAGTTGAAGTTAAACTTATGAAAAGTCCAACAGGAAAAGTAGAATAATACAAGGCCGCCTGGTTTGTCATATAGTACTAAGTCATGTTTTGTTTTTGTTCAATAAACCACCTGTAGGCGGTTTTGCATAATGCAGCGCAAGGGCTGAGGCCAACCTCAACCCACATTATGACTTAGTCCAATGAACTGGCTCATTCAGAGTCTCTTGTAGCAATAATGTGCTTTCTGGCAAGAATTTTTCACAATATTACTTACTAACAATCAGTCACAATTCAAGCTTTGCTTTTATACTGCATCCAGTTTGGGTCACCACACTATAAAAAAGATGTTGAGACTCTAGAAAGAGTGCAGAGAAGAGCAACTAAGAAGATTAGGGGACTGGAGGCTAAAACACATGAAGAACGGTAGCAGTATTCCAATATTTAAGGGGCTGCCACAGAGAGCAAGGGGGTGAAGTTATTTTTAAAGTGCCTGTAGGCCAGACAAGGAATAATGGATGGAAACTGAGCAAGGAGAGATTTAACCTGGAAATAAGGAGAAATTTTCTAACAGTGAGAGCAATCAACCAATTGAACAACTTGCCCTCAGAAGTTGTGGGAGTGCCATCACTTGAAATTTTCAAGAAGAGATTGGGCTGCTATCTGTCAGAAATGATGTAAGGGTCTTCCTACTTGGGTGGAGGGGTTGGACTAGATGACCTGCAAGGTTCCTTCCAACTCTGTTGATACTTTACAAATCAAAAGAGAGGCATTTAATAAGAAAATTAACTTTTGGGGGAGTGAGATGTTCATGTAGATGTTCAAGAACAGAATGGGAAGTAGTATGGCAGAATGGGAAGTAGTATGATTACATGCTTCCCCACCAAAGATTGTTGAGAAAAGGCATGTTTATTTTCACAGATGCCATTCCGACTCACATATGATATTTTGTCATTCAGCAGGGAAGTAGGTGCAGCCTAAATATATATTAATATAATTGGGGCACTGTGAGAGGGTGGAGTTCAAAGTGTTTCATATGGATTTACATTCCTGTGTAACAAGTCCGTATTTATATTCCCATAATATGGGTGAAAGGTCTGAATTAATGTAGCTTGCCTAGAGCAAAGATTCAATTAAATGGAAATCCTTTTTAAATTATTTACTTATCATCACTTTGCTTAGGTAAATACTGTAGTTTTGTATTGAATCCAACTGCCAGATCTCTGGAAAAAGATGTTCTCAGATAAGGTTAAGTTAGAATTTCCTCAAATCTTTGCAGGAGGCTGTCTTATTTAGTGGCTGTGTTTACACAAAACCAGAATGTAATTCTTCTCAAAATGTTTCATTGTTCAAATTTGCAGCTCAGCATGTTGTGTGAATCCACCCATATGTAACTTGTTCAATAAATAAGAAAATCATAGCTTAGTGTAACATTTGAAGCCTTTTAATGGAAAGATAGAAAAAGTATTTTGTTCAGTTTTAGAGCTCAACAAAACTGAATGAACCCATCAAATGTCTTCTAAGCCTTGCCAGGATTTGCCCAACATATTGAGCTATGTCTGGTTGGATTTGCCCAATAAACCAACGTAAATCAGCCAATCACATATGTTAGCCCTACGCTGACTGAAATATTGGCCATATTTCACAGTTGAGAGGGAAGAAATACAGTATAGGTAGTTCTAGACTTACAATAGTTCGTTTAGTCACCAAAGTTGGAACAGCACTGAAAAAGTGACTTATGACCATATATCACACTTATGAGCATTGTGGTCATGTGATCAAAATTCAACCGCTTGGCTACTGACTCATATTTATGATGGTTACAGTGTTCTGGGATCATGTGATCACCTTTTGTGACCTTCTGTCAAGCAAAATCAATGAGAAGTCAGATTCACGTAACAACTGTGTTACTAATTTAACTGCAGTGAGTCACTTAACAAATGTGGCAGGAAAAGTTGTAAAATGGGACAAAACTCACTTAACAAATTTCTCACTTAGCAACATAAATTCTGGGGTCAGTTGTGATCATAAGTTGAGGACGACCTGTATTCCAAATTAGGCTAGGTTCATCCTGTCTGTATCTGACAGCTCCTTGCTAAAAATTATCAGCATCAGGCCTATTACCCCTGTTTTGCTGAGACCTAAACATCACAAAGTTAGACATCATGAAAAGCATAACAAAAAAAATATTTTTACACTTTTAGCTCTTCCCCTCCCCCACTTTATATTACTTTCTATTAGTTTTTCATTTTCTTAAAATTTTTAACAAGGATGTCATAAAAAGCATGGAAGCATGTGAAATTGTTTTTTTGCAGAAATTGGGGTCTGAATTTGACCCTGCACCTTCCAACCATGTTTTCCTTGGTTCCAACAATTGTCTGTGATGACCCGTGGCATGACACAAAGGCAACACAGTCAGATAATCAGTAGGAGTCCCTTTATTAGCTCCTACTTTGCCCCCAATGTCCTGGTTACCTTCTGGCTGGAATAAAATTCTTCCAGGAATAGCTTTTAGCTGCCAAGAATCAAGTCCAAAACGTGGTCAACAAAAACTGTAACGATAAGAACTTATAAGAATCAAGGCAAAATGAGGTAATGAGTCTGGCAGGGCAGAAGCAAGAATTCCAGAAGTGAAGGCATGGCAATAACTCCACATGGTTGGAAAGATGCCAGGAACATAGATAAGCAAAGTCAACACAAGATAAACTCACGTTTGCTCCCAACAGTTGCTGCACTCAGCATGCATTGCTTTTAAACTCTCTTCCCAGCTATGGCTAATGAAGGGAATCAGGGTCCTTTCCTCTCCTGTAAGCCATGCAATCCATGTTTCTCTCTTCTCCATTCCTCCCTGCGTGCCCTCGGATGATGAGGGGATGGGTCTCTGAATTCCCTCTCTCTTGTTCAACCTCTTCCCTGCTCTGCTCAGCTGGACTTTGCCCTTCCCCAGTTTCCTCCACAGACAATGGAGCCACACTCCCACTCCTGTCAGATGTTCATCTTTCTCCTCGGATTCAGACTCCGACAGTGGAATGACACTTGTCTGTGCCACTGTGATGTGGCATGGCCCTGCTGGATAGATGGCTCCCATTAGCCAAATTCTTTCTTCAGGCATCATATCTGGTACTGACAGGATCTGCCAGCTCTGCTGAGGGCTCTACTAGTAAATCCTTCAAAGGACTGTTGGTGGAGAATTTTCCTATCAATTGACCCTGCTTTCTTTCTTGCAAGAAGGTGAGCAGGTGTCTTGTCTGCAGCAAGGGACTCGCCACACCTACTCCCATCCCTTCAAGCTTTTAGCCTTCATTGGCATCCTTAGGATGCCAACTCCAAGGGAAAGGCCCTTAGGATGCCAATTCAAAGGGATAAGCTTCCCTAAACCCCGGGTGCTCTTTCATCCTCTGTTTGAGTTGTTCTCTGTGCAAATGAAATGTTGGTGACACCAAAACCCCTGTGGTAGTTCCTGAATGGAAAAATGACCTTTCTGACAGCTGAGGCCAATTGCAGTTAGTTCAGAACATATAGGCCAGTGTTCCCCAACCTTTCCAGCTTGGCAGGCAGCGCAGAGAGAGATTGGTTCTGTCTGACAGGCGTTGTGCAACCTCTGCTTGCACAAACTCGCCTGCCACTTGTACGTCCCTGTTCTGAACAGGCCGCTTGCGGTAGTCCATCAGACATTAGAAGCAAGGAGGAACTAAGGCCTCTATATGCAAGCATACCCTTGAACAAGTTTGAACTGTGTGAATCCCCAAAGCATTCTGCCATGGTGGCGCAGTGGTTAGAATGCAGTACTGCAGGCTACTTCTGCTGACTGCTGGCTGCCTGCAATTTGGCAGTTTGAGTCCTACCAGCTCAAGGTTAACTTGGCCTTCCATCCTTCCGAGGTCAGTAAAATGAGGACTCAGATTGTTCGGGGCAATATACTGATTCTGTAAAATGCTTAGAAAGTGCTGTGTAAAGCACCATAAAGCGGTATATAAGTCTTAAGTGCTATTGCTATTCCCTTCAGTTCAGAGGCTGAAAGGGCACCAACAGATGGGTTTTTTTCTGGTGATATTGGCAGGGAATCCACAATCTTGAACAGAATCTCATAGAAGACGACGATGACAGAACCATCTACTCTTGCAGTTTTTTTTAATGGAAATGCACAGTTTTCAAGCAGGAAAGGAAGTGGAAAATTCTCTAAAGGAGGAGTTTCATTATTTCCTTAGTGGCAGTGGAGAGAAAGGAGTGTTATGAAAAGAAACAGGGTTCTCCCCAGAGGTGATATTCAGCAGGTTCTGATCAGTTCTGGAGAATCAGTAGCAGAAATTTTGAGTAGTTCAGAGAACCGGCAAATCCCACCTCTGACTGGTCCCGCCCCATCTATTCTCTGCCTCCCAAGTCCCAGCAGTTCGGCTGGGTCTTCTTTTGTTGCCCTGCATAGGAGAACAGAACTGGAAAGCAGGTTAGTGGGGTGGGGAGGGAATGAGATTTTGCAATAACCTTTCCCCAGGAGTGGGGAGGGAATGGGGATTTTACAGTTATCTTTCCCCTGCCACGCCCACTAAGCCATGCCCACAGAACCAGTAGTAAAAAATGTTGTATCTCACCACTTTTTCACCCCTTGCTTGTGCGATCCTACCTATAACAAGACATGGGTGGCATATAAATATGATAAATAGCTGTAGAATTTAAAAGTATATTTTTGTGTTTCACAGAAAATCAGAATGAATATCAAGGCAGAAGCTGTGTGGTACTGATTCATGTTACATTACCTTCCTGAAATTGAAGCCTGTGGAAAACTTTTGGTGGCAAAACCAGTCAAATTGATTTCTTAAGTATGTAAAATTGGTAAACAGCAAAGAAGCCTTTTGAAATACAAAGGTAATACTAAGGCAAAGCAGAATAAATGAGATCCCCGCTGTGTGAATGATTAGTAATGGATGGAAGACCAAGATGAATCCAGGCTAACAGGCAAGGAGGAATAAAATTCGGGATTTAAGAACTAGGCAGCCATAATCATCAATGCCATTCAGAGATCACTGCTTTGTCTGATTCCTTTACCTACATTTGCAAAGATCAAGTTAAGAATATTCAATATTGATTGGAAGCATAATGTAAATATTGTACCAATAATAGAAATGTTAATGGGTTTGACTACACCTTTGGTTTGTATGGCAAAGTAATGCCAAAACAGCTGCACTGTGTTTTGTATTTATAGTTGTAAACAATTAAAATGCATATTAAAATAATAATTAAATTAAATTTTAAAAAAAGGAATATTCAAGGACTCAGGGACCCCAAAAGTAATTGATGTTGTCTCCAAGAGTTGATGGGACTGCCCAAGAGATCAATAAATGATTGGAGGTCAAAAGGGGACCAGTAAATGTGTAAGTTAATTGGTGGCTGATAAATGGAGTTAATTTTATCTTTTGGGGTTTCTGTAAAGCTTCACGCCAGTCCCTAGTCCTAAATGTGAAGTGTTACCCAGCATTGAATGATCAAATCCCAGCATTAGTGGCCTTGAGTTGTCTCTATTATTAGTGCATACACAACAATGTGAAATCCCAGCTGACAAGTTCTTTAACTCAGGGGTCCCCAACCACCGGGGCCTGGACCGGTACCGGATGTAATATACAGGAATGACTTCCAAATATGCAAAGAATTTGGGTTTTTTTCTCTCTCTTCTGTATACTGCCTAAAATATTTTCAAGCCAGTCCTTAAAACCATCGCCATTAATCTACGAATACATCCAGACCACAAACCACAGAGGAAGCAAAGGCTTCTCCCGGGGAAAGAAAACTACCTTTCCCGGGATCCTTTTCGGCGTAGACGTTTAGCTCCCATCAGCCTTTGCGGCTGGATTTGAAAAAAAGCCGCGATTCAGGTGCCTGAACGCGACTGGTGAGTTTGCTGCGCCGGTGGCTTGGAAAGTGGGGAGGGGTGCATGTGTGTATGTGTCTGTTGTGCCCCTGACTTTTGCACGGTTTTGAAGCGTGCATTGCATTATTATTATTATTATTTTTTAAATCGTGGCTTCTCGGAGGGAGAGGATGGATTGTAATGGGGCGCAAAGGATCCCGGACGTGATTTCTGCTTTCTAGAGAGGAGAGAACGGATTCCGGACTCGATCCTCTTTCTCGTCGGTCACCCCAATAGATTTGGAAGTAAAGTAAGTAAACGAAACGCTCCTTTTCCCCCTCCCCGAAAGATACAGCCAGGATTCACTGCGTTCAGTCCAGTTTGATGAAATCCAAGACTGAGTCGGAACTTTTCCCTTTTTCTCGCCCTCCGTTAGGTTCACACGCATTGTATTTGAATATTTGAAACCATATTATAATCTTGGAAGATTGTGGAAACAAATTCCTTTATTACCGACTTAACACTCTTAAAGTTTGCACAGTTTGGGGAGTGGGTGAGTGTGGGGGGGGGGGTGTGGACTTCGGGTCAATGGCCCGGATGAGTCCCTGCAGTTTTTCTTGGCAAGTATTTTCAGAAATAGTTTGCCCTTGCATTCTTCCTAGGGTTTGAAAGAGCATCACTGGCCCAAAGTCACCCAACTGACTTTGCCTTCCGGTTTCTAACCTGGAGTCTAACCACGAGACCAAACTCATTAACTTTGCATAATAAAGTCACTTATAAGCCAACTGACTTAGAAATCAAACTAATGAAGTTTGCACCCTAAGGTCCCTTCCACTTTTCCAGCATGTTCCTCCACCAAAAAGGCTAAAATCCAGGAAGAGTTTTCTACACTCAGTACAACCCCTGGATGGCAATCCCCAGAGCTGCAGGATAGAAGCCTGGTCAAAACATCTACAGGAGAAACCCCATAACCTCTTTTTTGAGCCAAAGGAATCCCTCCCAACAGGTGCCAGTGAGCCATGGCAAAATTGGCGCTGCCTGAATCGCCTTAGAACTGGAGTTGGGAGGTGCAAAGCCCTGATGCAGAAATGGGGATACAACCATGATGGATCCACAGAATGCGACTGCGGGGAGGCTCCCCAGACAATGGAACACCTATTAAACTGCACCCTGCTACCACAACCCTGTACATTACATGATCTCCACGATTACACCCCATGTGCCAGAGCCTGTGTTCTACAGTGGCTGGGAAAAGTGTAGCGACAGGAGAGAAGAAGGTCCCTTCCTCATTGCTAAGTAGTAATGCTCTGTACCAGCCTCTTACTTGGCAGACAACTAACCCAATATGGTACAAGACATTTCTCCCCACTATTGATGCCTGCCCTGATTCTATGCCTCTACTCTCAGTTGCTGTGGTCTTGAAGAGAATGTATGATAATTCTTAATAGACATTAAAAATAGAATAGAATACCATGATTGTCATTGCATTCCACGAATACAATGAAATTTGAAAGCTGCTCCAGCACAGTGCCCCAAACACCATATCACAATCATGCTACAGAGTATTTAAAAATTATAACAACAGCAGCAACAACAACAAAACAACAGCAACAACAACAACAACAATCAATAATAATAATAATAATAATAATAATAATAATAAGACTAAATCACAAATGCACTTTTGGTTCAAGACAATTACTGCCTTGAAAAAGAAACTCTTAATCTATTAGTCCTCATTTTAAGACACCTATAACGCCTCTCTGATGGTAACAGTTCAAAATATGAATGTCCAGGATGAGAATGGTCTGTGGAGATTTTTAGTATTCTTGAGAGGAGTCTGGTCTTCACAATCTCTTCCAAAGAAGAAAGAGAGCAACAGATGATTTTTTGTGCTGTGTTTATAACTCTCTGGAGCATCTTCTTATCCTCTACAGAGCATCCAGCATACCACACCATTACAGAGTATGCTCTCAATGGTAGAACGGTAAAAGTAACCAGCAACTTCTCACCCAGACCACTCTTTTTCAGCAACCTCAGAAAGTGCAGGCACTGGTGGGCTTTCTTTGCAGTGGTCATAGTGTAGACCAACCAAGTAAGGTTGTCAGAAATATGAGTTTCTAGAAATTTAAAACTATGTACTCTTTCCACAGTCTTCATTGATATATAGTGGGAGAGGTTCTGCTTTGCATCTTCTGAAGTCTATAATCAATTCTTTGGTCTTTTTTATGTTCAGGGTAAAGTGGTGCTCTTGCACCACAAGACCAGTCTGAGAACCTCTGACCTATAGGCCGTCTCATCTCCTCCTGATATGAGTCCCACTAACGTGGTGTCATCTTCAAATTTTATTGTAGAGTTAGTGGGACAAGAGGGAGTGCAGTCGTAGGTGTAGAGTGAATACAAAAGGAGGCTCAGCACACAGCCCTGTGGAGAGCCAGTGCTGAGAGCAAGAGTGGAGGAAAAATAGCTGCCAATCCTAACGGTTTGGGGTCTGTTAGTAAAAAAGTCCATTAGACATTAAAAAGGGGGTTAGAGAAATGCATCTTTAATAATAGTTGTTGAGAGTTGAGTAGCATCCAACAATAGCTCTTATTAAAGAGCTGCCAAGAGGTGGGTAGAGAGCGCTTCTACTCAGCAATGAGGAAGGGACCTTAGTTTGCTAATGTTATTCCTATTGGCACAGTTGAATAGGGATACTTAAGCCTGTCTCACTTAAGGGGTGGAGACAAAGGCAAAATTATGGGCAGAAATAAGCTCTTGTCAGAAGTAGGTTGTGGTCTGCTTTGTTGAATGCCTTGATGAAGTCGAAGTGAAACAAACTACATGGCCCTCCCCCCTACCACATTCCCCAAGAGGTGAGAATTTCTCGGCATTTCAGTGCCAGGATACAAATTATAAAATACCAGTTGTCACAGGCAATAGTAATGAATCAAATTCAAGGCCCCCCTTCTCCAAACTGAATGGCAGCATCACTTTTAGGGATCTGACAGTCGCTTTGTCAAAAAATGAAATAAGATTGGTTTGACATGATCTGTTTTTAACAAACCCATGTTGACTTTCAGTTATAACTTTGTTTCTTGATGTTTGCAGATCTGCTTTTCGATTATATTTCCCAATATCTTCCCAGGCTTTCCTGATTTCATATTTGCCAGTTCAGGCTATCTGCTGATACTCTGCCTTGGTTATGTGTCCCTCTTTCCATTTTTTTGTACTTGTTCTTTTTTCTCTTTCAGTTTATCAGAGAGATCTTTGTGCAACCATGCTGGTTTCTTCTTTGATTTTTTTCTTTTTTTTGTGCTAGACTGGGCTTTTATGATCATATTTTTCAGTTTCCCATGCTTCTTGAGTTGTTTTCCCCTTTAGGTTTTTTATACATGGAATTTTTCTTAGCCTCTCTCTGAGTTTGTTAAAATCAGTTCTTTTAAGGTTTAAAATGCTAGATTATGTTCTATTGCTTGTGTTTGCATCATACTGAATTCTAATATGATGTGGTCACTCTCGCCCAAAGTTCTGGCTCCTTCAAGTTCCTTTGTCACTTCTCTATTATTAAGAGTTAGGTCCAGTATAGCTTTTCCTCTAATTCCTTTCTCTACCTTTTGAATGACAAAGGTGTCAGCTAGGTTGGTTAGGAATCTGTTCAATCTCCCATGCTTGCTGCAGAGTTTGTCTCCCAGTTGATATCAGGAAGGTTAAAGTCTCCCATTACTACTGCGGTATGTTTCCAACATACATTTATTGTTTTGCAAAAATCTATTTCTTCTACTTTGTTGGGTGGTTTGTAGTATATGCCTATAGCAATGTCATTCTTTTTTCCTTTTATATTGACCCATATGGGTTTTGTCATGCCCCTCGGAATCTGATTCAGAAGGGGAGGCTGAGCAGCTGACAGGGAGTGGGAATGTGGCTCCGTTGGCTGTGGAAGACACTGGGGAAGGGCAAAGTCTGGCTGGGCAGAGCAGGGAAGTGGTAGAGCAAGGGAGAGGGAATTCAGAGGAAGACCCAGGCCCACTCTCTCTGCATTTTAGGGCATGCAGGGAGGAACGGAGAAGGGAACAACGTGAGTTGCGTGACTTATGGGGGAGGAACCCTTTCCTGATTCCCTTCATTAGTTGTAGCTGGGAACACAGTGTTTAAAAAGGGAAATTGCGCACAGCAAACCGTTGGGAGCAAATTGTGAATTATCTGATATTATCAAAGCTTATCTGGGTTCCTGGCATCTTCCGAACTGTGTATGTTTTGCTGGCCTTTCAAGTCTGCAATTCCTTCTCCTGCCCTGTCAAGTTAATTACTGCAGCTGTGGTTTGTGTGGATTATTATTTATAATTTGTTTGCACTTTGTTTTTGGACTGAATTTCCTCCACTTAAAGACTGTTCTTGGGAAAGTTTTTTCTCCAGCCGAAGGTAACCTGGACACTGAGGGCAAAGATGGAGGTACTAAACGGACTCTTCTTATGGGACTGTGTTGCCTTTGTGCTACGCCCCGGGTCATCACAGATTGTAGGAGGTTTTCATCCTTCGTTTTGTGGATATTTCCAGAGATGTGGTGATCTTTTATGTTTCCTATGTACATTTAGTTGTCTAGGAAAAAGTTCATCTTTCTTCTGCTTGGTTGGGTGGCCTGTAGTGTACGCCTATAGTAATGTTACAGAAATGTAGTGATCTTTTTTGTATAATTCAACTCCATCTCCTCTTTTGTTAGGTCTGTTTCTTTTGAATAGTTTGTATTCTTCTAGCAGTACATTCCAGTCATCAATTTCATCCCACCATGTTTCAGTAACGGCAACGATATCATATTTACCTTCATGTACGAGTACTTCAAGTTCACCTTGTTTTTTGTTTGTTCCCTAAACTTTTTAGCATTTGAGTATAGGCATTTGAGTCCTTTATGGGTCTTGGGTATGTGTAAAGTCTTGCCTCTCCAATCTTCCCAAGAAAGCAGGATTCTTGAAACTGAAGTTGTTCTCAAAGGAGCTTTTATTGCAAGGCTTGTGATAGCAAGAGGTCTAGGCAGGAACTAAATTTCCCCACTTAAAAACCCCTCCCACAGTATGGCAATGCAGGAAACAGAAACAGCAGCTTCATATAGAGATCTCTCCAATCCTCCACCTTCCCACCAGAATGCCAGCGTCCCAATAAAAATATTGTATATGGGACCTGACAATATGTTTCTTACATCTCCTATTTTGTAGCTGGGATTTCCATCCTTCCCATCACTATCTGCTTCATTATGTTTTTCCTTTTTTTCTTTCCTCCCTACCTCCATATATGATTGGTTGTCTAGTGGTTAGTACAGAGGCGGTAGGCACGTTGGTGCACTTATGCACACCTCCTATAGACCTCTTAGGAAAGGGGTGAGGTCAATAGTAGACAGTCTAAGATTAAAGTTTTTGGGGTTTGGGGAAGAAACCACAGAGTCAGGTGGAGTATTCCAGACATTGACCACTCTGTTGCTGAAGTCGTATTTCCTGCAATCAAGTTTTGTGCGGTTAACCTTGAGTTTGTATCTATTGTTTGCTCTTGTGTTGTTATGGTTGAAGCTGAAGTATTTATTGACAGGTAGGACATTGCATTGTATGATTTTATATATCATACTTAGATCGGACCAAAGGTGGCGTAGTTCTAGATTTTCTAGGTCTAGAATTTCAAGTCTGGTGGCATAAGGTATTCTACAACGAGTAGAGGAGTGGAGAACTCTTCTTATGAAATATTTCTGGACTTTCTCAACTGTGTTCACATCAGATACGTAATGTGAGTTCCAGACTGATGAGCTGTATTTGAGTATGTATTTGGTCTAGCAAATGTTTTGTATGCTCTAGTTATTAGTGTAATATTACCAGAGAAAAAGCTAGGTAAGATTAGGTTAACAACTCTTAACGCCTTTTTGGCTATGTCGTGGGAAAAAATAAGAAAGGGAAGATGTGATCCATGTGTATGTCCCCTTGAGTTGTTTGCAAAAATACATCTATGCTATAATTGTCAACTCTTCAGTGCCTTGGGTAATCTATCTTCAAGTTCTTTTTTGTATTCTAGTAGAATGGAGGCAGATCTGGATAAACAAACAGTTCCCAGACCTTCCTTTCTTTCAGCAGTTAAGCTATCCCCAAGACCTGAACTTGTGGACGTTACTGATGTTAAAAAAAATCTATATGGTGATTTTTCTTCAACTTTCAATATAAACCAGGTAAGAAAACAAACACTGGAAATTTATTTATTCCGTTTCTATGACCACCCATATCAAACAAGTGACTTCGGGGTGATGAACAATCCTAAATCAATTAAATCAATTGCAAACGTGATGCAATATATACAATGTGTACAGCAGCCAAGAAACATTATAATCAATAGATGTTATTATAACCTGGAAATGGGTCCTTAACACACTTGGGATCTCCTTTATGCTCAAAGATCCTGTTTCACAGTGAGAGGAGGATTTTTTTTAAAAAAAATATCTTAAATAACTAGGGAAATAATTGCTAAGGAAATGGCATAGGATATTTGAGTAAATGTGGTAAAATGGATTCCACAATTTGATTTAACTAGTCAGGTGTTGACAGAAGACTTAACACAATTTAAGTTGTGTTAAGTTGTCTTATAGGAGAGAGTCCGGTCCAATGTTATATTTCGAGGTACTTTGGATGGGGATTACAGGGGAGTAAACTGTTGTTTAAGTAGATCCTTAGGGCTTCATATGCTAGTTTATTGTTAAGGTAGAAGCATGAAGTTATTGTTTTGCTGGTGGAAAAGATACACCTTGAGAATATGGCGGCAAAAATCAACACTAAGACAACATATTCCAGAAATTACTTGGAACCAAATGGGGAGTTTCATCTGCCCTAAATTTAAGTTTGTTGTTTCAATGGTCATGTCTTGAATTCAAAGGCTTAAAATCTTGGGACAGTAATATAACGTTCTTTTTAAAAATAGCTGACAGTAATACCCTACATGCTGTCTTATGTTGCACAAAAATGAGAGGCATCAATATAGTGCATTAAGGAATAGCCTGTGGGCTTTTTCATAGTTAAGAACTGACAAGGCTTTGCTATAAGTGAAATGTTTATTCTTTGTGTATGAGAGAGATGAAGAGAAAGAACTATGGGAAAAGGCTTGACTAAGAGGAAAAATGTTCTCTGCAGTTGTAAGTTTGGAGCATTTGAAAATCATTGGGCATGAACCAGATTTTTATCACTTTTTCTTTTAATTAGAGAGAGAGCCTGGAATCCAAAGAACGAATTCATGTTTGCCTTCGGGTCAAACCAATTTTAGAGTTGGAAAAAGAACATGATACTCAGGTATTATTCAGCTAAAAGAGCTAAAAGCAAAACTTCATTAAAATTATGTTATTTGCATAGCTCTAAAGGATTCTCTTCCCTTCTCCTGCCCCTCAATTTTTCTTACAGGGTTGTGTTTCTGTCGTTGACTCAACAAGTATTATATTAAAAGCTCCTAAAGGCTCCAAGACATTTCGCCTTAGTGAAAAAAACCTGCGGCAATTGGTGCAGAAATATACTTTTTCCCAGGTATGGCTAGTTTCCTTATTAGTTATATGAAAATGTTATGGATGTTTAACAGAATTATTAAACAATCAGAAAAGCTTTTAAAAGTGAAGACTCAATATATTTTCTGCAATTTTTATAATTGAAAACTTGTATATTTCTTAGGTATTTGGGCCCAAAACAACACAAGAAGAACTCTTTGATGGTGCTGTGAAGCAGCCTATGTTGGATTTCCTAAGGGGACACAGTAGACTAATATTCACTTACGGTGTTACAAATGCTGGAAAAACACATACCTACCGAGGTACATCTGTGAAACCTTGATTTATTTAAGCTTTACATTTCAGCAAAGGTTGCTTATTGTTCTCTTAGTGACATACAATAATTACACAGTTCCAGCTGTTACTTTTTTGGGGGTATTTAGATTTGAGAAGATGAAAAGTTCAGACTTTTCTATATTTCATTGACAGCTGGCTTGTTTCCCTGAAAATACGACCTACCCCAAAAGTAAGCCTTAGCTTGATTTTTACATGTGAGCCTAATATAAGCCCTACCCCCCAAATAAGCACTAATTAAGATCCTATCCACTCGGGGGGGCGCGGGGTGGGGCGAGGTGCATGGGTAAAAATTAAGCTAGAGTGGGGATGGGATGGTGGTGGAGGTGCCCTACTTACCAGGCCTAACACACCTTGACACTGCTTGCCTTTCAGCCCCTTCTTTTGCGGCCGCTTGTTTCCAGATCGATCCGGAGCTCTGTTATCGGCTGCAGAGGCCTTTCTGGAAGGCCTCTGACCGTGAAACTAAGGCCAGGGTTGACATGCGTGAGTGGTGGCAAGCAGCCGCAGGAGAAATGGGCCAGCAGCATGTTCCTGCTGGGCGGGGCTATTGGTGCCACCACCGTGAGGTGAATCAGTAATGAGACATCCTGTGAAAATAAGACCTGGTGTCTTTTTGATGGTAAAAAAAGAAGAACAGGTCTTATTTTTGGGGAAACATGAGTGCTTTAAACCCTTAAGGCATCTTTCCTATCTTTGCAACCCAAGTTCCAAACAGTAGTTGGCAGAGATTGGGTCTTGCATGCAAAATGTGCCCTCTGCTATTCAGTTATAGCCCTTTCACTCAGCTGGCGGAAGGTGCCCTTGAATTCAGTGACTGTACCAGTGTATATATTTAAAATGAAAAATAAGCCAGGATCTAATATCATGGTGCTCTAATCTTAAACTCCTCAGTTGTCTTTGTCAAGTCTTTTAGCATTCTCATTTGTAATAAGGAATAAATCCAGGAATCAGAAGGGTGTGTTCCATTTCCCCATGCTGGCCATGTCAGTGTTGATACATCTGGCTAGGAAAAATGCAAACAGCTAAAAAAAAAGCTATCTCAGAACTCACAAGTATTTTTCAGTTGGAAGGAAGGAGGAGAGAAAAGAACAAGTAAACATTTTCCATCTAAATGATATAATGCTAATGAATGAGTTGAATTCATGGAATGTTTTCCATTGTTTTGTTTTTGGTGGCAAAGAAATTATCAATACATATAATCTGGGAGTAAACCCCACTGAATGCAAATAGGGCTCACTACTATATAATGAATTGAGTTCTAAGCAGTAAAAACACTTGGTGCTTTTTCTTCATTTAAAATCCATATATGCTGTCTGTTGTAAAACTGTATTGTATTTGCCTCAAGGATGGCTCCAGTTCAGCCTTCTGCAATCCAGGTCCAGCAAATATTTTTGATTTCCTTGACCAGGAGTTATAGAGGCTAGGGTCTAACATACCTGGACAGCAACAGATTGGGGGATAATAACAATCATTCAAAATATATTTAGGTCAGAAAGTTCAAGCTTTCTTTATCTCTGCTTCAACAGCTTGGAATTTTACCTAAGTCTTAAATTCTATATGCCAGGTACAGATGAAGATAAAGGCATTCTCCCCAGGACTCTGGATATGTTATTTCAAAGCATTGAAAACAAACTGTATCCAGATATGAATCTCAAGCCCCATCGATGTAGAGACTATAGAAATCTGTCTAAAGAAGAAGTCCGAGAAGAAATATCTCTAAAAAATTCATTGCTTCGCCTCCTGAAAGAGGTATTGTGACTCCAAAAAAACCCCAAACACACACACATTTTTAGCAGCTTTTAATAAATAAACCCAGAAAAAATTATGTGTTTGACAATAAGGAAATATTTAAGAGAATGTAAGGACAAGGATTAAAATATTGCCTGATTGATGGATTGATACATATGCCCCACCCCCTCTCTGTCAGTTTGGGTGATATTCAGAGGTTATATTACAATTGGACACCGTACACATTAGGTGAATGCTCTGTGATCTGATTTTATTTGTTTTTGGTTATTGCAGAATATTAAGATACAAGGGATGATGGAGAGAAACTTCTGACAAAGTATTTATGGTAATCTAAATTTTGTTCCTGATTTAATTTTCAGGTAGATTGCAACAGCAACAGTAATAGAACAACAGATAATTGTGAAGGTAAGTTCGGTGATTCATACTCATTTGCTAAACCATTGTTTACTGAAGACGGTTGGGTTCACAAATGATGTGCAGCTAGTGTCACCAAGGCCACCCTCAACTTTGGAATAGTGTGATGGGACCATTCTTCAAGGGATTGGTAGGATCAGGAGAAAGAAGTGAACAGAGTCCAGACAATTTCTGCATATATTGTACCGTGCCAATCACAAACTCTGGGTCTGTATAACATGTTAAAGCCAGATCAAGCATGATTGATGTTAGTGTAAAAAGTGAATGTCACATTGTTGAATTCATTGCTGTAGCTAGCAAAGTCTAAGAGTGAACTGTAATATATCCAAGCTGAGGTTGTATCCTCCATACCAATTGCCCGCTACTGAATAATATGGTTTTACATTATAACTTATTCCAATCTTTTGCCAGATAAGAAAGAACCAGAAAAAGAAGCAGACCAGTCTGACTTCGAAGACCAGAGTGGTGTAAAATTCTCAGTCTGGGTTTCTTTTTTTGAAATTTACAATGAGTGCATTTATGACTTATTGCTTCCAATATCTAATGACAAGAAGAGAAAAATGCTGCGCTTGGCTTTGGACATAAAAGGGTATTCCTATGTAAAAGGTAATGAAATTTTTAGCAATTGATTATAATTTCAATAACTTACAAATACCGTCCTCTTTCAATATGGAATGGGCTTCCTTTGGCTAAAATGATGCATTGAATTATGCAATATATATATATGTCATTGTAAAATGAATAATGTGATACAGGTTAGTATTTTTAATCTTTGACTTTTATCTTCACTTGTTTGAACATTTTATTTGGAATTTCTTTATATAATGAGTAGATTTAATTTATTCCATTTTTTTAGACCAAATCTTGCTATTTAGGAATCCAGAGATGCATACTATTATCTTAAAAGTACCTCTACTAACAATTATTTACTCTTCATTGGCATTTATTAGGTCATCGCTTATGTAATAATTTTTGTTCAACTTGATTTCAAAGAGAAGATTCATGCAGATTGACACATATTTTGTAATATTATTACAAAAAAATATTACAAAAAATTATTATTTTCATTATTCTTTGCACAAGGCGGTATGGTGTCTTGATGGGCATGGTAGTCTATCCTGTGTTCTTGCTGATTTTCCTCCACAATTATTTCCTCTTTAATTGTATGATCTTAGTCACACACATCTGAGGTTCCAATGTGAGGACTCTGAGGTTAGCTATGTGGGGAAAAGTTCCTGTTCTTGAAGCTTATTTACATCCCCCATGTATGACTAATCTAGAACCAGCCAATGTGTGAAGTAACACTTAATTTCAAAGGCAAAATGTTGCCTATTATTTATTTCTGAATTCTATTTTTCCAATTACATTTACAGGTAAAACTCGAAAAATTAGAATATCGTGCAAAAGTTTATTTATTTCAGTCATGCAACTTAAAAGGTGAAACTAATATATGAGATAGACTCATTACATGCAAAGCAAGAAAGGTCAAGCCGTGATTTGTCATAATTGCGATGATTATGGCTTACAGCTCATGAAAACCCCAAATCCACAATCTCAGAAAATTAGAATATTACA
Source organism: Laticauda colubrina (assembly GCA_015471245.1). Taxonomy (NCBI): domain Eukaryota; kingdom Metazoa; phylum Chordata; class Lepidosauria; order Squamata; family Elapidae; genus Laticauda; species Laticauda colubrina. The sequence goes on from BLBF01000016.1 coordinate 28,382,635, forward strand.
TCAGTAAAACAAGGATTGTCCATAAAACAATATCGGACCTCTGAAAAGTATAAGCATGCATATGTACTCAGGACTTGGTTTGCCCCCTTTTGCAGCAATTACTGCCTCAATGCGGCATGGGCATGGAAGCTATCAGCCTGTGGCACTGCTGTGGTGTTACGGAAGACCAGGATGCTTCAATAGCGGCCTTCAGCTCTTCTGCATTGTTCGGTCTCTTGTCTCTCATCTTTCTCTTGGCAAGATTCTCTGTGGGGTTCAAGTCAGGCAGGCTTGCTGGCCAATCAAGCACAGTAATCCCACGGTCATTGAACCAGATTTTGGTGCTGTTGGCAGTGTGGGCAGGTGCCAAGACCTGCTGGAAAATGAAGTCAGCATCCCCATAAAGCTCGTCTGCGGAAGGAAGCATGAAGTGCTCCAAAATCTCCTGGTAGACGGCTGCGTTGATCCTGGACTTAATGAAGCACAGTGGACCAACACCAGCAGATGACATGGCTCCCCAAATCAACACAGACTGTGGAAACTTCACACTGGACTTCAAGCATCTTGCAGTGTGTGCCTCTCCATTCTTCCTCCAGACTCTGGGTCCTTGGTTTCTAAATGAGATGCAAAAGTTGCTCTCATCAGAAAAGAGGACTTTGGACCACTGAGCAACAGACCAGTTTTGGTCTTCTTTAGCCCAGGTCAGACGCTTCTGACGTTGTTTGTTGATCAGGAGCGGCTTGACAAAGGTAATACGACATTTGAAGCCCATGTCCAGGATCTGTCTGTGTGTGGTGGCTCCTGATGCGCTGACTCCAGCCTCAGTCCACTCCTTGTGAAAGTCCCCAACACTTTTGAATGGCCTTTTCCTGACAATCTTCTCCAGGCTGAAGTCATCCCTGCTGCTTGTGCACCTTTTTCTTCCACCCTTTTCCCTTCCACATAACTTTCTATTAATGTGCTTTGATACAGCACTTTGGGAACATCTAACTTCTTTTGCAATTACCTTTTGAGGCTTTCCCTCCTTATGGAGGGTGTCAATGATGGTTTTCTGCACAACTCAGGTCAGCAGTCTTTCCCATGATTGTGCTTCCTACTGAACCAGACTGAGACCATTTCAAGGCTTAGGAACCTTTTGCAGGTGTTATGGCTTAATTAGCTGATTAAAATGGGACACCTTGAGCTTAGAATATTGAACCTTTTCAAAATATTCTAATTTTTTGAGATTGTGGATTTGGGGTTTTCATGAGCTGTAAGCCATAATGATCTCAATTATGATACATCACAGCTTGAACTATCTTGCTTTGCATGTAATGAGTCTATCTCATATATTAGTTTCACCTTTTAAGTTGCATTACTGAAATAAATGAACTTTTGCACGATATTCTAATTTTTTGAGTTTCACCTGTATATGGCAGGATTATATATCTTATAGGACTTTGTTGTTGTTCCATAACTAATAAATACTCTTGTTTCTTGAAAGATCTACAATGGATTCAAGTTTCAAACTCAAAAGAAGCTTATAAACTCATGAAAGTAGGCTTGAGACAGCAGAGCTATGGTTCCACAAAACTGAATGCCAACTCAAGTAGAAGGTAAAACAGGAAATGCTTGGTATGGAACTGACAGATGTCTGCTTTCTATTTAATTTTGAAATCTTTTCCAATCCAGACTTCTCCCAGATGCTTCTTATTCATAATGTTTCTTGATCTACCAGCTCAAATATTCTCATTGTATGTGTTTTTTTCCATGAACAACCACAAGATGGAGCTTACAAGCTGTCATTTTCATTTCTGATCAACTTCTGTTTGCCTTACTAATAGCTGACTGGTTCAGACAATCTTTAAACCCACTGTTTAAAGAAATTATAGCTAAAACAAGTTGTTATTGAGCTTATAAACCACTCCAATCACAATTAACTCTTAGCAGCCTACAAGTCTTTCTCCCTGGCTTAGATTAAAACACAGCAAACTATAATGAAAACAAAACTATAAAAGCACAATAGTTTTTGGGAACAGCTGTGCTCCACCCTTACCCCACCCTCATTTTATGTATGTATCACTGGTATTTCAATTAGTAGAGGGGCAAATATCTCATTCAACTTTCCAGAACTTGAATAGCTAAGAATTTGGAAATGTCAGTCAGGAGGGTACCATTCAAATGTTCCAAAGAATGCTGTACTAAAATGAAGGTGTGCTTCCATAGCCCTAGATATGGAAGTCTGGGCAAGGACATGCAAAAATAAACTGATCTTATTGGAGAGGTAGATATTCTTGGGAGGCGGAGGTCCAAGAGATATCGAGGAACTGAATCATGCAAGTTTTTTAATGTCACAGCCAGCAATCAGTTCCATGATTAACGCTGTGGATCCACAAACAAGCAACAGGAAATCAAAAGTAAAAACTTCTAAATTTGTAGTTGTGAGCATATTTGGGAATGTCAGTGTGCGAGTATCCCAGTATGGTAGAATTGTTTGTGTCTCACTGAACTATAGAATGGCATGCTCTTTGGAATCTGTCTGCTCTGAAGAGCAAAGAAGATACTTTTCATGTGCTGACAATTGCAATGAGAATGTTGACTGCCTGGCTGGATTTATTTATTGGCTGGTAGCAAGCTGGGTGTAACTTACTTGAAAACAGAAGTCCTTACTTAACAACAATTTATTTTGCGACAATTCAAAGTTATGACAGTATTGAACAGATGACAACCAGTTCTCGCACGTAAGACTGTTCAGTGTCCCTGTAATCATGTGATCACAAATTGGGTGCTTGGCAACCTTTACATATTTATGGCAGCCACAGTGTCCCACAGATTACAGCGGTAATCATTTGGAACATTCCCAGCTGGTTTCTGACAAGCAAAACTAATGGAGAAATAGCAGGTGGTCACAAATCTCAAGATTAACTCACTTAATGACTGTCATGGGACTGTTGGGACTGCCATCACTAAGTGAGGCAGTCATTGCTTCACTTAGCAATGGAGCTGCTGGTCATTAAGCAAGAACTACATGCATCAGAAATTGGTAAACGGAAATCCTTTACATTGATGCAAAATTGAATCTGTTGGCTTTTGAGATATGTACTGTTTGCATCCAGAGATGCTGGAGGTAACTTTTTCTTTTTCTCTTACAGCCACAGCATATTTACTGTGAAAATGCTAAAAATTGATTCAGAAACCATGCGTGTGATACAAGTCAATGAGTAAGCAGTCTTTTTTTTTTTTCCAAATTACACCTCTTTGTTTACATTGTTAACAGTATTGTGTCATAGATATTAGATATATTTACATTTATTTCTATACATTAATCCTTATTCCTATGTTCTATCCACTTAGCGAGGATAGTCTTCGTGTAGGGTTGGAAATTAGAAAAACATACCATCTGAAGTGATGTTAATAAAAAAAATATTAGATTGTGCCAAGATGGACAAATTTACAATAGAACTAAAAGGCAAGGAGGAATCAGAATACTATGTGGTATGGGATAAATGGTATCAGTGGATACCATTTATCCACTGATAAGCAGTCTTAATGTTTCAGGAAATCATTATCTCTTCAAAACCATCCTGCAATCTGAGTCTGTGCTGAATGGGTTCACTTTTCTCTTCTAGATTATTTCTCTGTGATCTTGCTGGATCAGAGCGCTGCACGAGAACCTGCAATAAAGGGGAAAGATTAAAAGAGAGTGGAAACATTAACACTTCATTGCTTATTCTAGGCAAATGCATCGGTGCCTTAAAATCCAATCAACAAACAAAGTAAGGACTGGAGGGCGTTTTTTTTCTGAATAGGCAAATCTTGGGACATCTCAGGCACCTATTTATAGAAAGGAAAAGGAAAATCTAAATAGGAAAGAGAAGTTTTTTACCTTGTTCCTGACTCTTGATTTTCTTTCGAACAATAAAAAATATACAAATTATGTGTTCCCTGTTTAGTGTTCTCCTAACCTTAGCTTCAAAAAAATGCTTGATAGTTTTTTGTCCTACATTCCAGTGTAAGAGAGAGAGAATAAGAAAAGGAAGGGATTTAGTAAAACATGGGTGCTTAACTGTTCGTTATTCATTGCCTCCAATTTCCAGGACCCCCTCAGAATTGTACTGCAGGTAATCCTTGACTTATAACCACTCACTGAGTAGAGTTACAATGGCACTGAAATAAGTGACTTTAAGGCCGGTCCTCACACTTACAACTGCGGCAACAAACCCCTCGTAACAGGATCAAAATTTGGGCATTTGGCAACTGGCATATGTTTACGGCGGGCACCATTTTGTGACTTTTCCAGCCAGCTTGTGACAAGCAAATTTCACTTAACAAACACATGAATCAAACTTAACAAACTGCAGTGATTTGCTTAACTGGCAAAAAAAAGTTGTAAAATTGAACCCAATTCACTTTGTTCAGGAATGTAAATTCTGGGCCCAATTGCAATTGTATGTTGAGGATTATTTGTTTTGAGGTTCAAAGATGCAATGTCTGCTTATCCAGGAAAAAAAAAATGATACGAAAGGCACAAAGTCTTAAAACTGCCACGCCTCTTCCCGAATTTACCTTGGAACAAACAACACTCTCTGATATAATAATTTCTTCACTGTACGATCCTTGTAATTAAATCATTTAAATAATTTTTCAAAAGTTTCTGACCTTTCCTGTAAAAGGTCGAAAGATTACCTGTTCTTAATTGACAGAGGCCTCTGCAGCCTTTCTATAAGATTTTCCTTCTATGTTGATTTACTAAAAGTACCCTTTTACTGTGGCAAGCCTGTTGGTCTGTTATTTCTCAGAAAAACAGTTTCCAATCAGACGTAATCTTTTGGTTTTGAAACTTAAATGGCAGAGTTATGTGTGTTTAGACAATTTGTCGTCTTGTTAGTTCTCGATGTTGAAGTAGCAAGCTTTAAAACCTCTTTAACAATAAATATCTAAGTTAAAAATAGCACATAAAACTTCTTTCAGTCATCATCTCCCTGCACAGCCTCTGGGATATCTGGGATATCTGCTTAGAAAGTACGCTATCCATTGGGTTTCTCCACCATGCACCTTCATTTTCTCCCATGAATTCAAGTTTAGCTTTAGCTTGTTTAGCCAGGAAACATGCATTTGATTAGAACCAAAGTTGGACGAACCCTAAGCCTATCTGTAGGAACGAGTTTTGTACTTATTTCTGAAGTAAAATTTTGCAGCCAACTTTCTATGTTTTAAACCTTGCTGCAATGTTAATTTTTTTTTTTTTCGTGCCTCATTCCAGGCTGCAACAGCACATTCCCTTTCGGGAAAGCAAGCTCACTCACTTCTTCCAAGGTTTCTTCAGCGGCAAAGGAAAGGTTTGCATGATAGTTAATATCAGCCAGAGTCCCTCTGCGTATGATGAAACTCTCAACGTGCTCAAGTTCTCAGCAATTGCTCAAAAGGTAAATGTGTGCCAATGATTAGTGGCTGGGAATTAATGCCTATGACAAAATTATTGGGTTACAAAACTTTCAAGATGTCAGACTTCATACCAAGATTTGATAACCAACCTCAGGTTTCTGAATACAGGTAGTCCTCGACTTACAACAGTTTGTTTAGTAACCGTTTGAACTTACAACATTACTGAAAAAAAGTGGTTTGGCCATTTTTCACAATTACGACTGTTGCAGCATCCTTGTGGTCATGGTTCAAAATTCAGATGCTTGGCAACTGGTTCATAGTTATGACAGTTGCAGTGTCCCAGGGTCATGTGATCATGTGTTAACCCGGGGCATGGCACAAAGGCAACACAGTCAGATAAGCAATAAGAGTCCCTTTATCATCTCCAACTTTGCCCCCAATATCCAGGATTCCTTCGGGCTGGAGAAAAACTCTCCCAGGAACAGCCTTTGGCTGTAGAAAATTCAGTCCAAAACAAGGTACACACAAACTGTAACTTAAAATCCAAACAAACCACACTTAAAATAATTAGTTCAGCAGGGTAGAAGAAGGAATTTCAAACTTGAAATCACAGCAAAACTCACACAGTTGGGAAGACGCCAAGAACACAGATAAGTCACGACAATACAAGATAAAGTCACGTTTGCTTCCAACAGCTTGCTGCATGCAGCTTGCCTTTTTTATACACTGTGTTCCCAGCTGCAGCTAATGAAGGGAATCAAGGCCCTTTCATTCCCTGTAAGCCACGCAACTCACGTTGCTCCCTTCTCTGTTCCTCCCTGCATGCCTTAGCATGAAGAGGGGGGTGGGCTTGAATCTTCCTCTAAATTCCCTTTGCCTTGCTCTACCTCTCCCCTGCTATGTCCAGCCGGACTTTGCCCTTCCCTAGTTTCTTCCACAACCAACGGAGCCACACTCCCACTCCCTGTCAGCTTTTCGGTTTCCTCCTCCGAGTCAGATTCTGATGGGCATGACATCACCTTTTGCGACCTTCTGACAAGCAAAGTCAAGGGAAGCCCAGATTCACTTAACAACTACGTTACTAACTGAACAACTGCAGTGATTCACTTAACAACTGAAGAAAAGTCATAAAATGGGCCAAAATTCACTGAACAAATGTTTCACTTAGCAACAGAAATTTTGGCCTCTGTTGTCATAAATTGAGGACTACCTGTAGTGTCTTTGGAGAGCTCTTTTTTACTTATATGCAGTGAGTACCTGTAACAGTTATGATTCTGGGGCAGGAATGGATAAGGATGATGTTAAATGTTAATAAATGCTAATTTATGAATTGTGGCTTTAAACATGTTTTGTGATAGGTCATGGTATTGGATCCTGAGTCTCCCCAAGTAGAGAGAGTTGACCAGGTATCCTTCATCAAAACAGAGTCCGAAAGTATCCTTGACGATGACATGCGTTTACCCATGAAGAGAGCAACTATATTTTGGGAGGGGACTCTGGAAGATGTGATGGAAGATGAAGAAGAGCTGGTGGAAGATGGCAATGAAGAACACCAGGGGGATTGTTTGGCAGATGACACACATGCAAAGGAAACTGACCCAACCGATGAGATGGAAAGTCAACTTGAAGGTGAAGATAGTGATATCATTATCAAAAAAGAAGAATATCAGGTATGACTTTTGCTGGTGCCCATGTGTCCCAATCTTCAACCAAAGACTCTCCAATGAGCACGGGTAGCATCAAGGAAGTTTAAAATTAGAATGGGGTAGTGAAGAGGGAAAAAAAGGCAGCTTGTGCATCAGTCCCTATTAGAATTAATGCAGTTAATTAAGAGCGGGTCTTTTATCAGAATTGATGGGTGGGCCCTGCTTCCTTTTGCATCGGTTCTTTGTAGTCGAGTAAAGAAGTTAGACTACCTTAAAAAAAATAAAAAAAAAGTCATATCAATTCCTAGCCTTGGCTGATCACACTAAAAACTAGGGAGCGTCATGCCTGGTTAGTAAGAATATGGACATAGACTTGTCTGAGAAGATTTTAAAAAAAACCTTGGAAAAATGGATGTCAAGTCATTAAACTGTTGCTAAGAAAATTATACAGAAGTAGCTAAATAATGTTGAGAGATACCCCAACTGGAACAACCAACAAGGTGGAGTAAAGTTCGTTAACTTTACTCCACCTTGTTGGTTGTTCCACTTGGGGTATCTTTTTTGGGGGGAGAGTATATTTTTTAGGGGGGTATATTTTTTGGGGGGGGGGAGGAGACGAACATTAGAGAAAAGGCATTTAATAAAAACAATGCATCTTCAATATAAACTACATTTAACGAATATTTGTGTAATCAATGATCAATAGCTACACAAGATTGCATTATGCTACATGCATTCTGTAGAGGCAGTCTCTCTTTAGCTATTGATGGAGACCAGTTCTGTTTAATTTAGATCTAAAGTGGTTGTGCCAACTTGTAAGATTAAAGACATTTTCTTTGAGGTTACCTTACTCCTGTTACTGTCTGATTCATCTGCTTGCTTAATATAGTTCCCTTTATTAGCCAAGTTCCTTCCATGGTAGTAACAGGAACTGAGCTGGACTCAAAGGGGCCTTTGCCTAGCAACCAAAAAGCAGCATTTTATATTTGAAACCAAATCTAGCTTGTGTTTATCCTGCATATCTGTAGCTTGCTTTTCTACAACAGCCTATACTCAAAGTTGATTTCTAATTTGACAAGAAAAATTTTTAAAAAATAAACATAAAAATGTCACAAAAGCCATCCTGTGAACTAGCAAATTAAAGAATATTATAAATCAGGCTGCTTTTAGAAATGAATATAGGCAAAAAAAAGGGGTCAGGAAGAAAGCAAGTTGGAGGGGTATCCATCTATCAGAATAGAGCTGGAATGAACCCTTGGAGGTCTTCTAGTCCAGCCCCCTGCTTAAGCAGGAGATGCTATATCATTTCAGATAAGTGACTGTCCAGTCTCTTAAAGAAGAAGAGGCTTCATGAAGGGATGAAGCACCTACAACGCCTGAAGGCCAGCTGTTCCACTGGTTAATTGTCCTCACAGTTAGGATGTTTCTTCTTAGTTCCAGATTGCTTCTCTCCTTGATTAGCTTCCATCCATTGTTTCTTGTTCTGCCGACAGATGCTTTGGTAAATAAGTTACCCCCCTCCTCTTTATGGCAAACCTCTCAAATCCAGGAATACTGCTGTCATGTTACCCCTATCCTTTTTTTCTCCAGACTAGCCAAGCCCAAGTCCTGCAACCATTCTTCATATGTTTTAGTTTGCTGGCCTTTAATCATCTTAGTTTTATTTAGGGAATGTATATTTATTTAGAGAATGTATATTATTTAGGTAATTTATATTTATTTAGGGAATTTATATTTATTTAGGGAATTTATATTTATTTAGGGAATTTGTATTGCCACCTGTTCGCACAAGGTGATTAAAAGCGGCTTACAGAATATAAAACCCCATGTAAAAACAATAAAACTTATACAAGAAGAGTCATATAATAAATTCATATACTAAAATCAACCCCAGTGACAGCATCTCACACTAATGGGCTTTTAATGGGCTCCATCCCTCTCTGGGTCCCCAGGCTTAGTGGCAGAACCAGGTCTTCAGTGCCTTCCGGAAGAGTGTTAGACTGGCGGCCATTCTAATCTCTTGGGAAATGATGTTCCAGAGAAAGGGAGCCACCACGGAGAAGGCCCTTCTTCTGGTTCCCACCAGGTGTATCTCCCTTAGGGATGGGACCCACGGCATTTCATGCCTCCCTGCTCTGATGGGTCAGGTTGATATGACCGGCAAGAGACGGTCTTTCAGATTACCTGGTCCCAAGCCATGTTGTTGTTCTCTGCACTTTTTTCAAGTCTCAACATCTTTTTTGGGATGTGTATTTTGTATCCATGCGATGTGGTCAAACAAGTCAATGGTGTGGCTGTGATAATATCAAAAGCTGCATCTATTTCTTTATGAGCTTTGATTGCATGTTGTGGCTGTTATCTTGGATTTTTTTAACCACATCCTAAGAGGCAGGTTTGTCTTTTTGGAATGCCTGTTCCCTGGTTTAGAGACAGCTGAAAAGATCATGTTCCGATAAAACATGCTGTAGAAGGAAAGCAGAAGGATTTCCTAGGTGCTGAGCAAATTATTATTGCCTGTAATGGCCAGAACTGATGACTTTGAAGAACAAGCGAAAGAGCCACTGCCAGAGAAAGCACCTCAAATAAGACTCTCCTTAATTATCCCAAAAATAAAGAAAGGGAGGAGTGGAGGGAAGCACATTCAAGCTTGCAAGATTTCATTCCATAACAGGGCTGTCAAACTTGCGGGCCACACCCACACCTGGTTTAGCGGAGGGGGAAAAAATCCCGATATGTCACGTGGTGACACCGTAAGTTTAACACCTCTGTTTTATGATAAAAGCAGTATTGGCTTGCATGCAGGGGTGGGATTCAAATTTTTTAACAACCGGTTCTGTGGGCGTGGCTTAATTGTTGGGCGTGGCTTGGTGGTCATATTATTGGCTGGGCATGGCCAACTCAATATCACTCACATCGAGGCACACACTTCTTCGCCTGGCCTCTTATGACTGGGAGGATGCCTCAACAGTCGTAAGTGTGAAAAATGGTCATAAGTCACTTTTTTCAGAGCCATTGTAACTTTGAATGGTCACTCCACACAAGCAAAGTACCAGCAAAGGAGGAAAAAATACTCCGGAGAAGTTCCTGAGACAGGAAGTCTAGTCCTGCCAAGAATGTAATAAGGGTTAACAAAGAGGCAGCTTCTGTAAGCAACACCAGAATGTTTCCTTCCTGTCTTCCTTACAGGATTAGGCCAGTAATTTCTTCTAACAACCGGTTCTCCAAACTGCTTAGAATGTTAACCGGTTCTAGTGAATTGGTGCAAACTGATAGAATCCCACCCCTGCTTGCATGACCTCAGTTTCCTATTCTAGTCTACCTTGGTCCTGTCCTAAAGTGGGTGGCTTCACAATTAAATTGTTAACAATCAATATGATGAGCTACAAATGTTAATAGGATGTAACCAGTGTAGGATGCTGCGTGGATGCACAATTTATATGCCTGTAAGCCACCTCCAGGTGCCTCTTTGCTATATGACTCAAGAGGAAGTGTAGGCAGTGCAATTTACCCATTGATGTTTTCTTGGAGAAAAGAGGCAGCTTTTTCCAATGTAGACTTTCTTGCTAGGTTAGAAAACTACAGGCATATCCTGACTGAAACATTAAATCAATAATACAGGTTGTCTTCAACTTAAAACAGTTCATTTAGTGATCATTCAAAGTTACACCAGCATTGAAAAAAAGTGACTTATGGCCATTTTTCAACATGACCTTTGCAGCATCCCTGTGGTCACATGATCAAAATTTGGAGACTTGCTGACTGACTCATGTTTATGACAGTTAGTCTCCCTAGGGTGATGTGGTCCCCTTTTGTGACCTTCTGACAAAAAAAAGTCAATGGGGAAACCGGATTCGCTTAACAACCATGGAACTAACTTTAACAACTGCAGCGATTCAGTTAACAATGGTGGCACAAAAGGTTGTAAAATGGGGCAAAATTAACTGAACAGATGTTTCACTTAGTATCATGCCCTTGTTAGAGTCTGACTCTAAGGAAGAGGAGGAGCAGCTGACGGGGAGTGGAGGTGTGGCTCCAGAAGTTGTGGAGGAGGCTGGGGAAGGGCAGAGGCCAGCTGGGCAGTCAGAGGAAGAACCAGGTCCATCCCCTCTTCATCCTAGGACATGCAGGGAGGAATGGTGAAGGAAACAAATTGGCTTACGAGAGAGGAAGCGGCCATGATCCCCTTCATTGGTTACAGCTGGGGAGAATAGTATATATGAGAGATAGTTAAACAGCATTGCCAGAAGCAAAGCATGTTTTATTTTGGGCTGAAGTTATCTTGGTTGGTGTCCTTCCAACAGACTGTGCCTTGTTATCTCCTTGAAGTTGGTAATTACTTATCCTGGTTCGTTGTGGAATTTCCTTCATTGTAGTTTGTTTTGGGTTTTTTGTTTTGCCTCTTTCTGCTCATTAACTTTAAACTGTATTGCTTTCTTTTAAAGACTATTTTTGAATAAGTTTTATCTCCAACTGAGAATTATTGAACAGCAGGGCCAAGTTGGAGGCATTAAAGGACATTTATTTATGTTTTGGATTTTGTTATGTTTATGTTACACTCTGAGTCATCACACTTAGCAACAAAAATTTTGGGCTCAATTGTGGTCAGACGTCAAGGACTATCTGTAATGGGTAAAGAAAAAAATAGGGGATACCTATACAGGTGACGTCTGTTGATAATATGGATTGTACTTTGAATGTATTGATTTAGGAAGCTGTCCATCTTTTGTTAGAAGCCTACCTTATTCAGTAGTGCAGAGATAGGATTACTTGAGTTTAGCATCATGTCTACAGAAACTCACCTTGCATGTCGTAACACAGAAAGTCTCATAATATTTATTCTTGGTTTTCTCCTCTTTAGAAGTTACTTTATATAATTGATGAATTGAAGAATAAGTTGATAGAGGAAAAAAAAGCTAAGCTGTACACAGAGCTAAAAATTCGCAAAGAAGTTACTCAAGAATGTTTCCAGTACTTCTGTGCAAAAGAGAGTGACCTCAAGTAAGTCTTCTGGGTTGGTTTTGTGTGTGTGTGTGTGTCTGTGTCTGTGTTACTTCGGGGATTTACAGTATACAACAAAGGTGCATGCATATTGTTTCAGAGATCAGGCTGCTTAAATCAGGCAGCAAATTACTTAACAGTGATGGAGCCATTTCTCGTGAATTTTTAGATAGAACAAAAAGGTTTTAGATACTATTCAGCATTTAAATTTGCCACTTAAAGGTTGTTCACTTGTACACTACTGATAGGTAGCATTCTCATTCACCCGAAAAGCAATCTATTTCCAGATAACCTGAATTATAAACTTGTACTTAACAGAATGAACCAAAGGTATATAGATTTTGATAATGTGATTACATAAAACGGCCATCTGTTGAGTTGCAAACTATTGCAAAGTAGAGTGACACTGGAAGCCTAGTTCATCATATAAAATCGTCTGTTTATATAAATTAATGGCATAGTGGGATTTTCCCATTCCCAATAAGTCAGGGGTGTCAAACTCAATGTCCATGGGTTGGATACGGCTGGCAGGATGCTTAGATCTGGCCCATGGTTCTACCCTGGAAATAGCGAAGGATCGGCCTGTGATGCTTTTCAGCGAAAACGGAGCCCGGGAGGGCTGCATGCGGCCCTCCCAGTCTCCATTTCCAGCTGTGACGGCTTCCTGAAACCCTCTGCCAGTGAAAATGGAGCTCAGGGGAACCAAATGCCTCCCGGATCCATTTTTGCTGGCAGAGGTCTGCAGGAGGCTGTCACAGCCAAAAACACCCCTCTGGCTCAGTTTATGGTGGCAGAGGGCTGCAGGAGCCCATCGTGTCTGAAAATGGAGCTTGAGAGCCCACTTACACTGTCATAGCACTCAGGCCCCCATTGGCGCCCTGACACAGGTGTCATCAAGCTGGCCATGCCCACTCTGGCCAGGTCCCTGGGCCTCCGAGGTCAAACAACCCTGATGCGGCCTTCATTGAAATCAAGTTTGACATCCCTGCAATAAGTGAATGGGCAGCTTTCCTCAGTTTCCCTCCTACATTTCTTCTGGATTCATCATGATAATAAAGTTATTATGCATAATAAGGAACTTGCATATGAAGGGCAATTTCTCATATCCAATATGCTTATCTGTTCCAGCTAAGGTTTTTTTTAAGGAATAAGTTGAAAGGGGGTAGATTGGTATGTTTTGTTTCTGAGAAGTCCATTAATTGTTTTTCTTTCTGATACGTTTAGGAAGATCTTGAGCGATAAAGAAGAAATAATGGCAACCACGTGTGAAGAGCGGATGATCATTTACAAGGACCTGGTGAAGGACTGTATTGCACTCCCAGATGGCCAAGGAGGAGCAGAAGAGACACTAAAAGAGTATGAAAAAGCAGTAAGTTTTGTTCCAGCAAATGTAAGCAGTTGCTTTAACAGGTAATCGTCAGCTAATGACTACTTGTTCAGTGATCAATTCAAAATTAAGACAATGCTGAACAAGGAGACTCACAGTAGGGTCCTTGAGGGTGCAGCATACCCATGGTCGCACGGTGATGATTTTGGCAACTGGCTCATAATTGCAACAGTAACAGTGGTCATCTCAGTGGTGGGTCTCATCTCCCGGAGGGGGGAATGAGTCTGCCTACCGAGATGAGGTGGACCGGTTGCTTTTGTGGTGTGGAGACAATAACTTGGTCCTCAACACCAATAAGACTAAGGAGCTTATAATGGACTACAGAAGGAATAGATCAGACATCCAGCATTTGCTTATCAGTAGAGACCGAGTGGAGCAAGTGGCCAGTTTTAAGTTTTTGAGTGTTATCATAAAAGAGGACCTGACCTGGGACACTCAAATTGCAGCACTGGTCAAAAGGGCCCAGCAGAGATTATATTACTTGAGACTTCTCAGAAAATAACAACTGAATGGAAAACTGCTGGTGACCTTCTACCGCTGCTCCATAGAGAGTATCTTAACTTACTGCACCTCTGTATGGTTTGCCAATTGCACAGTGGCAGATAGGAAAGCACTCCAGAGGATTAATGTCATTGCCCAGAAGATCATTGGTTGCCCTCTCCCCTCCTTGGAAGAGCTTCATAGCTCCCGCTGCCTTAAGAAAGTTCAAAACATTCTCATCTCATCCTGGGCACCCTTTTTTTGAACAATTACCATCAGGCAGACAGTACAGGACAATAAAAACAAGGACAAACAGGCTGAAAAGCAGCTTCTATCCCAGAGCAGTAACTATTGAATTCTACTGTATAGTGCATATTTTCATAATTATAATGTACACTGAAGATGGTATTTAATTTCATTGTATGAGGTGCATTGACAATAAAGTAAAGTAAAGTGATTGCCATTTGCCACCTTCCTTTCGAGTTCTGACCAGCAAAGTCCTTGGGAAACGATGATCAAGTGACAATCGTATTTAAGAATTGCCCGATCTGGTGTTGTAAGTTGATATGATCACATGACATCAGGATTCACAACTACCTCATTTAAGGCTTGGTCCCACTGGCTGACGGATGCAAAAGGTATGCAAAAAGGACACAGCGGACGAGCAAAATTTCGGGGGTGCTCCATCCGTAGTCATCCGCTCCAAAAAGTGCCAAAAATTTGCATAAACAGAACAGAAAAGAACGGACGTGGGTAGTATGTAGTGGGGATGTTAAACGGATGTTCATAGGAAGCCTAGAGGATGTATATAGGGTGCAAACCGTTCACTGCGCATCCTTTCTATTTCCGTGCTACTAGACGTGTAGACGTTCCGGGTAGACGTTCCGGGTAGACGTTCCGTGTACCTTTTGTTTCCTCCCCCTTTCCGTTTTCAGCTTCAGCGGATATGAATTGAGGGGATGCCCAGAGGATGCAGAGAGGAAACAGCAGACTTAATGATGATAAACGGACATAGAACATTTGTTGCTTGTATGTCACGGATTTACATCGTACACGGCGGAAAGTTCATCCGTTCACAAAGTTTTATGCAGCTCAAAACTTCTTGAGCGGATGAAATCTCAGTAGACGGATGCTCAAAGGATAGAGCATATGAAACACGTATGCAATGAGCACACAATGGATACATAGCGTTTTCCAACATTTTTTAACGTTTTACATCCTCTTTGCATCCGTTGGTGCAGTGGGACATGGGTTTTAGTGACGAAGTTCCCAACCTCAATGAATGTAGTTAAATGAAGGTTGGGTCAACATGTTGACTTTGAGATACGGCCAGCGAACCTGTCATCTTCGGTTTATTCTCAGTGAGCAATGCTTGAGCAAGTTTAGTTTGCTTTCTGAACCCAGGCCTATTCTTCTTTCTCCCCTTTTTCCTTCCCCAGGTAGATTGGGAGTTTTTCTTTTTAAATAAATTTTATCCATTTTCTATTAATTACATCTGAGTGCTTCATAAACAACATGTTGTCTGGGTATTTAATTTGCTTAACAAGACAAATTCCATTCTTATTCTCCAACCCCTTTTTTTCCAACCATTGGAAAAATTCCATGTTTGATAATATTCTGTGCCTTCTTTCTGTTTAATTTTCAGTATAAGTCTATCCATTTCTGAACAGTCAAGTATCTTTTTAATTATCTCTTCATCTTGCAGTTTTTCTTCATCTTTCCAATATTGTGTATAATCCTTGCTGCTGTTAAAACACATACTACTACTAAATACATACTTTCATTTTCAATTTTTTTTATCATCCCTTAATAAAAACAGTTCAGGTATAAAATCCACATGTTTCCTTATTATCTTTTCTATCCATCTATATTTTTGGCCAATTTTTTTTTTAGCACAAGTCCACCACATATGACTAAATATGCCCATCTTTTGCTTACATTTCCAACATTTACTAGACTTAGTTTTTAGCATTCTAGCTAACCTTAGCAGATGGTAAATGCCCCAGATAGATAGGGAGTTTTTCAATAATGCTGTTAACTTCTGAGACTTTCAGTGTAGTTTTATGTACTCCTCTGGATCTCCGTCTGGCTTTGAAATGTTCTGAGTTTTTTTGTTTATTTGATCTTTGCAACAAGGGAGGTGAAGATGAAGAACCTGGAAGCGTGGCTGATCTTCCCAGTATGGTGGGGTCACTGGAGCAGAATGTTGCTGATATTAAGCAACAGGCAGAAATGGCGTTCGACATGCTTGATGCTTTGGAAGAGCCTCAGCTGACCATTGAGCGACTTGAAAAGCAGTTGGCTGACGTTACAGCAGAGCTGGCTCACACTCAAGAAGACCTTTGTAGCAAGAATAAAGGTACACAAAGAGCAAAAAAAAAACCCCAATAAAACTACTGGTAGTCCTTGATGTATGACAATAGGGCCCTGAATTTATGTTGCTGAGTGAGAAATTTTTTAAAGTGAGTTTTCCCCCATTTTACGTTTGCTTACCACATTTGTTAAGTGAATCACTGTAGTTGTTAAATTTAGTAACATGATTGTTTAGTGAATCTGGGTTCCCCATTTCTTATCAGAAGGCTGTGCGCCTTTTAGTGTGGCTGTTGATAAGAATAGGATCACCAACATGATCACCAACATCTAATGACAGGAGGAGGAGGAAGAGAAGAAGAATAAGAGGAGAAGGAAGAGAAGAGGAGGAGGAGGAAGAGAAGAAGAGGAGAGGAGGAGGAGAAGAGGAGGAAGAGAAGAAGAGGGGAGGAGGAGGAAGAAGAAGAGAAGAGGATGAGGAGGAAGAGAAGAAGAGGGGAGGAGGAAGAGAAGAAAAGTAGGGGAGGAGGAGGAAGAGGAGAAGAGAAGAAGTGGTGAAGAGGGGAGGAGGAAGAGGAGAAGAAGAGGGGAGGAGGAAGAGGAGAAGAAGAGGGGAGGAGGAGGAAGAAAAGAAGAAGAAGATTGCAAAAGGTGAATCACATGACCCCGGGACACTGCAACCGTCATAAATATGAACCAATTGTCAAGCATCTGAATGTAAGTCACATGACCATGGAGATGCTGCAACAGTTATAAGTGTGAAAAATGGTCATTAATCACCTTTTTTCAGTGCTGCTGCAACTTTGAATGGTCACTAAATGAACCGTTGTTAAACTGAGAACTACCGATATTGGCTGCCTTCTGAAGGAGCATGCAGACAGTTTTGCTTGAGAGGAGAGAGTGATTTCAGCTTCTCTTTCATTTTTATCAGTTTAAAAGGGAAATTAAGTGTTCCCCAGAATATACTGGTAGTCCTCAACTTCACAACAGTTCATTTAGTGACCATTTGAAGTTACGACAACACTGAAAAAAGTGACGTATGAACATTTTTTCACACATATGACCATTGCAGCATCTCCATGGTCATGTGAACGAAATTAAGATGATTGGCAACTGACTCATATTTATGATGGTTGCAGTGTTCTGAGAGCATGCGATCCCCTTTTGCGACCTTCTGACAAGCCAAATCAATGGGGAAGCCAGATTTATTTAACAATGGTGTTACTAATTTACAAACTTCAGTGATTCACTTAACAACTGCAAAAAACATCGCAAAATGTGATGCAACTCAATTAACTATCTTACTTAGCAACAGAAATTTTGGACTCAGTTGTGGTCATAAGTTGAGGATTACCTGTACAATCAGGGCTTGGAAATGAATTTGGTTCCAGGTCCAAAGGAACTCTAAATCAGGGGTCGCCAAACCTTTGGACTTCAGGGACCACCAAACTCATAATTTTAAATCCCAGGGACCACGAATCGGTTCTGTGGGCATGGCCTAATTTGTGGGTGTGGCTTGGTCATGTGACTGGGTGGGCATGGTTTGTATGTAAATATTATAAATATTTATATAAATATTGATTTTTTTATTAAAAAAGAATAACTTTTACCCAAAATCAGGCAAAGCAGGCAGGCAGATTGAGTTGCTCACAGAATCATTCAGTGATCTATCTGCTATTGGCTACCTGAGTCTGTCACATAAAATTTGCTTGCCGTGAGTCTGCACTGAATAATAGAAGCTTTAGTCCGATGGGAGATTCGGCTGTGCTTAAAAGCAGAGCCGAAGATCTAAAAACTAGCTAGAAAGCAAGAAATTCAACCATTTCCTGCTTCCTAGCTAATCTAAATCTCCCGGCACAGCAGAACAGATGATGGTCAGAAAAAGGAAAAATAGCAATTTAGCAGGCAAGTTTGCCAGGTAAGGAGTGAGTGAGTGGGGAGGGTTCCCTGGGGCCATGTGGGCAGCAAAGCCTTGTGTTTCTGCACAGCATGGATTAATTGTTTTGGGGGGCTGCTCTGGGGGTGAGATTTCTCTGTGGCCCACCAAAATTTTCTCGCAGCCCACAGGTTGGCAAGTCCTCAAAAAAAGCATTTTATATATCAGAATGTAGATTAAGTCTATTTCTTCATTGTTTGAAAATAAAAATTAACCAGTAATGAATATTAAAGGTATGATAAACATAAGCACTAGTATAATTATATCTTTTGGGTCTAATTAAAAAATGAAAAATAGATTTTTAATTACTGGGGAGCCTAGCAGTGAGCTAAGAGATTCGCCATTTGACCAATTAGTAATTTTACTTTAAAGAGTTTGTTTAATGATTGCTTGTTCATTAATAGCAGATTGGTTATTATTTTCTAACCAATTAATTGAGCAGTACTGAATGTTACATGGATGTTATGAACTTAACAAAAAAAGACAGAAAGTAAAGGTATCAAGAAATTTAATTTAAAAAATTCCCTGTTTTACATGATGTATAAATCCATAATGTTTAACATTAGTTTTCTAAACAATCAAAGTAATTCTTCTCATGGTACTTAACAAATATTTTAAAAACTGCTTACATTCCAGCAGCGGTAATGCAAGAAGATAAACTGAGTGAATCTACTAAAGTCCTTCAAGATGCTACAGAGGTAAAGATTGTTCATTACATTCAAATCAGGAACAAATAGTTTCTTTTTGTCCCAAAATCACAACAAAAGTAGATGGGTCCGTGGAGAGAAAAATGGGGAGACAATAACATCATTTGCTTTTTCTTTATCACATCCACCCACAGCATTCCTCCCCCCCCCAAAAAAAAAAACCCTCAGAAAAATCATTAATGAAAAAATAAAAACATTGGCAGTTGTTAGAAGGCAGTGAATATTGGCATACAGAGAAATAGGCTTTCAAATTGAGGAGGAAACTCCAACTCACATCAGGGATTATCTGAGCTCGTGGGTTGTCTTCTTCTGCAGAGGATTTGGGACAATCTTCTGTAACTTCCTAAACCAGGACTTAATGAAGCTAGCCCAACCCAGCTTGAGACTATATTTTGTTGTAAGTTATGTGCAGACACATCTCTTCTTGGTCCTCTTTCTCTTTCTTTTCAAGAAAATGGCTCTACAGAACAAACACATTCAGGAGCTGAGTCAAGCTGTGAAAGAAAAGGACAAAGAAATTAGTCAGTTACAATCTCTGGTTGGTCACTTGGAAGCTACCATAAAAGATTCTGTGAGTATTGAATCTGTCTCCCTGATCACCTCAAAGGTAGCCATGTTACCTGTCAGGGTCATGGTTTGCTAAGCTTTTAGAGGTAATCCAAAAGTCAATTAGAATTTGGCTCCAAAGACAACCTTTGGAATTTTATTATTTATTATTTCTTTGGAAAAAGTCAGCCTCTGTGTTTACAATCTATTAAGACAAAGATTTTTGAAGATAGTGTATGATAAAACAAAGAGGGTCTGTACATTTTCTTGAAAGGTAAGCAACTTGAGCTGGCCAAATATGTTTCTTTACTCCTTGATTTCTTACTCTATTGGCATTTTTTTTGTCCATAATGGAACATAAGTGTGGATAGAAAAGTAATGTTTGGCTTGCTGTCAGACATAACAGAAAATGTCTGCTCTCCTAGAGGCATTCTATATATCCAATCCCCACTCTTGGGATAGCACTTAGCAATAGAACTTAGACTTATATACCGCTTCACAGAGGTTTATAGCCCTCTCTAAGCGGTTTACAGAGTCAGCCTATTGTCCCCAACAATTTGGGTCCTCATTTTACCCCCCTTGGAAGGATAGAAGGCTGAGTCAACCTTGAGTCTGGTGAGATTCGATCTGCCAAGTTGCTGGCAGTCAGCAGAAGTAGCCTGCAGTACTGCACCCTAACCACTGCACCACCACAGCTCTGAGATGACGCACAGTTGAGTTAAGTTTGAAGGTCCGCTTCATTATTTGTAGATTTTCAAATTCAGTGACACCAAATAGTGCTCTGACCACATAGGCTTCTTTCCCACATTATAAAATCTCTTCAAAGCCTCTTCAATTGCAACCCTATTCAGTAGTATCTTGATCATTGCCATTGTATCATAAGAAAATAAAATACTTTATTGTACTCACACTTTAACCTTAATGAATACCTTAATAGTGGCCATGTGACTGGGAGCTTGCATGCACCCTTATGATAAAACCTTCTTTGGGGAAATGGTGGAAGAGACTTTCAAGGAGCTACACCATTAATAGTGTACATGTGGAGTCATTCATAGGCATGACAAAGAAGGATTAAACTAAATATGATCTGTGGAAGAAGGAAATCCCAACTCCCTCCAATAGTGTGCCAAAACCAAATGGACACTTTATAGTTAAGATATCATAAAGAGATTAGAAGATGAGTCAGAAAGTATTCAAAAAGCACTCAGGGAGAGCAGACACTGAGTACGAGTAGAACTGGCATTTATTGTGGCTGGAGCAACGTTGAAACAACATTTGTCAACTAACATGGCTATAGCAAAAAGAAAGATTGATGCTGTAAAGGTACAAAGGCACACCATAGGTAAATGAAACATTAGATCCATTAATGTGCTGAGAAATTGAATGTCCCCAAAGTTACATGTTGCCTATGTCATGACTTTCCCAATTGTAATGTACAGCCTTAAAACTTAGCCATCAGAAAAAAGTAATGAAGAAAAATTGATGCTTTTGAATTGTGTTGGAGAAGATTGCTCAGAATACCTTCGACTAGAATCTAATTAATTAAATACTGGATGAAATACATTTGGAGAGCTCATTGGAAGCTGTAATAATGAAGTTAAAGGTAGAATAATTTGGGCACATAATGTGAAGGTCAGAATCAATAAAGAAAACCCTGAAGCTTGGGGAAAAAAAGCTAGATACTATCACTAGTATGATTCCAATTACAACCCTCAAGATTGTCCTGAGAGACAATCCCATTGAAATATGTCCGTTGAGGCACAAAGATTTAAAAGCAACTGGACAGTAACAAAATGATGCAAACTAAGGCCTTATTCAAAAAGGCACACAGCCTTGTGTAGGTAGAAAAACCTTTGTAATGACCTCATTTTTCATGTCATTACACACATTTGTTCCTAAAACATAAGGAGCTTTAGGGAGCAACTTCTTAAGCAGCGTGGGAAGTGTGGAGAGAGGCTGATTCTCATATCTAGAAATGTTTCCCAGGCAACTTGATTTCATTCTAATAGCATACATCAGTGGTTAGGTCTTGAGGATCCATGGCCATAAAAGGTATTTAAAGGGGGTCCATGGGGAAGAAAAGGTTGAGAACCACTGGCATACATGATTTAAACCAGGGGTCTCCAACCTTGGCAACTGTAAGACTTGTGGATTTCAACCCATGCTTTGCTGGCTGCTTTGCTGGCTGAGGAATTCTTAAAGTTGCTAAGGTTGGAGACCCCTGGTTTAAACGTTCAGAGAGCAACTTCCATGTGAGAGAGGGAGAGAGATCTTGTGATACCTTGCATCACTGAAGAACAGTTTGTTTTGTTTATCTTTGGTGTTACCCTGTAAAGCAATTATCTAAATTTTAACTGCTCCTTGAAATAGATAATTGGAAACAACAATCTATTTTGGATGTTTTATGAGTAAAATCTGAAGGAAAACATTTCATGATAATGAAAAGACAAAGAATTATAGACGTGAGGTGAGGTAATATATAGATCTGCTGTGTGGGATCCAGTATAAGGAACGTAGGAACACACTCTCTATCCCAGAGTCAGCTCCACTTCTATTTTCCATACAAGATCCTACAAAAGTTATCTGATCCTATTCATCAAGACAGGGAGGAATCTAGAGAATAAGATTTTTTTTCTTATTTGTGTGTATCAAGTTGTGTGTATCAAGTGTGTATCAAGCACTAAAATTCTTATGGTTTTTCAAGGGAGCAATTTCCAGAATACTAAGAAGTTATCATACTTACTCAGTGCCTATATCCATTAATGTGACTAATATTCCATGCAAAAAAAATAGTTTTGGTGATCCTACCAAAGGTAAAGGAGGCCCCAGATTTTACTCAGCTAATCATTGCAGACTCTAGGGTAGGGGTCGGCAACCTTAAACACTCAAGAGCCACAAAGGTCCAAACCAGAAGCCTCCCATTGAATTCTGGAGCCGACCAGAAGTCTAGTTCCCCCACCACAGAGTCTCCTTCTAGCACGGCATCCTTTTTCCTCTACTGACTGGCAACAGGGAGCCGCAGCAGAGGAATGAAAGAGCCACATGCAGCTCTAGAACCACAGGTTGTCAACCCCTGCTCTAGGGGGCAGTGCTTATCTTGGTTTCAAGACTGTTGAGCCAGCACTATCCAAAGGTATTTCCAATCGTGGCCAGCATGACATCAAGGAGTGCTGTTACCTACTCACCAAAGTGGTACCTATTTATCTAGTTGCATTTGCATGCTTTCAAACTGTTAGGTTGGCAGGCGTGGAATGAGAATGGGAGCTCATCCCGTTGTGTAGTGCTTAAATCTCAAACGTGGGCTGTCGGCTTTCCAGCCAACAAGTCCAGCATCTGAATCGCTGAGCCACCTCAAGGTGAGGCATTAGTGAAACTAGCAGAGTATCTAAAAATAAGCAAACTTGACAAACATATTGACTGGATACTACATTCTAACATGTATGAGTAGCAATGGAAAAAAATCCTATTTATCTTTTTTATTGTAGGAGTCATTTAAACTAGAAATGGTAAAGCAGGTGAATTGTTAATGGTTCTGCCCTTTAAAAATTGGCTTCTTTATTTTAATGCAGGAGATCACCATTGCCACTATAAAACAGCAAATAGAACAGGAAAACTGCAGTGAATCCAAGGAGAAAAGCATTGGCTCAAGAAGGAAACGGTATTTAGAAAGGGATGAAGAAGGCCCCCCTTCAAAGCAAGGTATCACTTCCTCTTCTGCATATACCGAAAGGCTGCTGAGGTCAAAAATTACCTGTATATCAAAACAAAAAGTTAATAAAATACAGAATTAAATGTTGAGACCCAGAAGACGGCTGTCACATCAGACGTGCATCTTGCATGAACTCATTACTTTTATAAAAAATCAGAAATAAACATTTTTTAAATGGAACATCTCCCTTTCCATGTAGTGTGTGTGTTTCTCATCAAATTGATGTTGTGAGCTATCTTCTGTTTTGTGAATCTGCTGGGTCTGCTCAAGTCTGTTGTATTTCGTGTAATTTTGATTCTCCTAAATGTACTAATCAATGGAAATTCCAATCTTTGTGAGTCTGCTAAAAACATGTTTCTTTTGGTAAGAGAGCTGGCTTGCTCTGCAAGATCCTGCATCTTTTTCATCTGAATTATTCTTCCCATTTATTTTTTTTACAGTCAGCAATTTACATGGTAGTTAATATTTTTGGTTTTGGATTCATATAGCCAAAAAACAACGACAACAACAACAACCAACCCTCATTATGAAGAGAATCTTTAAAGGTCACCAGTATAAAACCTATTACTCTGTAGCACATGCCAAGAATTGACTAATCTCTGCCTCATTTATCTGGATCAGTGCTTCTCAACATTGGTAGCTATAAATTATATGGACTTTAAGTCCCCAAATCTCTAGCTATTACTGGCTAGGGAATTCTGGGAATTAAAGTCCACAGTCTTACATTTCTCCAGGTTGAAAATCACTGGTCTAGACCAGGGGTGTCAAATACAAGGCCCATGATATGGTTGAATCCGGTGGGGACATCCTGGAAAATGTAAAGGACAGGCCCACATCACTTTGGCCTAGTCTACTCAATGCAAAGAGGAAACATTGGGCCAGCGTGGCTTCGGCCCGGCCTACCCAGTGTGAAGAGGAAACATGCCAGCAGTTTGGAGAGTGGTGTCAAGTTAGCCACACCCACCCAGTCAGCCATGTCCAGTGAGTGATGTCAAGCTGGCCATGCCCATCCAGTTGGCCATGCCAGCCTGGCTCCCCACAGCCTTGAGGCAGCCCTCAAAAAAATTGAGTTTCACAACCTGGCCTTAGACTATCATGTAGATACAAAGTATTCCGTTCTGATGTTTGTTTTTGATTTACACCAATTTTCAAAGCTACAAACACATAAAAGTATATTTTCAAAGCAACATTATATCTGCTTTTCTAATGGATTTGCTACCCCCCCCCCCTTATATTTTTCTTATTTTTTTTCAAATGAGAGAAAACCTCTGTCTCATGCCTTCAACAGAGAAAAATTCAAATCTATTCCCCCCGCCCCTCCAAAAGAGATTTAAAATGTTAAATTGGTCCTTATCATAAAAATATGAAATTTACTGTTGGGCTTTTTGATAAATTAAAAATAAATCTCCCCCTCTTTTTATTCCTTTCTCTTTCCTGTATATCAGATATCTGTGATAACAGAAGGAAGGTCATGTATGTATCACTAAATGTCTGATCATGTGTTGTTCTGTGGCCTCTCTGGTGCTCTCTTAGCCTGGATGTTTTCTTGCATACGCTTCAATGCCAAACTAGGTAACATCATCAGTGCTAGTAGGGAGTGGTGTTTGTGTTTTGTATTACTCTGTATGCTTGTGCTGTACAGCAGAAGTCCCCAACCCCCGGGCTGTGGGCTGTGGGCTGTATGCTGTTTGGAACTGGGCCTTGGAAGTGGCGGGGGAGTTTTCAGGTGCATGCGCACCTCCCCAGTTATGTAAGCAAGCACATGCCCTTGCACCCCATTTGCATGAGTGGCAGGCACACATCCCCAATGTTCCCACAAATGGAGCTGTGAGCTTGCACGCTTGGCGCCACTCACACAGAATCTCCTCAACCAACCCCCCCCCCCCCCCCCGCCAGCCTGCAAAGTTGGAAAGGCTGGGGAGCTCTATTGTACAGTGGGATACTTCTTCTGGATCAGTATGAAGTTTGTTAGAATCCTGCAATTGAAGTAGCTTTCTACTACTGTGCATTTTCATGCTACTGCAAAATTACATTCCACAAAGGCTTATATTCCAATATCTATACAGATATTGTCCTTTAATGAGTTTTTTTTCCTGTTGTTGGTCTGTCAGTAAGTGTGACTTATCATTTGATATATAGAAATACAGGCAGTCCTCAATGTACGATCACAACTGAGCATGAAATTTCTGTTAAGTGAGTTTTGCCCCGTTTTATGACTTATCTTGCCACAGTTGTTAAGTGACTCACAGCAGTTATTAAGTTAGTGACACGGTCCTTAAGTGAATCTGGTTTCCCCATGGACGTTGCTTGTCAGAAGGTCGCAAAAGGGGATTACAAGCCCCCACCCCCGGGATACTGCAACCATCATAAGTATTAGTCAGTTTAACTATTGTAAGTTGAGGACTAACTGTATGCATCTTTAGAAAGCACAAAGGTTATGTGAAAAGGCTTATATTTGTCCCTCTGTTTTGTCATTGAATACACTCTATGGTTTTTGTTTGTGTGTGTGCATGCATGCATC
This sequence comes from Laticauda colubrina, assembly GCA_015471245.1. Classification (NCBI taxonomy): domain Eukaryota; kingdom Metazoa; phylum Chordata; class Lepidosauria; order Squamata; family Elapidae; genus Laticauda; species Laticauda colubrina. The sequence continues at coordinate 28,408,218 of BLBF01000016.1, forward strand.
TGCAACTGTAAGTTTTTCTTCATCATTCCTTTCTTCAGGTGTGTGCTAAATACCATTTGGCTATATTTGGACTAGCAATTTCAGGTTTCAACTACCAGTAATTATTGTACTTCAGACTAGAGTGGCTAACAACATCATCATTCTCCTTGAACAGGAAGAACTTTTTTGGGTGGATCGACATTGCCCTGCTATATAAAAACACTACAGATTCCTTTTTGAAATTGATGCTACTGTATTAATGCCTGGTCTGTAGAGATTTAAAATTGCTATTTTTTCCAGCTAATGTTTTTATTAATGTATTTGCAAACCCAGTAGAATTTATTTTTAAATTTACCTCAGCCTCAAAAAATATGGTATAAAGAAAGAACACAATATATTTGAAAGTATATTATAATAAGATAAAAAATAATAATAGCACTTAGATTTATATACTGCTTCATAGAGCTTTACAGCCCTCTCTAAGCGGTTTACAGAGTTAGCATATTGCCCCCAATAATCTGGGTCTTCATTTTACCTATCTTGGAAGGATGGAAGGCGGAGTCAACTTTAAGCTGGTCAGTATCAAACTGCTGTCATTCGGCAGAGTTAGCCTGCAATATTGGATTCTAACCACTGTGCCACCACCATGGCTCTTTATATAAAAATCAAATAAATGTTTTATTTCTTTGACAGCAACAAATAAGGTAATAAAAACTTCAGGAAATTTTGTGGTGTTTAAACTATATGTTCATTTAGACTTCTGCCTCATGCAGTGCTATCACTGCAGATAAACTAGTCTGCACAACAACAGTGTCAACTTCTTAAATAGTTGTTCAGGGATAGTTAATAGACTAGACTTGTAAGGCATATCAGCTGTCTGGTTTTCCCAAAATTGATTTGAAGGAAACAAGGAACCAAAAATGGTCTCTAAAATACCTTTTTCAGATCCTTTATTCACGTGGCAAATTCTCTAAAATAATGTTACATATATGTCGGCAGTTGATCTTTTTCATCTTTTTAATTTTTGTAGGATTCATTCACAACAGTTCGAAAGATGCCATAGTCTCAGAAAAAGCTGATGAAACACAACCCCATCCTTTGAAGGAAAAGGGAGACATGGTGGCCTTGGAGGAAAAAAATAAAATGCTAGAAGTTCAGGTGGCCTCACTTAAAGAAAAGTTAGAAAAAGAGAAAAATGAGAAGGAGGGATTTTCCAGTGAAATTGCTAGATTATCCCAAGCTCTTTCTTCTGAAAAGGAAAGAGTTTCTGGCTTGAAAAGGAAGCTCCAGCAACAGCAGATAATTCAGGAGCAGGAAACACTTGAATTAGCTATGTTGAAAGAGAGAAATAAAGGTCACGAGGAGAAAATTCAGATTCTGCTTCAAGAGATAGGTGCTGCTAGCCAAATCACTGTAGAAGAAAAATCACAGGTAAAGACACTTGAAGCAGAATTGGGTTTATTGAACAGATTAGGGTCAGCTTGCCCTATGGTAGATGTTGACTTGGCAAATCAAGAAAATATATCAAAAGACAAGCTTTTCCCAACTCCTGTTAATGCTGATCAAAAGAGCTCGTTCCATTGTAGCATTGAAGGCATCTGGAAAATCAGCCAGCAGATCATTAATGCCTTATCTCAAAAAAGCAGTAGTATTGCATGCCTCACGCAACAGGTTGAGCAGTTACAGATGAAAACTTCAGAGGCCGATGAGGAGAATTCTCAGCTGAAATTGAAACTGAGCGAAACTATAAGTCAGAGAGATGCATTTGTGCAGGAGAAGACATCCCTCCTTAATCAGCTGAAGGACCTAGAGCAGAAAAATACTTTTTATGTTGAAAAATATAAGGAAGAGGAAAATAGAACAGTTGAGAAAATAAAAACAAACGAGGACTTATTGGAAGAGTGTAGGGCAAAAGATGTCAGAATAGTTTCTTTAGAACAAATAGTGAAAGATAAAGATTCAGCCATTTTAGTGATGAAACAATCCATTCAAGACATGGAGGAAAAGCTCGGCATTTCAGAAGCTAAAATTGGAAAATTCATGGATCAGGAATCACAGCTGAGGGTGGAAGTTCTTGACCTGAAGAGATTGAATGAAGTTGGAAGAGAAAAGTTAAAGCAAGTCACCAAAGAGTAAGTTTTTGTGACCTTCCTGCTAAATAATACATAGATACAAATATAAATATCAGATGAAATTAGAAATTAGACTGTCTGTATTCTGTTTCCTTTATCCCAAGAAATGCTTTATCTAGAATAGTTTTTCAATTAGATGTTTTCTAGGAATTGAACTTCCACTTCTTCTGTTAACTGAAGTCATTGACTGATCTATTGTCTTAATAGTATAATAGTATAGTATATCAGTATAATAGCTAGTAATAGTGATAAAAAAATTGAAACGCAAGCCAGCAAAGTTGCAGACTTCTATAGTAGAAGGGACAAGCATTATGAATATAATAGGGACTGCTTCTCAATAAACAGTCTTGGGAATGGGATGTATATAGCTTTTGGATAAAATGCTTTAGAAGTGGCAGCCGTTCCAGGTAAACCAGGCTAGGAAACCAATGTACATTAGTGTTACTTTATTGTAAGGCTTTAGTAACAAAACCCTGCAGTTCTGAATGCACTTCTGTTTTTGTTCATGTTGTATGATCTAAGGAAGGGTTTGAGATTAGAAGAGAAGAGAAGGGAAGAGTTGGAAGGGATCTTGGAGGTCTTCTAGTCCAGCCCCCTGCTCAGTCAGGAAACCCTATGCCATTTCAGACAAATGGTTATCCAATCCCTTGTTAAACATTTCCAGTGTTGAAGCATTTACAATTTCTGAAGGTGAGGTGTACAATTGATTAATTGGTTCTAGCTGTCGGGAATTTTCTCCTTAGTTCTAGGCTGCTTCTCTCCTTGATTTGTCTCCACCTATTGCTTCTTGTCCTGCCCTGAAGTGCTTTGGAGAATAGCTTGACTCCCTTTTTTTTATGGCAACCCCCTGAGATATTGGAACACTGCTATCATGTCATCCCTAGTCCTTCTCATAAGACTAGACATACCCAGTTCCAGCAATCGTTCTTCATATGTTTTAGCCTTCAATCCCCTAATCATGTTAATCAACGCTAAAGATGTTATATTACATTTTTGACCTGGGCTCAGAACCTCCCCGCCCCCATTGCTGCCTTGATGGTGGCTTTTCCTCCTGTCCCAGAAGGTGCCTCTGCCCTCTACAAGAACATCATGCTCAGCAAACTAATTAAATAAGTAACATAACAGAAGCTCAAAACTCCTGCTCAAATAATACTCATGAATGGCTCTTACCTCAGACAGAGAAAGGCATTGAATAGGCTTTCTGGTACATATAATCTTAAATATTTTTGTTAATGATGAAGTGAGGGGATGCTTACCAGATCTGAAGAGGGCATAAAGTTCTATGGAATAGCTAATGCCTTACATGACAGAAATGAAACAGAGTTAAGATCTTATTAGATTAGAGGAAATGGGTTGAAAAATAATAATGATATTTAACAGAGACAAATGCCATGTTCTTTAGTCTGGAAAAAAGAGATAAGTGTGCCACATTTTGAATGGGGGAGAATGTTTGTATTTAGAAGAGAAAATTAATGCACTTTGCTTCTGTTTGTATTTCGAAGCTTCAATTAATGCAAATTGCAGCAGCTAGCTACTAAGGTACAGTCCATGTTTAAAAAAAAATACAGGTTGTTAGTTGTTGTATCTGCATAATTTAAGATGCTAATTTTAACTTTTAAAGCCCGAAATGGCTTAGAGAATTTTAGAGAGGCTGTTTCTCAATTGGAACCTGTCCAGACTCGTCTGGAAAGACACCAACCAAATCTGCGAGAAAATCTCCATGGAACTGAATAGAACACAAGCAGTGATAATAAAATTGCAAATTTGGCTGATTTGGCTGGAAGTCCAAGGTAACACTGCTTGAAATCCAAAAGTAGTTATGTTTGTGAAAGAGAAAAATAGAAGATCTCTATAGAAATCTAAATTAGTGTCCTTACTGAATTTTTTCTAATTATTTTTACCTATGGTTGTTAGCCTATCATAGCTTTAGTGTAAGTTATGCCTCCTAGGTAGTCTGCATATAGCTTCTGACCATTTTTGGTTTTCCTTTAATGCCCTTTGAAGGCTTAAAGAACATTATTTCTGTTTTCTGATCATATATCAAACAAGGAGGTTGTTTTTTCTGACTATATTTTTAATAACCCTTGGGAACATAACTAACAAAACTTACAAAATTGGAGATGAATATTTTGGTCCCATTCAAGGAACACTATTTGCAATGACTCATTGGTACTGGAGTTGGGATCCAAATGCCCTGGAGCTCTTGGAAGCAAAGACCAACTTAAAAAATTAAAAGCCACAAATATTTGCTCATTCCTACCAGAGAAGAACATTTTTAAGCTAAGAAGTAGAGAGTGAGCCATTTCACCTGTATGTTGCTATTGAAACATGTTTGACTCTTGGCTCTATTCTGTTCCTGATTTGTTTAACTAGAACTCTGCGGCTTAGGGAGTTATTTCTAAAAGACTTCACTCTCTTTTTTTCGCACTCATGCACAGATGCTGTTTGTTTCTTTTTCAGATTGAAAGAAGAGCTATCAAAGAGTACCAATCTTTCTTCCCGCCTGCAAGCAGAAATCCAGCAGAAAGATGAAGAATTTGCAGATCTGAAGGAGAAGTTGGCTGATAGCAAAAAGCAGATTGAACAGGTTCAAAGACAGGTCTGTAAGAGGAAAAAAAATTTTTTTTCCTGTTATTCTGTATGCAACTCTTATTTGTCTTCTGTGTTTGACTTACAAAGTTAATTTAGTGGCCAATCTAAGTTACAACAGGACTGAAAAAAGTGACATGATAGTTTTTCACATTTAGAACCATTACAACTTGGCAACTGGTTTATATTTATGATGGTTGGGGTGTCTCAGAGCTGCATGATCACTTTTTTCTGACTTTCTGATAAGCAAAGTCAACAGGGAGGCCAGATTTACTTAACAATGGCGTTGCTAACTTAACAACTGCAATGATTCACTGAACAAATGTGGCAAGAAAGATCCTAAAAGAAGGCAAAACACTAAACAAATATTTCAGTTAGCAACAGAAATTTTGGGCTCAATTGTGGTCATTAAGTTGCGGACTGCCTGTACTTCTAATTTGGTTACTCATGCTTGAAGACATAAAATTGGGTTAAATTGAAGCACTCCAGGAAGAAATTAAATAGATTGGCCTTCCATGGTCATCAGTTGAAAATCTCTTTTGAAGGTTTATTAATGGTGGTGGATATCTTTTGTATGAGTTTTGTTCAAAGCCTCTTTAGGCCAACATCACTGGGCAATTTCCATTCCCACTCATGTAACAAAACTATCAACTCCCAGATTTTTCTGGCTGTTTTCTTTTTGTCCACATCAAGATCATTTTTCCTCCCTGCTGTTAGAAGCTCCATTTGTTCTGCTTTCAAAAGATGACACATGTTCCTGCTGGAAGTCATCTCTCTGCTCACATCGATGTTTGATTTGTCCTCCTTCTCTGTATTTCAAATTGCAGCCCAGATATGTGGGGAAAGTAGCACTCTCTCTCCCAACTGGGTATAATGTATCCCTGTTGAATCTTTTTACAGGTGAGCAGCATGCGTGCCGAAGAGAAATTGCTGCGGAGTAAAGTTAATGAACTTGAGAAGGCCAAAGGCCAGCTAACTGAAGAGCTGGATCTCAAACAGCGGACAATCCAGCAATTTAAGAAGGTGCCACAGAAAGTTTCAATCTTGGTAGCATTATGTGGGGGGAGAGGTTGAATGTAACTTGTGTATTGTGGCCCTTGGAGTGCAGTTGGTGCCTTGCGCGTGAATCTCCTAGTGAAGACAGTTGGTGCTTTATACATGAAGATTCTAGTGAAGACAATGTTTGTGTGAAGATCCACTCAGACAGAATTTAATGAAGGTTATTGCTATGTATATTTAGCACTGCTATCTACAATTGAGCACAGTGGTTCTGACTTTAGAATTACCCAGTTTTTATGGTTAAAAAAAAAACTTTTACAAAAAGTTTAGTGCCTATGTCTGATATTTTTTATTTCTGTGTCCAAATCAGGACGATCTAAGTAAGAAGCTGGAGGACTTGTTACAGCAGTACCAGAAATCATGTGAAGGTATGTAACAACTAGGAAGGAGACACACACAGAGAGAGAGAATGAGTGTGGGTGTATTTGTCCATGCTTCTAAATGTTTCTGCTTCTTATTCTCTCTGGATTGTATAATTTTGCTGATCTATATATAGTGTTAATATGAAGTACCACAGTATATCAGGGATCGGCAACCGTAAAAACACTCAAAGAGGCATTTGGACCCATTTCCCACAGAAAAGAAAACTCCGGGAGTCACAAAACTCTTCCCATGCCTGACTATTTCTTGAGCAGCCACAAAACTAGCATATGTAGTTGAATTAAACATTCTGTTTTCTTCTGAAACTTTTCTTTTCTTGGATTTATCCATGGTTGGCCAACCGGGGGTCAAAAAGCTCAGTAAATTGTGTGCCAGCAGGTACTGCACATTGGCAGTTGTGACGCATATTTTGAGTGACAGGGAGCTGCAGCAGAGGGATGAAAGAGCCACATGCGGCTCCAGAGCTGCTGGTTGCCGACCCCTGTACTATATCAATGAAACCCCTGCTCCTCACATGAGCAGCCTCTTTTCTGCATATAGCAGGAAGCTGAAATCACTTGGGTTGGAAAAGTGATCCTGAGGCCCACAGCCATGTCTCCCTGCTCTCCCTAAAAATTCATTTTGCCGGAAGGACTGCACAGAAGGCTTTCAAGAGTAGCCATTTTTTTTCAAACTTTAGATGTACTTTGCAAAGAGAAGATCATTGACGACATGAGACTGACCTTAGAGGAACAAGAACAGACTCAGTATGAACAAGATCAAATTCTTCAGGCCACGCTAGCAGAGAATGAAAGGTGTAAAGCAGGTAAGCCACAGTGGAGGAAGATGTGCTTTATTTCCTCATCTCCCTTACACAAAAGCCAGTCAGCCTTTGAAGCTGAAATGTAGATTTCAACCACAGGTAGTCCTCGACCTGCAACAGTTCATTTAGGGACCGTTCAAAGTGACCATGGTACTGAAAAAGTGACTTGTGACCATTTTTCACACTTATGACCTTTGCAGCATCCCCATGAACATGTGATTAAAATTCAGATACCTGGCAACTGGTTCATATTTTTGACCGTGGCTGTGTCCCAAGGTCACTTTTGTGACCTTCTGACAAGGGGTCAATGGGAAAGCCAGATTCATTTAACAACCAGGTTGCTAACTTATCAGCTGCTGATAATTCACTTAACAACTGAGGCAAGAAAGGTCATAAAACAGGGCAAAACTTGCTTAACGAATGTCTCACTCAACAGAAATCTTGGGGTCAGTTGTGCTTGTAAGTGGAGGGCTATCTAATATAGATACATATGCAGCTTGCAGGAGAATTTAATCATGAAACTTGCACCCTTTGTTTCACATGCCAGGAGATTTGACCTATCCAGTCTCTTGGTCATTTGAAGTTTCATCTTGTACCAGCTGCTTGAATTCTGTAGTCATTGTAGGCAAATTGTGACTATCTTCAGTTGCTGCTAATGGGATTCATTTTGTCACCTTGTATGTCAATTGTATGTCAACTTGCTAATGCACATGTTTTGCTGTAGAATTGAAAGAATGGGAAAAAAGATACCAGGAGTTAAAGGAGCAGAAGAATGATCTGAGGCCACAAGTCATTAATGAAGGCTGTGAAAAAGACACCAACCTGCTTCACAAACAATTAAAAGAATTGCAAGAGAAATTGAAGGTAACGCATCAGTTCTTGTCACATTTAGTGGCAAATAGGGGACTTTATGCCAAGCTACTTGCTGTTCTCACCTAGGCTTTTCAAGATCAGGAAAAAGATCCTCATTCTGATAAAACCCCTTTTTAGGTTAAAAGGAATTCCTCTCCAGCAAGTTTCATGAGACTTCACAACTACAGACCTTTATCAGGCTTGGAGAGTTGCCAGGCCGCTATCATCCAAACACCACACTATAGCAGCAATTACTTGGCAAGAAGTCAGGAACAGATCTTCACCCAAATGAATTGAACTAATTGTCTCCTGCAAACACCACTCTCCTTTTGCTCCTCTTTATTCCCTATGGGAGGGGCCATTCACCTGAGCCTTTACTCCCAAGTCGACCCTTGTTCCTTTCTCCTGGCTGCTCTGCACATGCGCACTCTGGGAACAGGCTCAAGCTGTTCTTCTGCCCCACTGGTCTCTGACTCTGAAGGCACCTGATAACTGTTGGATTCGCCCTGGCCCCATCTCTGCCTCCGACACAGAGCACTTGTCAGAGTCTTCCCCAGACTCCAGGACTGCCCATGTTCCTCCCCAACCTCCTTACTGTCTGAATCTGCCACCAGCTCTGCTGGCTGCTGGCGGGTCACAACATTTGCAGAGATCATGTGCCTATTTAATTTGTTTCTAAAAAAAAAAAAAACCTCTAATAAACTGGCATTGGTAGTCCTGAGAGACCAAGGATTTTTATAACAGTATGATCAAAATGGCATGATTCTAATTTTTACAAAAATCAGTTCCCCACTAACTACACTTAGGTTGTTGGGTAAGAATATAGGAGAAAATGTATTTCTTTAGATGCTGTCAGCTCTAGAAGTGAAGGGTCTGTGAGCAGGCTCATGAAGGAAAACAAGTTGATTCAAGTCAAATATTGGAGATGGAAGAAAACCAGTTTCCCATTCCAGTATATGAAAGAACTGAATATATATGCAACCTATGCATGTGAATGGATTTACATAAAGCAGGGCGTGGTAAAGAAATTCAAGATGGCAGCTACAATGGTGCAACTGAAGCTCTGCTTGTTTCTATCTATGTTGGGCATGCAAACCTCAATAATGCCATAAAAGCTCCATCTTGCCTCTTTTGATCCTACCTTTACAAAAAGTATGATCTTATAACAAATAATGATCAGGGATTAAAAAAAAACTATGATTTCTTGATTAGAAACAGTTTTTATGTTCACTTGGCTTTGCACAAAGTCTGCTTTTCAAATTCAGATGAAACAAGGTGAGAGCTCATAAAAGTAGAACATATTGTATAATTCCTTTGTCTGGTAGAGTTCAGTGTTACATGTGAATCTGATATTTAAACACATACTCTTTTGACAGGAAATCAGGCATATTTTGAGGGATTTAGAGAGTGGGAGTGGAGATTTTCACATTTCAGTGGTTTTGTCTGTAATGCATTTTCAGTTCCACTAGAAGAAAAGGTGTAACTCTGATTCCTATTAAAACAGGAATGCAAAGAACAGCATGAAACAGATCGTAGGAAGTGGCTGGCAGAAAAGACGCACCTTATAACTCAGGCGAAGGTAGCGGAAACTCTCCGTAACAAGGAGATGAAAAAATTTGCTGGAAATAAAGAATATTATGCCAAGCAACTCAAAGAAGCAGTACGTTATTTCCCCCCCCTCTTTTTCTTTGTATCTGAAAAAAATCCAAGAGAAAGACTTGTGAATGAATGTCTTTCAATTTATCCTGTGCCTTACTACTGAGTGTATAATATCTAAAAATATCCAAAAAGTACATGTGTACGTAGACAAATTAAGTAAGAACACACACACACACACACACACACACACACACTATGCTGCAGCTTTAAAACTAGAAACTCCTTCAACATCAGTACAAGGAGTTCTCAACTTATGACCACAATTGACCCTTGTCCAAAGTTATAGCTGTTGCAGTGGCCCCTATGGTCATGTGATCAAAATTCAGGCCTTACGATTCCTCCTTACGACTGGCTGCAAGGACATTGCAACTGCTGCCATTCTCTCCTCACCATCTCAGGTGCCCAGCTGGCTCACCAACTGCAAACTGGGTCCTGGAGGCCTCAACCCCCTCCATCCTTATCCCATAACTTTTTGTCATATTGTTCTGCAGCTGATTAAGGGCATGCCCAGCTGATGGGAGGCATGGCTTTCCTACCAAAGCTGCATTGAGCCATCCTGCAAGCAAGTGCCATTCTTGCAGTCATTCAGAAGGTTCTTTCTCCAAATCATGCCAGGGCGGCCACCCCCATCCCCTAAAGCATGATCTGCTTGATGACCCACTCAATCACACAATAGCTACAATTGGAAGTGCCGGGATTGCAGTCGTTGAGTGAAACAGTCACGTGGTGCCTTGATTTATGACTGCAAACAACTTGCAATCAACATTCCAGGTTCAAAAGTCATACGACACTTTTTTTAGGTTTACTGTTTTGGTTATGTTTTGGGATGCAAACTAAAATGTTGGTTTTGACCTATATGTCTTTTATCCTGATGCTTGTTGGCACCAAAGTACTTATATATAAGATAGCCTTCCTTTGCTTTGCTTTGGGCCTCTCAGTTCATCCTCCACTTATTCAATATGGATCTTTTTTAATGGTTCTCCAAATAAGGAATGTGAAAAAGGTTAGGATTTTGAGCAATGCTTTCTGAAGTAATCTCTGGGTTTTTCAGCCTCTTCCTTTCTATATAAGATTTAGCACACACTAGCACACTCATTGTTGGCCAAGTTGGCCATAGGACATGATAAAAAATGTCAAGATGACAGGCACAATAGTATGTAGCAATTAAAAAACAGCAAAGTTTGATTGCATTGCCAGAACTACTATCATAATTTTTTTGACCAAATCTATGGACACACCCGCCTCATTTGTTGGTCTTCCGGAGTTAAAAACAGATTTGCTCCCAAGGGCCATTGGGAAATGGTCACCTTTATATTTATCACTTTGTGTCTCATGGTTGTTTCTGTTTTTAATTGGCTTTTATATTTTACTTTATTTTTACATTTGTAAACTACGAAGAATAATTAATGGTAAACACAACAAACACATCAGTCATCGTCATCATCAATCTCTGTCTTCTCTCCAGGAAAAATGTGTGGCAGAAAAAGACAATGAGCTTCAAAGATGGCGAGTAGAAAGAGACCAATTGGTGGCAGCTCTGGAAGTTCAGCTGAGTTCTCTAATCTCAAGTAACGTACAGAAAGATAAAGAAATGGAAGAACTGAAAAAGATGGTACTGCAATCTTCTGGAAAGGTTTGTATAGTATTGTTACTCCTTCACAAGTCTTTTTTTCTCCATTATTTTCAATTTGCCTACCATGGGAGCACAGGTGGAGTTTTAAAAAAAGAGAAGACAATGGTCATGGCAAGGTAATCAAAGGCCTGTTGGTATTGATTTCCTTGCTGTGGTGACCATCTGGCATTTTTGACATCTATTACTGCCTATTACTACTTCACAACATTGATTAATTGATGTGCACACTACCTGACTTCCATCGACAGCCCATAAGAAAACAGAATGATAAAAGAATAAAGGAATGTAGCAATAAAAGAAGATAACCTAGAAAGCAGAGATGGAAAAACTGGGCAGCAACAAATCACATATCTATTTCTTACAAGTAGCAATAGCAATAGCACTTAGATTTATATATCACTTTATAGTGCTTTACAGCCCTCTCTAAACAGTTTATGGAGTCAGCTTATTGCCCCAACAATTTGGGTCCTCATTTTACCCACCTTGGAAGGATGGAATGCTGAGTCAACCTTAAGCCTGGTGGGATTCGATCTGCCAAATTGCAGTAGGAGTAACTTGCAGTACTGCACTCTAACCACTGCACCACCGAGGCTTCCTCCCCTAAGTAGCTACACTCATCCTAATCAAGGGCCAGGTCTTCAAGGCCCTCCAAAACGCCAGTAGGATGGGAACCACTCAGTTTTTTTTGGGGTGGTGGAAACCTCATTCCAGAAGGGATGTCTGATGGAAGCCTTTTGGGGAGTTTTTGAGGGCCTGGAGAACAACTTTACCTTCACAAGGAAACTTCTGGAGACAATGCACTCATTATTTGTCAGGAAAATAAACCTACTACTTCAACTAACGTGATACTAGGAAATATCTGCTTTATGCAGAGATGCGTATAGCCTACATAGTTGCACAACTAGAAGAACTGATTTCAATCAGTTGCGTGGCTTTCTGAGGAAGAATTTCTGGGGAATGGCCATGAGAGAAATTTCCAGTTACATCTGGGTGGCCACTAGGGAATGAATGCTGAAATACTGTTAGGAGATGGATTGAGCAAGAGGGATTTTTGTTCTCATCTAGCCCTCACGGCTAGTGTTTCTGTCGTCGCTTTTAAGAAATTATCAGTGGCTACACAAAGCCCTGTAAGTTACATAACTAAGCAATGCATTCTCCACAATCTTTGGCTGAAGACCAGGCTCTTGATATTTAAAAATGCTGATTGAAAGTTCACAAGAATCTAGTTCACAAGAATCTCTTTGGAGGTGCAAAATCACCACCAGTCTTTATCTCTTCTCTCTCCAATTTCTAAGTGCTTCCATAGCATAGGCTGGTTTGCAACTGTCAGGTCATTGCCACAACCAATAATAATGACAAACATGAATTTATTCTGATTCAGGTAATCCTTGATTTACAACCATTTGCTTAACAATGGCTCAAATTAATGGGACTCTCGGGATGGATTCTTTATGATGTATAAAGCACTGCCAAGTGTTGCAAAACATTGCCTACACCCCTTGGTCACATGTTCGAGATCTGGATGTTTGGCAACCATTTTATACTTACAATGGGTTGCTAAGTGCCCTATATCATTGGTCGCCAACTGGTGGTCTGCAAGAAAATGTGGGTAGTCTGCAGAGAAATGTCACCCTCAGAGCACTTCCCAAAGACAATTAATCCAGGCTGCGCGGGAACACAAGGCTGCGCCTCCCACATGGCTCGTGGGAACCATCCCTGCTCTCAAGGCCCGCAGGGGTGCTTAGATCTGGCCCACAAGGCCGCCCTGGAAACAGCAAAGGACCAGCCTGCGGTTCCTCTGCCAGCAAAAATGGAGCCATTTTTGGTCACAATGGCCTCCTGCAGTCCTCAGCCAGCAAAAGCAGTACCCATTTTTATGGCAGAGGACTAGTAAAACAAACTAAAAACAAAACAAAAGGAGAAATGTTTCCCTTTTTGCATTTGAACATGCAAGAAGGGACAGGAAAGGAGAAAGAGAAAAGAAAAAGAAAAAGAAGGAAAGATTGGAAGAGAGCAAGGAACGAAAAAGGAGAGAGAAAAAGGAAGAAAAAACAATGAAGAGGGAAAGATAAAGAATGGAAGGAAGGAAGATTATAATGAAAGTGAGGGAGGGTCTGAGGGAAGTTTTGCCTTAGTCCTTGGCCACCGCAGGGCCTCCTGACATGAGTGATGTTGAGCTGACCATGCCTGCCCCAGCCATACTCCCCCTCCCACATCAAACACAACCCTGATGCAGTCCTCAATGAAATAGAGTTGGACATCCTGATTTATAGCCTTCATGCTGTGGAAAGAAATTTACCCCATCCTCTTAGGCAACCTGAGACCATTAAAACCTCCCTATTTCAATTTGCCTTTGACCTGGAATTATAACAAGTACCAATTACATTAATTAGTATCTTTTTTTAAAAGATCCAATCTGGGTTGGTCCCTGGGATTTCAGATGTAGTCTTCTGAACTTTTGGACTCATGCTAGAAACCATCTTCGGGGAGCTAGCGGAGTGTGTGTTTTTTTTTTAAAATTTAAATTATTTATTTATTTTTTTATTTATTGTTTTATTTATTGTTTTATTTTATTTGCGATCTTATTTCGCTTCGTTCTGCACTATTCAGAATCTCCACCGATTGGGATAGTTTACACATATTGTAAATAATCAAGTAGGCTTATTATATTTAAAAGAAATGTTGGGAGAGAGTGAGGAGCGGTCCTCATGTATACCTGAAGATGTGATTCTGCCAGTGGGCCTGGGGAACCCAGACCAGGATGGAGCCTATTAAATGGCTAGTATGAATGTGTGTTGTCACCGGGGTGAGGATATATGGGGTTATTATTATTTTTCTTTTTTATTATATTTATTTTTCTTTCTTTTATATTGTGCTTGTAAGTCCTCATAGGCTGTCTTGAGTCTCCATGTGCAAGTAATTTTCTAATTAAATACCATCTTAAATTCCCAAAGGAAAACCAGGCTACAGATTCAGTGAATAAAGAATATGTTTAAATTAAATACTATTAAACAGAAAGTGTACTGAAATTCCCATATTGATCCACGCTTCACTGCATTTTAAATTGTCTTATTGATCCTGTCTGAATCTATTTACCTAAATATACAATGTCTTTTTTTCCCCCTGTAAAGGAGCACAAAACTATCACTGAAGGATTGCGAGATGATGATTCCAAGGAACTAATGAAGATTGGATGTGAGAATATTGCCTCTGCAGTGTCAAATGGAGCCGAAAAAACTCAGGTGGAAGAATCCAGTGACTCTAAGCAGGTGCAGATAATAGTAGTTGGCAATTTGTGTCTTTTTAGCCCAGGCAGATTTATCCTTAGGTAAAAGAGTGGTGCGTTTCTCTTCCATTTTGAAGGAGAAAGTCTTAGGGTAAAGCAAAGTGTGCGGCGGGAGGGCAGCTGCCCTAATACTGCCATGGAAATCCCAAAGGTGCTTTTTTCAGGATGCAACTGGACTTTCTTGTTTTTTCTTTTGAAGATGTGTCACTTCTCCATCCAAGAAGCTTCTTCAGCTCTGACAGGATAATGGGGAATGGAAGGATTTATATTCCTTTGCATACAGCTGGTCATTTGCATACTTTTAGAGGGTAGTTGAAGGATGCAGAGTACCAGCTATCTGCAAGGAATATAAATCCTTCCATTCCCCACTATCCTGTCAGAGCTGAAGAAGTTTCTTGGATGGAGAAGTGACACATCTTCAAAAGAAAAAACAAGAAAGTCCAGTTGCTTCCTGAAAAAGCACCTTTGGGACAACCATGACCTAGATGACAGAATCTCTACAGACTCCCATGGAAGGTTTGTGCTATCATTGTGGGTCCCAGATAGGAACGGGGCAGTTTTGGCTTTGTTTCTATAATATCCCAAAGTTCTCCATTCCTTTAAGAGCAGCTCTGGTTTGGTATGCTGTACAGGTAGTCCTCAACGTACAACCACAGTGGAGCCCAAAATTTATGTTACTAAGTGAGAAATTTGTTTTACACCATTTTATGACTTTTCTCGACACGTTTGTTAAGCTGTCACTGCAGTTATTAAATTAGTAAATATGATTGTTAAGAAAATCTGGCATCCCCATTGGCTTTGGTTGTCAGAAGGTGGCCGAAGGAGATCGCATGATGCTGGGACACTGCAACTGTCATAAATGTGAGTCAGTTGTCATCATCCAAATGTAAATCACGTGACCATGTGGATGCTGCAACAGTCATAAGTGCAAAAAAGGGGTCATAAGTCTCTTTTTTCAAGTGTCGTGACTTTGAACGATCACTAAGCAAACTGTTGTAAGTAGAGGACTACCTCTATTGAAGCTAACAGCAAATTTCTCCCATCCCACTCAAGACTGTTGACCAGTTCTGTTGCCTCTGCACAACCTGTAGCCCTATCCAAGTGTTAATATCTATGTCAGGGCTCCAACAAATCCCCCTTATTCAAAGCAAAAGTCTCTAGCTGCATCTCAGAAAAAGTAAATTGGTTTAATAGATTTTACCATGTTGGTGCGTGGCTGGGTGCAGCCGACACTAAATTATATCATATATTTCCCTCTTGACTCTAGTCTTTCCCCCCCAGGATGTGATTTCTCCAATAGGACACATCCGTCTCCAAGAGTCATTCATCATGCTCTCCAATAACCTTCTCGTGCTCCAACAACTTTAGGCTGCTGAATTGATATCTAGGCATTTCAAGAATGTCTTGTTTTCCCACACTCCCTTTTTCTGACAGTTAAAGGAGTATCTTTTTAGCTGACAATCTATTAGCTTTGCTGGCTGAGGAACTCTGGGAGTTGCAGTCCACGAGTCTTAAAAGTTGCCAACTATTAGGGTATGAGTCTAGTTATAGCAGCTCAATTGTTTTCTGGAATGTAACATTCTGTAATGTTAACGTTTTCCAGTGGATACCTAATGTGAATCATCTCTTGTCCCATCTAATCTGCCTCCAGCAGCAAGCCCTATCTACCTGTGATAAGAATGATCCCAGGCCAGGATCACAGAAGAGGCAGGACCCCAGTTTTGCTGACAGATGCCCATCATCGGCTTCAAGTCAACAAGAAACAGTCATCTCTAACCATGCTGCAAGACTTAGGATTGTGAGTTAAAAAACAGCCCGTCGGTCAAAAGCAAAGCAGCTAAGCAAAACCCAACAGCTGAACCCAACAGAACCAGTCTGTCTGGCAATTTGTCCTGGAGAATAAATAAAGCTGGATCAGAGTTCAAGACACAAACCCAGATGTATGTGCATGAACTGTCAGAATCGCAGCCCAACTTGCAAAGGTCCCTCTATAGATAAGAAGCTCATAGAACATCTCTGGATTGTATTTATGCACAATAAGAAAGGGGAAGCAAACCCATAATTTGCTTTCCTGAAGGGCCTAACACCATAAACAGTGTTTTTTTTCCTCCTCCAGTGGTGATCCAGTAATCAATTCATAGCCATTGGAAGAGCAAGAAACTAAGATCCTTAGAACAATGGCTCCCAAATTTTGGGCACAGGACCCAGTTCCAGGGAGAGAGGTTTTTTCCACGGACTGAAGAGGGCATGCTTTTGCACATTCCATGAAACCCACGGATGGGGTTTTGTTTGTTTGTGCAGTCCGGTTTGTGGCATGCCATGGCCAGTGCCATGTTTGGTCACCCTTAGAAGATTAAAACTGGAACCTGATTGTTCTATTTTCCTTATACTGCAGCATACTTTTTTTCTTTTTGTTTCATAAAGCTTTTCCAAAAAATGTGTAATGCACAAAAAGAGAAGAGTTATTAATTTAACAGAGAACTTATTGGCAGGAAGGCAAATCAGGAAGCAATCTAATGGTTGCAAATATAAAGATATTTTTTTTCCTGTCTTCCAGAAACTAACTTATTTCTGAAATGGGCAAAATAAATCTTTGTTGAGGATTGAACCCTCACATATATATAATACAGAATATTGATCTTGTACTATTTGTATTCTGATCTGGCACGAATTATTAGTTAAAGTGAGCTAAGCATGCCAGAGCCTACTCACTTAAAAATCTAATATTGGAGTAGTTTCTTTAAATTGAAGAGGATTCCTGTCTGGTTAACTTTCAACTATGTTTAGTTTGGAAGAGAAGGATTAAAAGGATTAAATCAGCACAACACTTCTTTCTATTAGGATCTTTAGCAATTGTTCTTCACCTGTACTCTGTTAAATTGGTTAAATTCCTGAATGAAAGACTATTAGTGGTAGGTTAGTGTTGTTAAAAGAAATATATGTGTGAGAGAAAAACAATGGCCACCATTTTTTATTTATTTTTTGCTTTGAAGGCCTCAATTTATTCCAGCAATCAACTAGGGGAGTCACATATAATGTAACTAAAAGGGTGTAGCTGGATTCATTTCTTACTTTTACCTTTAGTAGGAGATTTGTGGAGAGGAGCAGATAGAAAGTAAATAGTTTTGGAGACAAACTGCTCACATTTTTGATCTCTTCCAGTGACTCAGAATTGTGTTGCCACATTTGAGCATCACAGTGGCCAAATGTTGGCCTTGCAATTTTTTTGGGTTGTTTGGGGAAGAGTAAGAGTAGAAATGGAAGCATTGTCTTCCAGAAGTTTCCCAATCCTTATCCCACCCAAGACAAAAATAATATTACCCCCATATGGCTTATATTTTGCTGAATGTGTCTGGCATAATACTGGAAGTCATATGTAGTTAGCAACCATCTGTTATTAGTTCCTTATGCAGACTACTTTTGTAGTTATTAAAGTGGTTACTTTCCATACAGCAAACTTCAAGTCTCTGTAAAACATTTTTTTTAAAAAAAATTGTTTAATTCCAGATAGCCTGACACATTCATTGCCATTTTCTCAATCAGACACAGCCCTTAATTCTATAAAGCAGCATATATTATTAATATGATTGACAAAACAAGGCACTTGGAGCAGGAGATAAAGTTGCAATTAAGTGCTGTTCTATTAGGAAGATATTTCACTATGTGGTCACCATTATGGTAGAAATCAAGTTCCTCATCTTGTCCTCTAACACCACTGGTGACAACACAATCATGTGTCTTTCTGAACAATGCAGGTCTTAAAACCCCATCGAATTCTTTCTTCCACAGCTTAAAGAAAAACAAACTAATTTATCAGATTGCAACACTACTGTAAATGGCTCATTACTGCAACAGTCCAGCAAGGTATCTTCAGGAGATAATATTCAGGTAAGCCTTCATCTTGTTTAGTGTACTGGTTAGGGCATCAGGCTAGAAACTAGGAGATTGTGAGTTTGTCCTGCTTTAGGAAAAAAACCAGCTGGCTAACCTTAGCCAATCATTCAGTTTGGGTCGCTATGATGTAAAAAAGATGCTGAGACTCTAGAAAGAGTGCAGAGAACAGCAACAAAGATGATTAGGGGACTGGAGGCTAAAACATATGAAGAACGGTTGCAGGAACTGGGTATGTCTAGTGACAGTCTAATGAAAAGAAGGACTAGGGGTGACATGATAACAGCGTCCCAATATCTCAGGGTTTGCCACAAAGAAGAGGGAGTCAAGCTATTCTCCAAAACACCTGAAGGCAGGACAAGAAGCAATGGGTGGAAACTCATCAAGGAGAGAAGCAACTTAGAAGTAAGGAGAAACTTCCTGACAGTTAGAACAATTAATCAGTGGAACAACTTGTTTCCAGAAGTTGTGAATACTCCAACACTGGAAGTTTTTTAAAAGATGTTGAATAACCATTTGTCTGAAGTGGTGTAGGGTTTCCTGCCTAAGCAGGGGGTTGGACAAGACCTCCAAGGTCCCTTCCAACTATTATTTTGTTCTATTCTGATTCTTGGTATTGGATTTTGCTTCACTGAAAGATGTTTAGTTTTCAATTGAAACTGATCTGGGAGTAAATCACTTTAGGTTTATTGATACATTTCTATACTGCTTTTCAACGTTCTGTCCTCCAATAAAACTACTTCACTGAGTTCTCCTTTGATAGGACAAGTTTTTGATATCACATTATAAGACCTACTGCAAAGATTTGAACATAGTGTGCGCAACGGAGTCACTTTTTCTTAGAGATTTCTGTTCAATTTCTCACCTTAGGAAATTGTTTTCCTTCTCATTTTAAGGGCAAAGCAAATAGTATTTTCCCTTGCTTTGTATTTATGTCATATTATTGTACTTGTAGGACCAACCAGATGCTGTCTTAGATTCTTATGAGAGTGATCAAATTAGCCGCTTCCCAAAACCTGAAATGGAAATTCAGATTTCACCTTTGCAGCCCACTAAGCTGGAAGTAAAGCATCAAGGAAGTCCTTCCACAATGACTCTCAAGGTACCTAGGACAAGGAAAAGGAAGAGTTGCACTATGGATGAGGTACGATGTTTGAAAGAAAGCAACTATTCTTAGTGTGTTTTTTATACACTTCTCAAAATAGTACTTCTGAAAGAAATCTAAAAAGTTGATTATTAAATCAGCAAAGAATGTAATCCCAAACCAAAGAATAAGTCCCATTGGATACAGTAGGACATCCTTCCTTATAAGCATACAATTATACATGGTTTCTTAAAGATGTGTGGTTGGCTTTTTTTTAAAGGAATTGGATGAATCTGGTTCTATCTTTATAATTTAGGCCAGTGTTTCTCATCTTCTGCAACTTTAAGTCATGTGGACTTCAACTCCCAGAATTCCCCAGCTAACATGAGAAATTCTAGGAGTTGCGGTCCACACGTCTTAAAGTTGCCAGTGCTGAGAAACAGTGATTTAGGGAGGCACTTGCTTTGATGCTAAAATAAGGGTACATCTTGCTTTAATTGTCGCCAAGAAAATAATAGGAATGTGTCCATGAAGCCAATAGGGCTCAAGTCAGAAGACTTTTTTTAACAACCTGCACTGATATTTATGTAAGTAGCAGTCGTTTTGTTCAATTTATTTGGGGGGAAAACAGGTTCTAGCCTGAAAACATGGACCCAATTTATTACAAGTCTCTTGTTTTTTTACTACTGTGTTCTTCATGGCTAGCTGATAACTGCCCCTGAAGTTAAGCTAGAAATGGAATGCCATAATATGAGCTGCAGATGTAACTCTAGTTTTCTAGGCACCTGTATATGACTAAATCTTAGGGGAGAAACACAGGCCTGTACATCAAGTGTATTTCTTTTGCCCTCCACTCCCCCCAAAAAACCTAGAAAATTCCACTTCAGGGAATCTGAATGTGCAGCTAAGATCTGACCTTGATCAGTGTCCTCAAACATTAAAATCATTTTTAACCATCAATACTATTTTCTTTTCAAAACTCACATTTCTAAAAGGGACTGTTTAACCTCAGGTTTGAAATTGTGTACGAATACTCAGGGGTGACTGCATGAAAAAAATAACTTTGTCTTCTCAACTATGCTTCCTTTTAGAGTAATATGCTGTCAAGTTTCTGGAAAAACAAACTTAGAAATAAGGGAATTTCTGATATGAGTCAGGTACAGAATCTCTTTAAGCTTATGTGGTAGATAAATAAGTACAAGTAGATAACAATACTTGAATTCAGGAGTCCCCAACCTCTGGGCCACGGCCCACTACCAGGCCATGGCCTATTTGGAACCGGGCCACATGAGCAGCGGGCCAGCACACATGCGTACAGCTCGGCTTGTTTGAGTAGCGGGTTGTGCATATAAGACAAGCTGGGTGTACATGCGTGTGTGCGCCACCCCACCGCTCACATAGGCTGATCTCCCCCTCACTCCCCCAAGCCAAGGCGCAGAGATTGGGGATTGTTGCTTTAATCCTTCTTCACATTTCACCCAAATAGCGCATTTGTATTATAACAATGATCACAGATGATCTTTCATCTATTTCTTACCATCTCTTGCAATCAAACCTGCTTTTCCAATATACACTAAAACTTCAATTTAATGGATCATTTTGAGGAGAAAAAGGTATCCATTAGGCTAAATACCCATTATATTTAAATTTTAAATTAAATCTAAGTCATGTCATTTTATGCCAACTTAGAGCATTTGCTTAAATGCATAAGCGGAAATAGGCACAAATAACATATTTTTATAAATGATCTCTACTATTTTGGAAACCATGTTTATTGTTTAAGGGTAAAATTTTAAGCAAAATTTTGTTCACGGTATATCAAGTCGTCCCCTGAATTAGAATCTGTGAATTGAAGTTTTACTGTATCTGTCTTTTGATTTGCTAACTCGCTGAAATTTGCCATTATTTATTCCTATCCATTAATAGTTTTGTGAAATGGTAATCTTAATCTTGTGGGTTTGAAAATAAATTTCATTTGAACAGGTTTTATTTTGCTGCTTTAATATAATAATAAAAAGAAGAAAAACCAAAATTTTATGTATTCAAATAACACACAAGATATAGAGAAATTGAGAGAAAATGTTAATAAAATAAAAGATAATCACAACAATAATATCTCAATTAATTAGTAGTTTTTAACAGTGAATTGACCTTCAACACATGTAATTACATCTGGTCCCCTGCTTGCAGGTCTTTCTTGTTCCGAATTAGCCCCCGGGCACAAAATACAAAGGCAGGTTATCCTAGCCAGCAGGCATTAAAAAAAAAAATCAACATTCATTCTATATTCTACTCTACTCTACTCTACTCCACTCCACTCCACTCCACTCCACTCCATTCCACCTATTTTTGTTAAATTTATTTGCTGCTTATCTCACTGTGGGGCTACTTGCCTTCTCTAAATTCCTCTTTCTGTTCCTTTACTCTTTCTCAGGATTTTATTTTCCTATCTTTTAGCAGTCAAACCTATATTTAGTCCAAGTTGAATAACAGTGTCTAGGAAATCCCGAGAATCTAGAAGTAGTCAGAATCATATGTCACTGAGTCTCCTAGCTATTTCTAACATTTCTGTATGTAATGTTAAGAGATGTGTTGGGGCTGAATGGCCATCATTCCAGTGAGAGAAAGGGGATAAAAGTAGAAGATAAAAAGCAACCAGGGAATTTTTTTTTCTTTTTTTTTTTAACCTCATCCCCTGAAGAAGAAATAGGCTCTTCAATCATTGTTACTTGGACCCCAGGGAGGGCCAGGAAAAGCAGAGCGACTGATTTTGTTAACTTCCTATTTAGACTCTTTCATTCAGGAGGAATGTAATGGGCAACAAAATACTGTCCAATCCCTAAATTCAGTCTAAGTACAAACTAATGCTTGCACACTAATTGCAAATATCCATTTTTGCTAAAGAAGTGCCTATATATATTAGATCAAAATCCTACCACTCTGACATACACTTAGTGAAAATCCTCAGCACTCAGAATCCAGATGGTATTCAGTGAGAATTTGCTAAATGTTCTCCCAGAGACCTCTGATTGATCCTGAGTCCTTCATTCCAAAATTGGAATGGTGTCCAATTTAATATAACACAGAAGCCAATTTAATACAAAGCATAACTTTTCTTGTTGCAAAAAAAAAAAAAAAAAACCATTTATAAAGTAGATCAAATGGCAGAACAGTTTAGTTTAATTCAGAAGAATGGGTTTTTTTTTCATGTTCTCAGGTTAAACAGTATGGAATTAATACAGAGCAGGACAGAATTATAGATTAGACTTAGAATTCTTTATTGGCCAAGTAAGATTAGACACATAAGGAATTTGTCTCCGGTGCTAAGCTTCCAGTGTACATACAACAATAATGAAAGATCATTATCATAGTTATTGTAAAAATCATCATAAAACATTAGATACAACACTTAATGATAGTAATGGATACTGAATAAGAATCAACATAAATCATACTAGGATACGAAGTAAACAACAAATCATAAGATACAAGTAACAAAATTATATCATAAGATGATAAGGAGATAGTTAATAAGGAAGATGAGAATAATGATGATAAAAATGCCTTTCTAGATAGTTTGACAGTGTTGTGGGAATTAGTTGTTTAGCAGAGTAATGGCAGGGGGGAAAAACTGTCCTTGTGTCAAAAAACTATCTTCTTGTCAGCCAAAGTAAAATTGACAGTATTTCTCTTCCTTTGCTGAAATTCCTAGAGGTAATAACATCTAGAAAAAAATCACAGATTGCTTTGTCCCCTGATGGAATAATTTGTGATTATTGGAAAATTGCTTTGAATTTAATTTGAATTTAAGATTAACCATAGCAAATATATAATGAGATGTAAATGCCTTCCCATGAGATCTCATAAGAGTTTGGCTTTTAAAAAAATGTTATTTTTAAAAAATGTCTGTGATGCTCCATCCAATATGTGAAAAGATTGGCAGTCTTGAATAAAACTGTCCCACTTCCCTCTAAAAAAATGTAACAATCCAATATTAAATCTGTAGCTTAGTATTAAACACACCTTTCTCTTTCTAAGGACTCCTTGAAAAATGAAAACGAAAAGAATATAAAATTGCCAGCTAATATGAATGTGTGGTCTGATTCATTAACGAGACAAGAAAAAAAGGTATGTAAGTTAATAACTTTAATATAATGCTTCAGCAGTAGTTTGACATGGAATAGCTTTATGTTGATGATATAATCATTTAATTATTAGATTGCATACATTCCTGATTTGAGCAATTATGTAAAGCACATGTTGTGTTATATTGCAGATAAAAAGGAGATAAATTGTCAAAGACACTAGCTTGCTTCAGGCCAAGTAATGGGCTCTTCCTTTTCTTCTAGCAATCAATTATCTTTTTCTCACCAAAGTACACATGCAAAATACTTGAAAATACTTTTTATTAAGCTATTAGCAGCCAATCTTCATGATCTAAGGGCTGTCAAACTCCCAGTGGTGGGTCAGATATGTCACGCCCACATCCAGTTAGCGAAAGGGGGAAAGGTCCTGATACGTCATGTGACACTGCAGTGACAATGTGAGTTTGATACCCCTGATCTAAGCCTTTAGCCTTTAGCTGACTTAAGCGGTCAACCTATTTCAACTTTTATGACCTTCAGATGTCTGGCTTTCTGGGAATTCTCTCACCAGCAAAGGCCTTGCTGAGAATTCTGGGTCACGAAATCCAGACATCTGGAGACTTGTTCAGATTGGTAGAAAGCTGGTATAACAGTAGCAGCTGGAAAGCATCTAGGCAACGTAATGCTGCTAAGGAACAAGAAAAGAACTGTACAAGTGAACTCTAATTCTTTAGAGAAGAGATGTGTAAGATATTGGAAATATGTGTGAGAACTAAATTCAATATCTAATGTTCAAACATGGTAATAAACTGGTGCAGGTATACTTTTTATATCAGACAATATGATTTAGCAAATGTCTTTAGTTCCAAAATGAAATGTTTTTAAACATATGTTTTAATGTTTTCTATTACTTTAGATTGCTCCTCCTAATCCCACTCTCAGAAAGAATTATTCCTTAAGAAATAAATATTCATCAAATATACAATTCATAGCATCCCCAAGTGGAACCCTATACAAATTTGGTAATCTCTTGCAGAATTCCCCTACAATCATACAAACTAAAGGTGAGCAGCCAAACAAAGAAGCCTATTCCATTAATTTGAGGCAATTAGGAGATATTTCTGTTGTTCCATCTGGAACGCTGCATATTTTAAAGGGGACAGAAGAAATCCATTTTGGGCTACACTTTTTATGTTCTAGAGGATTTTTTTTAAATAGCTTAAAATATTTTGCTGGAGGGACAGTGAAACTAATTTAATTAGTTTCAGTCTCACCTCATTTGGAGACACATCTTTAACTGGAAAGCTTCCCTTTTTCTGAAATGATTGCCTCTAGAAGACTGTTAAATATTTCAAGTTCAACATGTTTTCTTTTGAGTTTGAATCAGTGGTTCCAAAATTACTGGAGGGCTTCCAATGCTGCCTTGACAATTCTGGAAGTGTCAAAGCAGCCTTATTTTGAATTCAAAACAGTGTCATTTTAACTTTAGACTCTTCCAGAAGGTTTGAGACTCTTTGAGAAAAGGGTTTGTTTTGAGCTTGAACAATTTTAAATCCAGAATCTTTGCATGCCTCTTAGAAGTTTCTGTAAAGCTTAAAAAATATGGTGTGATAAATAGTTGAACTAAGATAAGGAAGATTCCATTTCAAATTCTCACTTGGACATGACTGCTATAAAATCACCAAAGTCACACTGTCTGTGTCATAAGTTTGCTTTGGATAACATGAGTCACAGAATAAAAAGCCTATTAAAGAAAATGTGCTGGACTTCATGTACATAATGGAATATTCATACAATTATTTATAAAAATAAGCATAAGAAAGGCAAAATATGCAGTTGGGTGAGAGTGAACCAGTAATGCTCAAAATAAAACTGTGAGGGGCAGCGTAAAGATACCATATATTGGCAATTTTTTTCTCTCTCTTTCTCTCGCTCTCACTCTTGCCCCCTCCCTCTGTCCCTCCCTCCCTCTCTCCCTTGGCTGGGGAATTCTGGGAGGAGAAATCCACCTGTCACAAAGTTGCCAAGGTTAAAAAACACGGTTCCAAAACATTGCTTTCAAGATTTTCCTGTTTGTTGAATGGATTTCAACAAAGTATGTATGTATGTATCATGGCTTTCAAAGACGACTTCCAGGAGAAGAAAGAAAGGGATTTAATTGAGAAAGAGTGGTCTTTAAACTTTTTGATTCACCAATGGTCTAAATCAGAGTCTCTCAGAGAACTCCCTGTACTTCTTATGCAATGCCAGAGTTTCACAGAACGCAATTTGAAAAACCCTGGTCTAGATAGGAATAGAGCAAATACTAAGATAGAATTGCACTTTTCTGAATAAAAGAACATTTGCTACCATTCCCTTTCCAGCAAAGAAGCTGATGGCAACAATGAAATCTCCCAAATCTACTGATGAAGAAACTGTTAAGAAAAATGATGACAAACCCAAGAAAGCTAAGCGGAAGCACCACTCAACCAACATTTCTACTCCCATTAAATTTTCTGGTCCCGCAGTAAGATTCCACAAAGCATTTTGACCAACTCAAGAGTGTACAACCTTTTGAAAGCTGGGAACTATATCTAATTTTTTGGGGTGGGGGGGAAAGGGAAACAGATGTTATAAAAAAAACAGATGTTTTTTAAAAAGCCCATGATGCTCAAAAGAAATAAGGTTAGATCAAAGACAGGGGCAGTGGCGTGATTTTTCTATGTTTTTGTTTGGCAAGAGGGATGTTTTTGTTTGGTAAGGGGGATAAGCTTTAGGGTTTTGTACTACCAGGTAGTCCTCAACTTACAACCACAATTGAGCTCAAAATGTCTGCTGCTAAGCTGAGACAGTTGTTAAGTGAGTTTTTCCCCATTTTACAACCTAGTTGTGAAGTGAATCACATTGCATTTGTTAAGATAGTAGAATAGAATAGAATTCTTTATTGGCCAAGTGTGGTTGGACACACAAGGAATTTGTCTTGGTGCAAATACTCTCAGTGTACATAAAAGATACATTCATCAAGAGTCAATCATCAGGTACAACACTTAATGACAGTCATAGAGAACAACAAGCAATCAAATCATACTAGGGAACAGTCAATATAAATTGTAAGGATACAAGCGACAAAGTTACAGTCATACAGTCAAAAGTGGGATGGGATGGGTGATAGGAACGATGAGAGGATTAATAGTAATAGTAATGCAGACTTTGTAAATAGTTGGACAGTTTTGATGGAATTATTTGTTGCCATTGAGTGATGGCATTTAAGGAAAAAAAACATCCTTGTGTCTGGTTGTTCTGGTGTGCAGTGCTCTATAGCGTTGTTTTGAGGGAAGGGTTGTTTAGCGAATCTGGCTTTCCCATTGATTTTACTTGCCAGAAGCTTGTAAAAGAGGATCACTTGAATCTGGAACACTGCAACCGTCACAAATATGAATCAGTTGCCAAGCATATGAATTTTGATCACGTAACCATGGGGATGCTTCAAAACAGTTGTAAGTGTGAAAAATGGTTGCAAGTCACTTTTTTCAGTGCAGTTGTAACTTTTGAATGATCACTAAACTGCCATAAGTCGAGAACTACCTTTCCTTGAAAGAATGGCAGAGAAATTGGGTAGACATTATAGAATATGATACTGGTATATTGTATAGAGAGACAACATAGATTTCGGACTCCCCCCCCGTACCCCCCATTATTATTTGACATTATCTGCCATCTTCTAGGAATATAACTGAAACAGATGCATTTCCTATTGCATTCCGTGCCTGTTCTCCTTAATTCTCCATCTTTAGTTTTATTTTATATACTTCTATTTTAATTGAAGCCTGTAGAGTCCAGTGGGTTTGTTCAAATAAATGTGCATAAGGTGGGAGGCTTAATCTTTATCTTCAAGAAGAGGATTTCAGCAAAATCACTATTTTCTACTTCTGTCTTGCCTTCAAAGCTGATGACTGTCATTTTGGCTTGAACAAGATGCATTGATTATACATTAGTTATTCAATAAACCTTAAGCTTACGTCCTGCCCCACTTCTCAACTGCAAGATTAACACAAAATCACAACCTCCTGATATGGATCAATCAGAAATGCAGCATTATATCCAAATTAAAAGTAAACTGCTTAATCATAAATAAAGCCGAGAAAAGCAAACAAAGTTCATTACCTGTATTTGGATTTGGCTGGTTTTTATTATCTATAGGTGAGATTAGTGATACTTTATCTTGGTTTAGAAGCTGTATTGATTCCAATATCCTGATATGTCTTGTAGTTGTGGAGGAGGTCACATACATTTCTGGTTTGTTCAAGGTACAAATAGAACAGATAATAATCACTTAATTAAACCACTCATTAATGTTTCATGGCAATTCAGTTATCACAATCCTTCACTATGTTTTTTGAAACAAGTCCTAAACTAGTTTGCACACAATGCTAAACTGTAATGATTGCATTTACTCGTGTTAAACCATAGGTCAAGTAATTTGTTTAATGGGGGAACACCATCATACAATAATAAATAAAACTGTAAATTTTAGGTAAAAATGATAAGATGGTCAGAATTTTGAGGCGTATAATTTTTTCCTTGTCCAAGTGGGAATTTTTTATCTTTTTGGATGATATTGAGAGTAAGCAAACATAATCTAATGATATTCTTAGTAGAAAATCTAAAATACATTATTGCTTAGCATTTGGTGCTAAAACCATTTTTTAAATTATTTTTTTCAAGGTCTGTAGTTAGTCATCTAAGAGTCATTAATTCAGATTGCTAACCAGCTTTAAGAGGTTATATTCTAAAATAGTAATGACTTTCCCACATCATTTGGCTTTTAGTTGGACAAGGACTGAACATTGGATTATTTTTTTTACTTTACATCTGAACTAGGACAGCTCAGGATTCTGAAATCACCACCAAGCTCCCCTAAGTATAAATATATAAGATATTGTGGCTTTCATCATGCAGTTACTTGGGCACCAAAGATACTTGATCTCTGGCCTCTCTAACTTGAAAGCTCTTGTAAACTTGGAAGGTTCCACTTCTTCTTTATTGTTCTGAGAAAGAATTTGCTCCAGTTCTCACACTTTGACCGTGTATTACCTGAGTATCTGATTGCTTAGAAAACTTTTTTCATTTCTTTTTTTTTTTTTTAGATCTTTGAGGATCAAAAGGAAACCCATCATGAAACCATCAAACGACGTCTCAGAATGAAAAAATAATAATATTCTTTTCATGGATAATATGTATAGAAGTTATCAATGCTGTAACTATTACTTTTCAAAATGTTGAATTTTGTTGATATTGCTGTAAAAATGAGCAGAGGGAAATTAAAATATGTTGAAGAGTCCATGGTGGTATAATGGTGAAGGTGTTCAGGTAGAACTGGGGAGAAGCAGTTGCCAAGTATCCAGATTTTGATTATGTGACCAGGGAGATGCCTCAATGATTGTAAGGGTGAAAAATGGCCATACACCACTTTTTTTTACTGTTGTAACTGTTCTGACCAAGCCTTAGCAGAAACAAGAAACAGAATCCTTGTCACGAAAACCCCTCGTTATTTACCTCTTGCATTCACCCACCAAAAAGTCCAGGTAATAGTCCTTCAAAGAGTTAATGGCAGCAACAGACCTTATCAGTTCCTTGCGATAATTGCAAGGCTGTGAGCTCCCAGCCGAAAGGCTGCAAAATAAATTCTGGCAAGCAGTCTCTGTGGCACAAAACACATTGAGCAAAATATTCAGAAAGAGGAACTGTTGCCTCCTATGACAACCACTCCCCTTTCCTTCTATTTATTCTCCAGCCAGGGAGGAGCCATTCAGCATCCATGTGTGCTTTGCTTCCCGAGTCGACTCCTTGATCTCCTTTGTTCTCCTCTCCTAACTGCTCTGAGCATATGTGCATCTGGAACAGGCCCCAGCCGTTCTTCCTCCCCACTCATATCAGCCTCCGAAGGCAGCTGCCTTTCCGGTTGCTGGGAAATGTCAGATGGCCCTGGCTCTATCTCTGCGCTCGAACCAGAGCATCCATCAGAGCCTTCCCCAGACTCCAGAACTGGCCCAAGTTCCTCCCTAATCTCCTCACTGTCTGATTCTGCTGCCAGTTGGTGTGCCACAACAGTAACTTCAAATGGACACTAAATGAACTTGTAAGTCAAGGACTACCTGTAATTCAACAACTCTAGGGTTGGAGATATCTCTTTCCTCGGAGCAATTCCAAGGGAAAAACTTTTGCTACCAGAAACAGTGTGTTTTGATTCTTAACTCTTGGTACAAGAACTGATAGTTTTAGGGAAGTGCCATTTGGAGCCATAGAAGGGAATATCCATATCAATTTATGTTAGTGGTTGTATCTATTGCAACAAACTGTTTTATGCATCCTCAGTCTATTGCTTTAGGTATTATACATTTTTGCTATAGTGGTGGCAGACATTCAGCCTCCACCTTGTTAGCTTGTGATGACCCAGGGTGGGATACAAAATAAACACAATAACAAAAAACAGGTAAAGCCCCTTTTATTCCTTCACTTTGCTTCCAAGCTCCAAATATCCTTGACTGGAGATAAAAAAACCTCCCACATGAGCAGTTACAAGAAGGAGGAAATGCCGTTTAAACTAAAAATGCCTATAAATTATAAAGAGTAAAAAAGAACACAAACCAGGCAAGATAAGGGCTTGAAATCGTCCACAGATATCAGAACATACACTGGGAAGGATGCCAAACTCCGAGCAACAATAAACTAGAGATATTTACATGCTTTGTTTCCAGCACTCGCCCATATGCATGTCCGTCCTCTTATCCAGTTGTCACAGCTGCAGCCCATGAAGAGGATCAAGACCCTCTCCTTCCCAGTAAACCACGTCTCCCTTATCCTCTCTTCCCTGCATGCCCTAGGATGGAGACGGGATAGGCCTGGGTCTTCCTCTGATTGCCCTTCCCTAGCCTCCACAACCTCCAGAGCCACACTTCCATATCATGTCAGCTGTTCCTCCTCACCCTCAGAGTCAATCTCCACCAGGGGCATGACATAACTTTTCTTTCGAATTCAGTGCAAGAGTTCTGCCCCTTAGCACTGTGTAGTGCCAATGTTGCAAATTCTAAAATGTTGGCTTCCATTGGGGATAATTTCTATTTCAAAATTTAAAAAAATGATGAGTGCAAAATGGCTCAGAGTAGGCCTTATAAAGTTACCTTTGATCATTGCAACTGGCAACATAACATAAATTCCATCATTTGTGTGATGTCATGATACCATACCTATGCTATCACTTGTTCTGCTTTATTTTCTCCAACAGATTCCAGTGACAATAATATTTCAATATTCTAACAGAATAATAGAGCTGGGAGGGACCTTGGAGGTCTTCTAGTCCAATCCTATATAATTTCAGACAAATGGTTATCTTCTAATTTCTCCTTCATTATAGGTTGCTTCTCTCCTTGAATTAGTTTCCATTCTTTGTTTCTTGTCC
Organism: Laticauda colubrina; assembly: GCA_015471245.1. Classification (NCBI taxonomy): domain Eukaryota; kingdom Metazoa; phylum Chordata; class Lepidosauria; order Squamata; family Elapidae; genus Laticauda; species Laticauda colubrina. The sequence goes on from BLBF01000016.1 coordinate 28,439,088, forward strand.
TGCTTTTTCATCAACCAATGAGATTGGATGTCAAATTTGTTGCCATCCTTCCTTCCCCTATTCTTGCTTGCTGTTTCAGTTCTGCTTATGTATACATTTTAAATAATGCATTTTGTCTTTCTATAAAGAGGGGGATTAATCCGCATTGAATAATAGCTTGGAAAAGAATGAGTAATTAGTAATAGATAATTAACAGTTCTAAATATGAGCTAGTTTGGTCTATGCACGGCTAACTGTTAGAAACTGACTGAGCTGGTAGCCCTATTTCATCCTGAGCTCGAAGGTGATTGTTCATCAAATAAGATCAAATAAAATCTGATATGTTTGTTTCTGCAATTACATTTGCAACTGAATGGTTTTCTCTGGATCTCTATCTTAGTTTTAATTAGAAGACAAAGAAACCTCCACTAGATGGCATTTCAGCACCTTTTTAAAATTAAAAAGTGAAAAGAATCGGATTCTGAAATGTTCTTTATCCTGAGAAGAGTTCAGGTTGAAGAAAGGAGGGGGAAAATGTTTATTTGGACCAAAGCACAATGTAATACAGCCAAACAGGTAAGTATTGAGGCCTTAGTCACCATCTGGCACATCTACTTTGGGCATTAAATGGTATGTGACACACTCTTTTAAATATTATCCAACATGAAATATTCTGCAAATAAAAATGGATGCTCAGTTTGGGGTGGTGGTGTGGCAAAAAAAAAAAACAAAACCCTCATGCCTAAGAACAAAAATAAGCCTTTGCCTTTGGAGGGCTATTTTATTGTTTCTTTTTAAAAGGAAGTTGCCAGTAGGGTGGGTGTATGCTTTGAGATGTCATGTATGCTGGTCATGTCTGGCTAATTTGTAAGAGATTTGGATGCCGTAAATCTAAATAGTAATGCATTAAAAGACAAATGTGTCAGCAGCGACAAATCTGCAGTGGATGGGCTCCCCATTTCCCTCAGCCATAATGCAGTTGATTCAATTGTAGGTAGAACATGTTGTGTGAACCCGGCCACTGAGGCTAATAAACCATGGTGTTTGAAATTAGGCGTCTTGCATATAAAGAAGATAACCAGAAGAGCCTTTGTACACAGTTGGATTCCTGGTAGAGCTGGTTTTCAAAATGATAGGGCTCCCCAGTTGGTGTGAGAGACCTTTAAAGAAGGGGGCTGGGGGAAGGAGGAAAAGAAATAAAAGAAATCACCTACTTGTTTCCTCTGTTCACATGCAGAAATGGGGCTACAATAGGGATGGAGAAACTGCTTGCGATTGTGGGCAGGATCAGACAATGCAACATCTTTTGGTCTGCCCCCTCCTACCAGAGCCATGCACTGTCAATGACCTGGAGACTTTCAACACCAAAGCCAGATCCTGCGCTCTGCACTGGACAGGACTTGTGTAGTGACTCGAGAAGAAGAAGATTTCCTCCTTATTCCTTTGTCACTGATATTTTAAGAAGCTTTGATGCTATGTTTTAATAGAGAATGTTGAATAACTATTTTCAAACTTGCAGAGATTCTAAGGTGCTTAGATACTAACAAAACGTGGATCCTTATTCATAAAGGAGATAGAAATCACATTTAGGTAGAGAAAAGAAAAGTGTTTCTGTTTAGAAATCCGAGGCTGTATGTAGTCAGCAGGGACTTGTGAGCTTTCTTATCTACCTTCTCTTTATATTCTTGCCGAGATATATACATCTTTCGTACTTTATAAGAAGCTTGATGTGTAAGGAATTGTAAACATATTTACATTATATTCATTTACTGAAAGACTTTCCAGAATTTGATGAAGTCTTGTTGGTTGGTTTCAGAATGCATGCAAGCAAACAAGTTTTTTTTTTTAATGTTTTTATTGCAGTTTTCAAAAATACAAATCTCACTTATTTTTGTAACAACGTTTTGGCATTGATAATACATACATCTTATATACATTATTATATACATACCTTCATTAACACTCTATTAAGATCTCTTGCTTTATTTACTATAATCCTTCTTCCTAGTCTTTGTTTTTTAACCATTCATAACATTTATCCCATATTAAATAATATTCAGAATCCTCATCTTTCATTTCCAATGTGAGCTTGTCCATTTCAGCACAATCCAATATTTTTTGTATAACTAAATATTCTGAGGGGATATTAGCTCCTTTCCATGATAGTGTAAAAGCTGTTCTGGCTGCTGTCAAAATATGCAAGATAATATATTTAGTCTTTTTAGTATATTAGTATATTGGCCTGAAATTCCGAGCAAAAAAAAATCCGTTTTGAGCTCAATTTGGTGTTTGGTAATCTCTTGCAGCCAGTTTTTTATTTTGACCCGATATTTCCTGGTCTCGGGGCATAATCATCATCTTTTTGTCCACATTTCCAACATTTTGGACTTGTGTTAGGTATATCTTAGCCAATCTTGCTGGGACTAGGTGCCACCTATAAAACATTTTCTATAAATTTTCTTTGTAGGCCATAGATGTCGTTAATTTATTCCTTGTCCATAATTTCTCCCATTCATCCAATTCAATACTGTATTCAAAGTTTTGAGCCCATGCTATCATGGAACCTTTTACAATTTCTTCTTCCATGTTAAACCCCAATAAATAGTTATCCACTTTGGTTATAATTTTTTCCTTTTTTACAACTAAGCTAATTGCTGTTGTTCTTTATCAAATCCAAATTCTTTTTTGTATATCCTGTATTTGTAAATATGGCTACCAGTCAATTATAATTCCTTGTTCTCTTAGTTCTTGGTTCATTTTAAGCTTCCCTTGATTATCTAATAAATCTTTATGGTTTACCATTCCCCCCCCCCCATGTATTTGGGTTGATCATGGCCTCCATAGTTGACAGCCAGCGAGGTATCTTCATATAATGGTTTTTATTTTCATCCTAACCTGGATAAGTGAATATCTTATTTGATGTCTGTAGAAGTAGGAATGTATCTTGTTCCTTTTTTCTCATAAAAACCTGTGCCAACCTTTCTGGAGGTCATGACCTTTTAGCGTTAAGGTTCTTTTATTCTTTAAATTTACCCAATCCTTTATCCAGGTTAATGCAGCTGCCTGAGTTCCCACTCTGGTAGTCCTAAACTACCTCTGTTCCTACTATCCTGTAGCATTTTTAATTTAATACATGATTTCTTTCCTGACAGATGAATTTCCTTGTTATTTTATAGTTTTGTCTTAAGATTGCAATTAAATTCAGGCTCTATGGCTTGTTTTTCCCTAGTTTTGTTGTCTTCAAAAATTTGGATATGACCTATGGATGTGACCCTTTCTAAAGTTGCTGCCAAATTTATATGTTTTAATGCATTAGAAGGAGAAAATGATTAAAGCTACAATATTTAATAATTCAGTTGAAATTAAATTTAAATTTAAAGAAAGGAAATCTAATTTACTTTGCCATAAAGAACAAACGTAGTCCTTATTCCTTATTTTGCCTAAGGGGTGATAAAAAACTCCAAAGCATATCCTGTACTTGTGAACTTCAATTGGTCTAATAAAACTTTACATCCTTTTTTTAGACGAAAGACTGTTTTCACCCTTCACTTGGCATGCTGTCCAAAGAGAAAAAAAATCGCTTTCTCTGACATAGAGAGCAGCATCAAGCTAACCTTGGCTAATCTTGATAAATGTTTAGCCGAGTCAGGCGTGATTATTGCTTGGAAAACAGACCACTAGGAAATCTCAGGCCGACAGACTGGAAAACATTCAAGAAAAAGGCTGTGGCAAGTTATTTCTGGATTGTTACTAAGAAAAAAGAAATCAGTGCCATTGGGAAGGGTTTTTTCCCCCATTTTATTTGCATTGCCTGATTGTTTTTACTGTATGCCACCCAGAGTTATATTAGAGTTGAGCGGTCTTATCAATTTCTAAAGCAAACAAATATAGTCCCCAGGAACTGACCTTAATTCAAGCAAGAGTTTGTTTACTTGGTTTTAATATAGATTTGTTATTTTCATATGGCAGCACAGTTCTTTTCACTTATGGGGTTTCTAAAGTAGGTTCCTATAGGAACAAAGACATTTGGCTTAATTTCAACATTCAAATATTGAAGCTTAGCCAAGAAAGTAGAACGAGTGGTTTATATTTTAAATGTTACTCTTAATTGCGGATTATCATATTTAGAGTCATTTAGATGAGAATTTACAAACTCACAGCATTTGTGTAAATTAGGCAGAGGCAGTATGATGTTAGGGAGCAAGATCATGTCTGGCATAATTTTTATTGGTGGTCTGTAGTCTCTTTGCGCCACTTGACTTTAATGCTTGTTTAAATTCTTTTAATTAATAATAGTAATAAGTGGGAAGGTAGCAAAGCAAAGCACCTGCCTCTAGAATAATATTTCATTTCAGGAAAGGCATTGGATCTACACTATTCCACAAAAGAAACAGTTCTAAATGGCTGGAACCAGGGCTGTACTGGAAAGGGCCACCTGTACAGAATAAATAGACAGGTGTCTGCAGGTTGTGGTAAAAAAAAAAAATCAGGATGGTGGCCATGATGTTGTTCCCGAAGTACCTGGTTTCCACTGCATTGTGGGCACCATCTTGACTTAAAATTAGATTAGATTAACAGAGTTGGCAGGGACCTTATAGGTCTTCTAGTCCAACCCCCCAACCAAGCAGGAGACTTATTCTGACAAATGGCAGTCCAATCTCTTCTTGAAAGCCTCCAGTGATGAAGCTTCCACAATTTCTGAAGGCAAAGCTGTTCCATAGGGTGATTACTCTCACTGTCAGAAAAGTTCTCCTTATTTCTAGGTTGAATCTCTCCTTGTTCAGTTTCCATCCATTATTGGACTTTTAAAGCTGTATCCTGCAAAGTCCCTTGGGCAACATGACACCAGAACACAGAAGAGTTGCAGGGAACAACTTCACCTGTTTGCTTTTTTGTGACAGTTGCACCTACCATGAAAGCTGTTTGTGGATAGCAGCTGTATCATGTTCTCAAAACTCCAAATATGTCTAGGCTGATCATATACTGCACTGCAAAGAGTTTCAGTAGCAGAATATGGCCTTGGAGGGCAGTCTTGTGCTTTTAATCTGGTTTCTTCTGAACCATGTTCAGTGGGAACATGAATGAAACTTCTGTTGTTGCCTCATTAAATCAGCCATGTCTTTTTCCATGCTATCACAAAGCTTTTTTAATGAGTTATCAGCAGGTTCTCCCTTCAAACTCCTGTGCTCTCTAAAGAACCTTTTTTTAGAACTGAATTCCCAACAACGTACAGTTTTATTGCATTGGAGGAGGTTCCTTAAAAATGCTTCCAGGGAAATAGAATTCTTCATAGTTTTTTGGAAAAATGTAATGCTATACAATGTTCTACAGCAATTCCACCTAACTGGTCAATTGGTTCTTCAAAATCCCAAAGTGGATAAGTGGGCCTGATATTCTCTCTTTGTCATTTCATGTTCCTCCTGCATAATATGTTCAATTCCCTTCCTTCTGCCCTTAATCAAATATTTAGACCTCTTAAAAATGCCATGCTGTTATCTCGTTAATGTTAACTACACTGTGGGGGATAAGATGAGGTTCTTGCAAGTACAGCATGGTATTATATGTCACTCAAGTGTACCCAGGGGCAAAAATGGACCTCCTTGATGGAACAAAAATGAAAGAGAGAGAAAGATGCACGGAGGCAGATTGTTTAGCATTTACTCCAGCCTTGCTGGCTCGGATAATCTCTTTACCAAATTCAAGCATTGGTGACTGAAAGAAATGGGCATCTTCTACCCTATCTAGTCTCTTATAATTATTTTTCAGCACTGAAGGATGTTTATTAGCTCTGATCCTTGGAGGCACAAGGCAAAAAGAAGCATCCAAATACCAAGTAGCTATTTGTCTTTCAATATCTAGCTTGAGAAATGCTCTTGGGAGGAGAATACCTTTGAACACTCAGAAGAGTCTTTTATCTAAGAAAACAAACAGCTCACATTTCCTTGGGGGTGTCTGTGAAGAGGGACTCAAAAATGTCAAGCTAGCGGCCACAACTACGCAATCAAAGCACTGCCCCTTAAAGATGGCTGTGGCCACCATCTTGACTCTTTTACCATAACAACCACAAACACCCTGGTGCAGTACAAATACACCCAAGTAACACAGTGCATACAAATAGGAGCCACACAGGAATAATATGATTGGTTGAGCAAGATATGAATCCTCCCTCTTACTTATCATCATAAAATGTCTGAAATCAAAGAAGGAAGGAAAAGAACCTCATAGTTTTAACTTGCTGCTGGAATAGAAGCTAGTAAAATAATAATATATTAATACTTCCAGAAGCATACCACATCTGATAAGGCTATACAGACAAATATGGTGACATCTAGAACAGGACTTCAAGTGATTATCTCAATAAATGGTCAGCGTCCTGCATGAAAAGATACATCTTCAGATAGTCCAGTTTTAAAGCATTAATAATACTTTGAATTACATTTTTTTTTAAAATGGAAGCTGAAAATATTTTAAGCACTGAGAGACGACACCGATGACTAATCTGATCACCATAGTCTACGCTTATTGAAATTTCCTGCCTTGTTTTTTAAAGTTGTCAAGAGATCGCCAAACTAGCTTCCTTTTCTGGAGAAGATGAGGACCTGATCCATAAATGTTTATGTATATATTTACAAATCTTTGTCTAATCCTAGATTACAAGGAACTAACAATAAATATCTGAGGAACACTAGCATTTCTTACCATGGATACACACACACCTGAAATATCACCATGTTGTGAAATTGGTTCCCACTATGTTTGACTCCAATTAAGAACAAGATAAATACTGTGTGCACATATAGACCCCCTATTTCTAACACCTAAATCTTCTCTAGGTAAGAAGAAAATGAAAGGATCTATGCCAACACAGTTCCTGCAAACACAACCAGCAATAAATCCAATTTGGGAAATGCATTCAATGGAGCCTCTTACACCAGTATGTTTCAAACTTGGCAACTTTTAAGATGTGTGAACTTCAACTCCCAGCACAACCTAAAGTTGCCAAGTTTAAAAAACACTGACTTATACTGAAACGCTTGAACTAATTTCACGCTCTACCATGTGCTTCCAAAAGTAAACAAGCATCAACATTTGAAATAAAACCATAGCCAAGAACCCAAACAACTCCAGGTGTATTTCTAAGTTTCATGCCAGCTGCTGTCAGTTTGTCAAGTCCCATGCAATCAAGCAAGTCAAGGAAGTGAGAACTGTAGAGATTTCAATTCTTCCATCTTTAATGCTTGCCTTTGGATAAACAGAGAATCTTGGAAGTGGTGAAGAGGATTAGCCCAATCTCATTTCTGGTGAATTTAATTAGAGTTTCTCTGAAGAATCTGAAATGCTTCTTTCAGGGACTTTTGTCACCAAGGCTATGTTGCTGTGTTTGGTACAAACTCAATTATTGGCCGATCTCTGCAGATTTTTTGATGTCTGTCTCTTATCTAGGACAAGACAATTTCTGTCATAGCCTCTTTACAATCTTTTACATGGTCTGTCTTTAAAGAGCATTCCATAGCATGGTCAATACATCTCTTATCATAGACTTCACTGCAATTTAAATCCTACCTACATCCTGCAATTTAAATCCCACCAATTACCCTGAAAAAGTCTCCAGGCACCTCCCCACCCAAGACTGCTGGAAAGGTTATGCAATGCACATTAAAAAATGAGCAGAGTTTGAGTTGCATGTGGTGGCCACCAACTTGATTTATTTTTAGCATAACCTGTGAATAACCCATCCAGGCAATACATATCACAACTTGTGCTTGTTCCCAGGCACTTACTGCCTCAACCCTGAGAGCATCAAGGATCTTCAGATTCCATAGAATAGCAACAGCCTGAAACCCGTAATCCTGAGCATGTCTGGAGCAGCTAACTGAAGGACCCTACCCCATATCTTATTCCCAAGGGCACCATGCAAGATTGTTCATTCAGGATACTGTCTATCCAAGGCTCAGATGAAACAAGATCTGGAAGACAATCCCCCATGTCAAACTTTTCACAATGAAATGGTACAGAAGGCATACCACAAATCCATGGTAGAGAAAAAATTGTTGTGATCTGGATCACAGAAAAGTTGAATGGGGAGACCTTCCATGACACCAGCAGGGCCAAGGATACCTGAAAGTAATGAACCAACAGTTCAATGGGTAACCCAAAACAACAAAGGAAGTAGGAAGTAGTTGCAGAACAGTCAACTGATCACATTGAACAGACATCATCGTTGCTGGAGCATCTCAGAAAATAGAATCAGAAGCAAAATTCCACTCCAATATTAGAAATCTCAAAGGGAGGACTCTGACACCCTGGCCATCAATGGAAATCCCTAGCCATCTAAGTAAAAAGGACTCCAATGTGGCTAGTCTTCTTAAATGCTTATTGGGACCAGATCCATTACAAAGGATGATGGTTCCATTAAATGCTCACTCATCCATCTGTGACTGTGTGTCACATTGTGTCACCATCAGTTTGGTGTAGTGGTTAATGTGCTGACTAGAAACCAAGAAACTATGACTACTAGTATTCTGATCTAGGCTTCCTTAGAAAGCATAGAACACAATCCCAGCAAAACCTCTTTTATTCCCACAGCTGTGAATTACCTTCATTCACAAGGCTTCACATACAGTCTTTCAGGGGAATGTTGATAAATACCCACCTTATCACAACTGGAATGCGGCCAGAGACCTAATTGCCAAGCAGGGCAAAGCCAAACTTGACACAGAGTCAAACAGGAATTTCCAAAGCTTGTGTTCTGAGAAAACAAACTAATTGCTTCCTGCAAAAGCTCATGTCCTGTTCGTTCCTCTTTTATGTCCTATGGGTGGGACCAATCATCTCTGAGGTGTAGCCTTACTCCTGAGTTGACCCTGCTTTCTCAATTGTTCTTGTCTTCTGCTAGCTCTGCGCACAAGAAGACTGGGAACTGGTTCCATAAGCTCTCCCACCTCACTACTGTCTGAGTCTGAAGGCAGCTGCTGACTGCCAGCCTGCTGTGGCCCTATCTCTGCTTCTGATGCAGCGCCTCAGATCGTCCAGATCTTCTTCAGCCTCCAGGCCCGGCCGAGGTTCCTCCCAACCTCCTCATTACTGTCCAACTCTGCTACCAGCTCCATCAGCTGTCGGTGGGCCACAACAACTAGTCCTTCCTAGGCATGAGTGACTTTGGGCCAGACACTATCAGCCCAACGCATCTCACAGGATTATTGTTGTGAGGAAAATAGGAGGAGAAAGGAGTATTAGGTATGTTCAGTGCCATTAATTACATAAACTAATAAAGGCGGGATAAAAATAAAATAAAATGTCCCAGGAGTTTCCACTAGCTTCAGTGACTCATAGGACAGTAGAATAAGCTCAATGTCAGGGAGATGAGGTCAGTCCTTTGATCAGGAACCCGTAACTGAGAAAAAGACATTCTTCAGATTTCATACAAACACCGTATCTCTCTGCTATTCATTAAAACAGATAAACTTTTTTCAGGCTGATCCACAAGGCAAGATTTGTTTGTTTATTTATTATTCAAATTTGTATAGTCAGCTATCTTATATATATGACTCTGGCTAGCCTTGCACTGAGAAATATGTAAAGTCTAGGTTTACTCATTTTGTTCCTATTAAGTAAAGAACAGGATCCTGATGGAAATATGCAGGAACTATTATCTAGGCAAGAGGAGTTGAAACATTTTTTAAATCAAGAACATCAAGATAGCATTTGGCAGTGTGATTCAGGCAGATACCCCACTAATTCACTGCATTATAAGAAAGACAATAAAGATAGTATATCAGATCTGTAAGATCACTAGTGCAGGGGTCTCCATCCTTGGCAACTTTAAGACTCTGGAAGTTGAAGTCCACATCTAACATATCTAACAGTTGGCTTCCTTCACCAGGTTCACGTTATATGATTTAAATTTGGGGAAAAGAGAAATCAAATGGAGCCATTCTATATTAGCAGCATGTCATCATTCAACAAAAGGAAGTCAGTTTCTTGCCTCTCCTGCTAGCAAATTGATTCAAGGGTCTTGTAAAAACGTTTGTGCTATAATAGAACTCTCTGAAGTGAGATTTCTTTTTTCACTACTCCAGAGGGAAAAATAACCAATCAAAACTTTGAAGGAGCAAGGATGGACTTCACAGATCTTTAAGTAAAGACAAACATTTCTGCTGGAATTACATTTTAGGAACCAGAGTCCCTTGTTGCAATAGTAATGCCATAGACAACAATACTTATGTCTCATAATAGCCGTTGAGGGAGATTTCTCTCTCTGCAGTTAAAAGGCATATTATTCAGTTTGAATGTTTCTGATATTCTTGAAAAGCAAAATTTGTCTCCCATTTACAATCAAAAATAATATCACAGCCAACATTTTTTTAAAAGAACTCTGGTTGCATATTTTATTTAGTCCCAAAGGGTCTAAACTCTGGTTGCATATTCTATTTAGTCCCCCCAAAAAAGTGTAAACTGATGAGGAGGGGTAGCACAGCTTAGAAAGAATAAAAAGAGCACACTGCACTTTGTTTAATTATCCA
>BLBF01000016.1:28449599-28466772 GCA_015471245.1 Laticauda colubrina
TGGATAATTAAACAAAGTGCAGTGTGCTCTTTTTATTCTTTCTAAGCTGTACTACCCCTCCTCATCAGTTTACACTTTTTTTTGTAATAGCTATTTGGATTTTTTTCTTGTCTTTGGAAGTTAAATTTCTACATCTGCTTTTTATTTTAAAGGAAAAGCTTTAGTATTAATGTTTCCCTTCCTTTTCTTTTTAAGGGAGTAGCCTTTTTTTTTTCCTCCCTTCCTGGTATTTTTATCTTTTCATCTACCTTCCATATTGGAGTGGTTTTTGTTTTTTGTTTTGGTTTATTTTATGCATCCTTTTATATTTGAGACCTCTTAATTGGATTAAGGTGTTGAAGAACCTGAAGAATTCTTTCTTTCTTTTTTTAGTCTTTTTCTTCACTTTTTCGCCCTCTTTAGGATTTTACAACTTTGTGTGTGTCTGTGTGTTTATGGTCTTTTTCTTCATTTTTGAATTTTTACTGTCATCTAACTAACCAATTGGATTAAGGTATACAAGAACCTGAAGAAATTTCTTCTTTTTTAATTATTATTACTATTTGGCTTCTTTTTTCCTACTATTTTTATTTGGAACTGCAATTGGTTATTTCACAGTTGGATTAAGGTCTAGAAGAACCTGAAGATTTTGAATTGCTCAAAATGAGTAGGAAATTAACAGCTCCTGGTTCTTCAACTTCTACTTCTTCCTCTCCACCATCTAGAGGACAATGTTCAATACAGACAATATTAAGGCAAGAAAAAGAACAAGAAAAAGTGACCCTGCAGATGATGATGCAAGGAATTCAAAATATTCAAACAAGATCAGAGAATATTGAAAAGAGAATAGAGAACATTAAACAAAGAACAGGGAAAACCAATGAAAAAGTGGAGAACATCCAACAAATGATGATGAAGTATGATGAGAGACTCCAAAAAAATGAAGAAGACAAACAAAGAGACAAGAAGATTGGACACATTGATAACAGATTAACTGTGGTTGAACAAGATAAAAGTGGTATGCTGAGTTGGGAGATGGACAGATCAGAATTTTATCTTAGATTCCAAAACATAGAGGAAGAAAAAGGTCAAAATTTAGCTGAGATAATGATAGACATATTGGCTGAAGCTTTGGAAATAACTGAAGGGAAGATGATGGATGGAATAGATGAGGTTTATCGAGTCTTCACAAGATATGCAATGAGAAATAGCTGACCAAGAGAAGTTCACATCAGATTTACAAAGAAAGCCATTAAATCGCAAATATTGCAAGTGACAAGAGAGAAAACACTGAAATACAAAGACAAGGAGATTGTGGTCTTGAAACAAGTACCCAGAAGAGTGAGAAAGATGAGAAGAGAATACCAATTATACTTAAAAAAGTAGAATACCAAATTGCTACTTAAAAAAGAGGTGAATTATAGATGTCTGATTCCAGAAGGTTTAATGTTCACATGGCAAGAACAGAGATATAGAATTGACTCAGTTGAGAAAGCTGAATCATTTTACACATAATTTTTCAGAGGGGAGGAAGAGACAGAAAAAGAAATTTCACTAATTGAATTCTAAGAGGACTCCCAAATGACTACTGAAAAAGAAGAAGGTGCAGTAGATGGAAAGAAGGAAGCCAAAGAACAGCGTGAACCAAGATCCACGAGAGCTGTCAAACCTAATTACAGAATATAACCACGGAGAGAAAAATTGATCACAATTAATATAAATGGACTTAACTCAGCTGTTAAAAGAAGGAAAACCTTTCATGAATTAGAAAATTAAAATTTGATATAATCTGCCTACAAGAAGTACGTATTAAAAAACCACTCCTCTTTTCAAGGAGTGTAAACAATTGTTTATGCAGCCAAAATTAGGTAAATATTTACTTCCTTGACACATTATAAGAAAAGAGGAGTGGTTTTATATATTAAAGAGACCATGAAAAGAATATAAAAGGCATGAAAATTAAAAAGGAAGAATTTAAGTTGCAAGCATTAGCAGATGATCTGGTTTTTATCTTAGAAGACCCACTAGAAACAGCATCAAAATTGATAGAAAAGATAGACACATATGGAAAGATGGTTGGTTTGAAAATAAATAAAGATAAGACAAAGATCTTGACAAAGAATATGCTGTCAAGACAAAAGGAAGAACTGGCAGACCTACTGAAAATTCAGGTCATGAACAAGATCAAGTACTTGGGGATATACTTGACAGCAAGATGCAGTACATTAAAAGAGAATAATTATATCAAATTTAAACAGCAGATAGTGCTAGATTTGGTGAAATGGGAAAATTTACAACTGTCATTAATCGGGAGAATATCAACAATCAAGATGAATATATTACCCAAAATTTTATATTTGTTTCAAACAATTCCAATTAGGCTTGGAAAAGACTACTTTGAAGATTTAAATAAAATTGTGTTGAAATATATATGGCAAGGTAAGAAAGTGAGAATTAAGTTAAAACTTTAGCAAGATGCTCAAATAAGAGGAAGATTTGGTTTGCCTAATTGGGAGTTGTATTACCAAGCTACAAATTTGATGTGGGTTAAGAAATGGATAACATTAAGAAATACTAGATTGTTGACATTAGAAGGACATGATCTGTTGTTGGGGTGGCATGCTTTTTTTGGTATAAAGGAACTAAAATACAGGGGTACTTTAGAAGATATTATATACGGGAGCCTCTGTGGTAAAATTGGATGAAGATTAAAAGACAATGTTATTTGAAAATTCCAGTCTGGCTATCGACTATGGAAGCATTTTCTTATCCTATAATAGATAAAAAGGAACAAACAGTTAGAAATGGTGAAATATTGAATGAAAAGGGAGAACTTAAATCTGTACAAAAACTGGAGGAACAAGGTATAAAGATGAATTGGTTTTCATATGTGCAAATACATTCAAGGTATGATAAAGATTCTAAAACAAGGTTCTATGATAAACTGACTGACTTAGATAAGATTTTGACAGGTACTGATGAAAAGGTGATTTAAAAACTGTGTGGATATTTATTAGAAATCAAACTAGAAGAAGAACAAGTTAAAGAAACTATGATTGCTTGGGGGAAGAATTTTGGATATGGGATTGATCTAGAGAAATGGCAAAAATTGTAGTCTCAAAATTATAAAATGACAATGTCAACAGCATATAAAGAAAATTTGTATAAGATGTTTTGCAGGTGGCATTTTTCCCCCAACAAGAATAGCAAGAATGTTCAAGAACAAATCTGAAAAATGTTGGAAATGTCATCAGACACCTGGCTCATATTACCATATGTGGTGGACTTGTGCGGATGCTAAAAAATACTGGACTAAAATCCAGTAAAAAATGGAAAAATGGAAAAAATGACAAAAAACATATAGATTTGAAACCAGAGATATTTTTATTGGGAATTTTACCTGAAATATATAGTAAAGACTTGAAATACCTGATTGTCAATGTATTAACAGCGACTAGGATTGTATTTGCTAAAAACTGGAAAAATGAGAAAATACCATCACAGGAGGAAATCATTAAGAAAATATTGGAATGTGCTGAAATGAGTAGATTGACATTTGAAATTAGAGAACAAGATGATAAACAATTTTATAAAATTTGGGATCTATTCTATCAATGGTTAGACAATAAAATATAAAATGAAATATGTAGACTTTTAGAAAATAATAAATATATAAAGATGTATTCTTTTCTTATTATATCTACAAAATGATTTTGGGATGATAATATGAATTGTCATAAAATAAATTAGGTAAAATATGATCATTTTATAAAACATGAATGAATAAAAGTATTGTCAAATGATTGATTAATAATGATATCAATGTATTTAATATTGGATTGAAAATACGAGATTATATATAATGTAATTACAATTGAAGACTATGAAATGGAAGCACAAAACAATTTGTAAACCAACCGGCACACTGTATGTACATATATGGAAGATGACTTGATATTTTTATGTTTTGTTTGTTTATGTTTGTTTTAAAAACTAATAAAAAAAATTTTAAAAAAGAAAGAAAAAAAAGCACCTTTGGGACAACAATGACCTGGATGACTGAGAATCTCCATAGACATGTTTTATTTTGGTCCTTTCCTCCCTTGCCCCTGATGATGGAAGAAATGTCTCCTTGCAATGTTTTTTGTGCTGTTATCTTTGTCTTCCTTTCAGTGTTGGAATTCTTTGGTAGACCCTTCATTCACAGCAATTCCAAAAATCTGAGATAATGTCAGAAGATTATGTGCTGAGGGTGGGGTTAAATATGTCATCAGTTTGGAACTTTTGTGGAACTTTGCACTTCCACAAGAGACTTAAGTCCAGTCCCCTGTGAATTCTGTTGATCCTTATGTCAAGCCCGAAATTGACATATGTGTAGCCATTTTAGTTAGGCTTAATATATATTCTTTTTTTTACTTTCTCTGTGGCAATCATGGGGGAAGGGTTTCAGGCTCGCCACATTCCTAAAGGGGGAGGAGTGGAGATAAAGAGAGTTGTTTTGGCTGAGTGATCTTTCTTCCCATGGGAAATGAGCTGTCCTTGCTAGGGGTCCTTTGAGGTGGAGATTTATGACATCAAGCAACATTGAATTACTTCTATTGGAGAATGTGACTTTTGGGGGTTGTTTCTAACTTGTAATATTGTGGGGTAATTCCGGGTTGTGTCAGATCCGGAATTACCATGGACTTTGTCAATTTGATGCTTTCCTAAATAAAAGAATTTATCTCGGAAGGTGGACTTTGTTCTTTTCTTTTTAAATGGATTTCATTACTTGGAAACCTGACACCTTATCTAGCACCAATTTAGCTTTGACCATTAGTTGACCAAATTCTTGTGTATAGGTATCAATAAACTCCTCTATTCAGGGGTGGGATTCAATTGGTGTTACTACCGGTTTGGTGATTATGTTTTGCGCGCACACGATAAATCTTAAGCTGTGTCACCCGGACAGCTGATGAGTGCTGCACGTGAGTGCGCAGCATTTCAAAAGCCACTTTTCTTACTGCTCTTTCAAGCTCAGCTGTGCTGCACAAAGCAGCTGAGGTTGAAAAAGCAGGAAATAAAGGACAGGTAATAGCTTGTGCAGGTGGCCAGGTGGGCCAAACAGTAGCAAACAGAACCGGTTTGGTGTCTGCTGCTCTTCGGAGCTACTGATTCTATAGAGCTAGGCAGAACCGGTAGCATCCCATCCCTGCTTCTATGCCTTGAACTCTGAAGAAACACTGCAAGGCAGTGCAGACCCATCCTCCCCCTGGGAACACCTCTCCCAAAACCAACTATTCCTTCTAGCTTGCCTTCTAGCTGATGGGAGGCAGGCATGGGACTTTTTATTAAAGAGGGAGAAATCAGACTTCTGAAGGTATCATTCTTTAGGTTACAGAGACAAACAAGATTGGCAGCAGAGACAGGAAGTGTTATTATGCTGATGTAATGTAGTTTTTTGACAGCCTTTTGTGAGGAAAGGTGATGGTACACTAACCATTGTCTTGTTATCATATTTATCACTGAAAAGGAAATTCCCATTTCTCTGACTTGGATCCCTCCATGTTTCTTGAGCGAGATGGAATAAAGTGGGAATTCTAGGTACAAATAACTTTTCTCCCTGTTAAATAGCTATAGTCCCTTTTCTGTTGCATGACTGATTTCTGTAACTTTCGATCAATGGAGGAAAAATGTATTAAATGGTCCCAAGAAGACTAATCTTGGCTCTTCTGCTTTTCAATATTTTTATCAATGGTTTGGAGGAAAATTGGATGGGGTAACTAATACTTTGAGAGCTGTTTTGGTGTAATAGTTAAGACACCGTCTAGAAACTGGGAGACACTGAGTTTTAGTCCTGCCTTAGGCTCAAAAGCCAAATGGATGACTTTAAGCCAGTCCCTGTATCTTAGCCCTAAGAAGCAGGATCAAACTCTCTTCCCAATGGTATAGGGATAAGCAAACTTATCATACCTCAAAAAGAAACAGAAGCAGAAGAAGAAGGAAGAAGGAGGAGGAGGAGGAGGAGGAGGAGGAGGGGGAGAAGAATGGAGATGGTATCAGAGCTTTCAACATTTATTCAGGCCTACTTTAAATAAATGGGTTTTTTTTAAAAGAAAAGTATTCAAAATAGAAAACTTCCTGCAGGGTCTATTTTCCAAGGTGTTTGCTCTGGTCCTCGAACTGATTCTTCATGGGATCCCACAGGCGTATCTTGGTTCAGCAGCTAAGTTAGTTCATTTCTGCTGAATCTGATTCTCCATTTTTCGAGCTGGATTTCTGCAGAACCTGGGAGCACAACATTTTCTTTCCCCTTTGGCATTAATCAGTTCTAGGGATCCCTTGTTTCGCTGCAGTGGTCTTGTTGCTGTAGCATCCTGCCATGGCTTTTAGTCTTTCAAATGCATTGAACAGAGGAATGACATCTGGTGGCATGGAATCTTAATGACTGTGCAACTGATCCTGATAGAATAGAACAGAACAGAACAGAACAGAATAGAATAGAATAGAATAGAATAGAATTCTTTATTGGCCAAGTGTGATTGGGCACACAAGGAATTTGTCTTGGTGTAAATACTCTAAGTATACATAAAGAAAAGATACATTCGTCAAGAGTCGAGAATCATAAGGTATAACACTTAATAGTCACAGGGTACTATAAGCAATCAAATCATACTAGGAAACAGTCAATACAAATTGTAAAGATACAAGCAACAAAGTTAGTCATACAGTCACAATGGGAGGGGATGGGTGATAAGGAGTAATGAGAAGATTAATAGTAATAGTAGTGCAGACTTTGTAAATAGTTGGACAGTGTTGAGGGAATTATTTGTTTAGCAGAATGATGACGTCCGTGAAAAAACTGTCCTTGTGTCTAGTTGTTCTGTTGTGTAGTACTCTATAGCATCGTTTTGAGGGAAGGAGTTGAAACAGTTTATGTCCAGGATGTGAGGGCTCTGTAAATATTTTCACAGCCCTCTTTTAAACTCATGCAGTACACAGGTCCTCAATGGAAGGGAGTTTGTTAATAATTGTTTTTTCTGCAGTCCTAATTATCCTGTGAAGTCTGTGTCTGTCCTGTTGGGTTGCAGAACCAAACCAGACAGTTATAGAGGTGCAGATGATAGACTCAAAAATTCCTCTGTAGGAATCATTGTATCAGCAGCTCCTTGGGCAGTTTGAGCTTTTTGAGTTGGTACAGAAAGAACATTCTTTGTTGTGCTTTTTTATCACGTTTTTGATGTTAGATGTCCATTTTAGGTTTGTGATATGATAGAACCTACAAATTTGAAGGTCTCTGCTGTTGATACTGTGTTGTTTAGTACTGATACTGAAACTTTTGATATTGAAACTAATTGCTCGTGTTGAGATGGTTGAAATGAAAAACAGACATGCTGTAGATCAGGGGTGTCAAACTCGCAACACCATGGCGTCATAACATAAACACTTATTATCTCTTCCCCCCCTTTGCTAAATCGGGCATGGGCGTGGCTAGCGCGTGATGCATCCAGTCTGTGGGCCACAAGTTTGACAGCCTTGCTGTAGATAAAGGCACAGAGCTAAAGTTTTTTTTTTTTTTTTTGCAACCTCCTATTTGCTAACTTTAGAGGATGCTGACTGACAATTCCAATATATGTACTTGGGGTATGTGATTGTAGTGAGATTTACTTTAGTCTGAAAATGTTTCTGGGCATGAAGAGCTTGACAGTATTAGAGAAACTGAAGTCAAGTATCCATAGCCCATTATTTCAAAGGACTTACCGTACTATGTTGAATTATAGCAATTGTGGGGAGAGGGAGGAAATTTTCTTCAAGTATGTTAGTTTTCAAGACTTTTGAGTTGTGCCATGCAGACTCAGTTGGATTTTAGTTTGAAAACTTTTTTTTTTCTTCCATTCAATCATTCTCGGAAAGTGGCTGGACAAATCCCTGCAGTTTTCTTGGCAAGGTTTTTCAGAAGTGGTTTGCTGTTGCTAACCCAAGAATGCTTTGACATTCATAATTGGAAGATGTACCTTTGAGCTCTTCTGAGCATACCGTTGCTCAACTTGTTTTAAGCTTCTCACAAATTGAGAAAAAAGGTGCTCCTGCTAAAAGACTATGTTATCTCAGTAGGCAGATTCCTTAAAGTAATGGCAATTTTTTTGTTTCAGGATTGCATACCTGACTGGAAAATAATTGTGAGAACTGGCACAGAGGCTTGTATAATTGCTTCTATGAAGTCCAAAAGTTCATATATTCCAATCACAATTAAATATATTTTAAGTCATTTTGCTCTTAGAAATGTAATGCGAAAAAGAGAACAGCTATCCTGCTGCTCCTTTCTTCAATCACATCCTGTTGACCTGGCCACATGATACTCTGTGCATTGGAGGCAGATTGCATGAAGTGATTGATGGATTTAGTCCATTGTTTGGAATCTTGACTGTGCCAAGTTCTGAATTACATATGTGTGTTTGTGTATCGCAAAGCAGACTGCTTATTTCAGACCTTTGGATATTGAAGAGATGGAGCCAGCTGTTGGATGTGCAGGAGAGGGATCCAATCAAATTATGTGATCCTTGTCTAATAATAAAGTGATTTGAAATATGCAAGCATTGTACAGTTTGTAATTGGAGTTTGCTTTGGAATCATTCTACCTCTGTGCCAGTTAAAGAAAGTAACTGGAATGAAATGAAATCTACTCAACTGGTAGAATCCAAATATAGAATTAATGGGCCACTTCCATTGAAGGAAGGCAAAACCATCCAGAAAAGCTTGAGTTTGGTGGGGAGTATGTCAAATGGAGAGCAAAAATCACATACTTCAATATTGGGAAGTGTCCCTGAACAAAATCCTGGGCCATCTTATTCCCTGTCTCCCCACTACTCCCGGGCCCAAATCTGCCAACTACAGACTCCCAAGAGGAACAAAAGCATTTTCAGTTCTGCATGAGTTCCCACAAAAGTGGTGAAATATAATTTGGCAGAGCTTTAATCTGGGTCTCTTAAACATGCAAATTAAGTTCATTTGTACAAAACATTACAGATATCAAATCTGCTTCATTTTCCCTTTTATTTTAGTTGCTGTTGTATTAATTTTCATGTGATTGTGTGAAGCATCACCTCAATTAACTGCATTTCATTTATATGTTGGGAAGTGAGTGCAAAACATGCCCTTGTAGGAAAGATGTTGTGTGTTTGGGAGTACTTTTCTGCATCTTTTTCTCCTTTATCAACCCTTCCAAAAGTATGCCAGAAGCACAATGGAATCAAGGTGCTATGAGGCTTGGTGGCTTATTCTATTGACATACAAGGGTGGAGTTTTCTTGACAAATGCATATTTTGAAAGGCACTGTTGGAAGAAATATCCATCTGGTTCCGTTCCAGGTGGGGAGAAAGACACTGAAAACATGGAGGCTGATTGGAAAGATGGTTTATTGATGAACAGGACCACATGGGTTTGAGGTCCTGGCAGCTGAGCACATGGAATAGAGAGTGAGGGATATTTATACCTTCTCTGGGGGTTTGCCCTTGAGCTTCCTGTTCCTGTGGCAAGAACATGTATTATATTGGTTGCTGTAGGGGTCACAGCTAACTTTGTAGGCTATCTGAGTCCCAGGTTTGGTTCAAGCTTGCTGATGCAATGAAGGAGTTTGTTGGTAATTCCTATTGTGGCTGAATGGCTTAGCCTTGAAGGATAATCCCATTATCCTGGAGCTGAAGATCTTTTATTTTGTTGACAGGCTGCCCAGTGGGCACCAAATATCTGCTGAGGGCTGGGAGCTGTTTTCTGTTTTTAAAACATGTTTTTCATTTTATCATCAAGGGAAATATAATATTCTGCCTTTTTAAATATTTCCTAAAACATTTCACTCTTCTAGGAGCAGGGTGAGTACTAACTTTCTACAGCATGAAATTTCAAAGGAAGAATAACAAAAATGCTCAGATGCTGATTTCAAATTTGATATGCTTCTCCTTATTGTCCTCCATAGAATGCACATCTCCAAATGAAACAAAATACGAAAGTATGAAAATAAAGAGCCTTGTTTTTCTCTATTTTCATTTTTATATAATCTTTCAGATTATGAGAAAAGAAACCTTACAATAGCTTGATGATAAAATAAACAGTCCAGGTTATCTTCCACTTTCATCCTTTGTTGATATAACAGCAGTAAAAAGACAAAAGTTTTTTTTCACTAAAAGGTACCCTAATGATAGATTTACAACTTAAATGGAGAACATTTAAGTGACTCTAATATTAGGATATTTATGTCTACCCAGATTCAAGTGACTTATCTATTCACTACCTGAGTTTACATGTTTGGGAGAAGCCATAATGACATACACAATACCATTATGCAAAGAGCAAAAAAATGTAATTTGCATCATTATTACATAATCCATATTTGTGTTTCTGACATTTTGGTTGTCCATCCACCTCTCTTGTTGTCTTCCAGGTTCCCTGCTTTACTTCCTTTTAATTTATTTTAAGATACTCTTTTAGTTTTTTAAAAATTAGAATCTGACATGCTGTAAATTAATCACCATCCATTTCCCCCAAGATTTACTTGAGATTCCAGAAATATTAAATATAAGCCACACAGGTACAGTCCAAAATATTGTTTCATAGAACACACATTTGCTTTAAAAAAAAAAACAACCACACAGGAAACCTGATATGGTAGACAGTAGGTATGTGCAAAATTTCCACTCTGGAAAAGGAATGCTCTATTTATTCAGTTTTTTCACCTCTAGAGCCAGCTAGTACTTTCTTGGAAATGTAATTATTAAGACCAAAAAGTTAATTATGTTCTAGATCAGCGTTCCTCAAGCTTTCTGGTTTTGTGGACTTGTGGGGGTGGGGACAGGGGATGTTTCCATGCAAGCAGCCGGCAAGCACACATGTGCACAGCTTGCACAAATGGAGCCACCACTTGTGGAAGTTGAGCTGGGTGCATGCTCGCCCCCCTCCTGTTTCTGTGACATGGTCCGAAGGCCTGGTATTGGGCCACAGCACAGAGTTTGGGGACCCTGTTCTAGGCCTGGTGTTACAGAGATAACAGAATTTCTTTAAAAATGAACAATGTCTGAAATACTTTGAGGGACCAACCTTGGAATAACTGGATTGATAGCATCCAGAGCAGAGGTGTTATTCAGCAGGTTCTGACCAGTTCTGGAGAACCAATAGCAGAAATTTTGAGTAGTCAGAGAACCAGCAAATGCCACCTCTGACTGGCCCCGCCCCCATCTCTTCTCTGCCTCCTGAGTCCCAGCTGATTGGTTGGATCTTCTTTTGTTGCCCTGCACAGGAGAATGGAGCTGGAAAGCAGGTTAGTGGGGTGAGAAGGGAATAAAGATTTTGCAGTATCCTTCCCCTGCAATGCTCACCAAGCCACATCCACCAAGCTGAGAGAAAAGAATTATAAGTTACTTTTTTATAGTAGAATTTTTATGTACTTAGAGTAGAAGATTCTTCTTTGCTCTTTCTGATGCTTTTCTGTTAGCTTCCTCTTTTGCTTTTTCTGCATAAAACCCCCATCCTAAAACCTAAAATGTGTTCAGTACAAGTACATCATACATTGTTATAAGAGACATCCTCCCAAGGTAAAGCCCAGCAGTAAAACAAGATAAGACACTGAAACACAGAAAACAATGTCATGCTGACTCTCAAGCTTATAGTTTATCTCATTTTAGAATATAGAGAATAAGGGGTGTGTAGGGAAGGCTTCTTAGACATGGCATATTCTGTGCAGGGTATAAAATGTGTTGTTTGAATATGGAAGCTTGCTCTTCTTGTACCCATTCCACTTTGGAAGGGACTTGAAGGCCCATTTGCAAACGCTTATTTTCTTTAATAAACCTTTGAATTGTGAACCAGACCTATTTCAGTGTAGTGAGAATTGAATAATTTGGTTCTTATATCTCACAAAGTCACACCATGCCCACCAAGCCACACCCACAGAACCGCAAATAAAAAGTGTTGAATCCAGAGGAAAAAAGAATCCCTGAGTAGATAGCTAATAATAGCATCTTGGGAAGAATATACAGGGTGGTGGGGCAACACACATTATTTTTTTTTGTTAAACATATGTTTGCAATGAGCAACACACATTATTTTTTTTTGTTAAACATATGTTTTCCTCTAATAAATGACATGGCTGTCATTTCTGAATTATGGATTGCAATAGTACACAACATTCTCTTCACACTCTGTGTTTTGATTATTTTCACTCCAGAGTGGACATCAGCTGCCATTCTGGAAAACATTCTGCATTGTATTTTTTTTTAAATCAAAAATACCTAGAAGGCTGTTTCTGAAAATATATGCCATTATTTGTTTTTTGTTCGAGCTCTGTGACAGTGTGTGAAAAAACAGGTCATGCCTTAAAGCCATATTGATAGTGGAGTTTCTTATTAGTTTGGAGACAGTCTTCTCTGCAGAGATATTCAGCTATAAAGATTACAGACCTATCCTAAGAAGCTGAGTAAGATCTTAGCCATTGTCTTTAATATCCCACTCACTTTTACTTACCAAATAATGTCTGAGCCCGTCAGATGTACATTGCTCTGCTGGGCTCAAATAATCCATGTTTAATTTGGTGTCAAAATGTTAATGTTCATCAAAACACACCTCTTCAGCTAATTTAGAACCATCCATGAAACACAATGTGACATCCAGCCGTCCTCAGAACATTATGCACTTGCTTGCTTTCAGAAACAACAGGAGAATCATTATCACATCCCTGAAAGATTGTTCTTTACTGCCCCTCGATTAAGATTTTATTCTCCCACAAGGCACAGCTCCATATAGTTAAGTTTTAAGTAAATATAGTGGGTATCCCTTCATTTTGGTCCACAAAGCTGGTATTTTTGAAGAAAGGGGCAGCTAAGTTAGTAAATAGCACTTGAATAAATAACATGCATATGTAATAAGGCATAATATGGGGCCTGCTGTTTTAATGAGTTCTGTCTGCCAAATTTCCTAGCTCACATTGGCCAAAGCAATCAATATATCCCATGACCAATTTTCCCTTGTTTGCCATTGTGGGAGGACAACACTTAGCCTACTGGTTTTAAAAGTCTTAAACTGCAAAACCTCTCAATTGTTTAAACAAACTTGGCTTTAGGTACAACAAATAAATTGTTGTTAAGAATTATTGTTAAGTGAATCACTGCGGTTATTGAGCTAATAGATTTATATACCACTTTACAGTGTTTTACAGCCCTCTCTAAGTGGTTTGCAGAGTCAGCATATTGTCCCCCAAAATCTGATCCTCATTTTATCAATCTCGGAAGAATGGAAGTCTGAGTCAACCTTGAGCCAATAAGGATCGAACTGTCGGCAGGCAGCAAAATTAGCCTGCAATACTGCATTCTAACCACTGTGCCACCACAGTTTGTTAAAGAAGCAGATTTCAACAATATAAATTATACTAATAGAACTAATTAAAAATTGAACATTTCTTGAGAACCGAATGCAGCAAGGCATGCTTAACCTTCTCCTTCCCTTCAATTTTCTGTTACCTTCATCCTATGGTCATGCTTGCTGCTTTTCAATTGATTTTTTTCCTTTTTTTAAATGTTCTGCTGGGTCTCATAAACTGGGAAACTGTGAACATGTCTCCCCCCTGCTCAAAAAAAATCCCCAATTTGCCTTAGGGAATGAGAGTTTGGATCTTATAAATGTCAGGATAACCTCTGGTTCTATGTTTAGCCATCAATCCCTATTGGTACATCCAGCAATACAGTTGCTTTTCTTCTGTAAAAGGTGTGTTATGGAGAGTGAACCTGCTTCATTGTACAATGAAATAAACATGGCAACAGATGCTGATCATCTCGGCACAAAACAATCTTCAGTTTTTGCTGACTGTCAGTCAGCAGGAGGAACAAGACACATGTCCTGAACACAAGAAGGTGGCAAGAAGATGGACACTGAAGCCACAACTCTGTTCTATGCAAGTCCACCCCCTCTTTCCCTCTCACTCGGATTAGAACAACTCACGATGGCCAATTTGCCATGGCTAACTTGCTGCGGCCAGCTCACCACAGGAAAATTCACTGCAGTAAAACTTGGTGCAGGACAATTCAACAATTTTATTTAATTATTTAAAATATTTTTTTAAATTAAATATTTGTCGTTTGCATTTTATTTTGTCTCTCCTTTCACATCTTTTCTTTAATGATTCTTTAATAGTCAATAGTGAATAGTTTAAGGTTAAAGGAATGGGGGTGAGACTGATGGTGAATCTGTCAATGCTGACGGTGTTCAAGGAGTGCTCCATTTGTTCTGGGATTCCATGCAGGGGATCTATTACTATTGGTTCTATCTTTGCTCTTTTTTGCAGTCATTCTTCTTCTAGCTGATCTATTCTGCTGTCTCTGGAGACTGCAATGTTCACTATTGAGATTTTTTTGTTTTTCTCGTGACTATTGTTAAATCTGGGGTCTTGTATGACAGATGTTTTTGTGTTTAAATTCTAAAGTCCCAAAGCTGTTTAGCTTCTTCATTTTGTATTACTTTCTCTTATTTCATGGTCTCACCAGTGCTTAATTGCAGGCAAATGATATTTATTGCAGACTTAGTCATGCTGTTCTTTGTAGTCAGTTTGTGTGATTTTCTTGCAGTAGCTACAGTAACTAGGTGGCCCACCATTTCTTCAGTTTCTTTGCAGAGGTGGATTTGTGGTCTGTTGCTATCTTCTCAATTGTGGCTTTGTATGCAT
This sequence comes from Laticauda colubrina, assembly GCA_015471245.1. NCBI lineage: Eukaryota > Metazoa > Chordata > Lepidosauria > Squamata > Elapidae > Laticauda > Laticauda colubrina. The sequence continues at coordinate 28,464,262 of BLBF01000016.1, forward strand.
TTGTTCTTAAGGCTTGGTTTTGTGCATCCAGAATTAGTTCCTCTGTCCCTTTCTTCAACTTTTCTGCATTTAGCACTGCCGGATCTTATTAGTAACCGTATAGAAGAAGGCATCTCAAGATGCATAATGTCTACCTCTTTAAATTTCTGGGCCAAGAAGTCATGCAGTTTCTCACCAACAAGGCATATAGGGAAAGAAGCAGCCACCTACAAACAATCAGCCAAAAATTAAGCATCTTTAAATGCTATGGGACACGGTGGTTCGGTGGCTAAGATGCTGAGCTTGTCGATCAGAAAGGTCAGCAGTTTGGTGGTTCAAATCGCTAGCACTGTGTAATGGAGTGAGCTCCTGTTACTTGTCTCAGCTTCTGCTAACCTAGCAGTTCGAAAGCATATAAAAATTCAAGTAGAAAAATAGGGACCACTTTGGTGGGAAGGTTACAACATTCCGTGTGCCCTCGGCATTTAGTCATGGCATGACAATGGACATGCGAAGGGAGAGCAGAGGGCACACAGAAAGTTGAGTCCCACTTCAGATGGCTTTATGGAGTAAATTAGGTCTCAAAACCTAGGAGCAATGGTGAAATTCACAATTTTTTACTACCGGTTCTGTGTGCTTGGCTTGGTGGGCATAGCAGGGGAAGGATACTGTAAAATCTCCAGTCAGAGGTGGGATTTGCCGGTTCTCCGAACTACTCAAAATTTCCACTACCGGTTCTCCAGAACTGGTCAGAACCTGCTGAATACCACCTCTGCTTAGGAGGTATGGCGGCACCTTAGTAAGATTGATGCATTCAACTATAATGGAAAGAAATGTACTGTTCTTTCTTTATAGAATGCCCATGCAGTCAAGACAATATTTCATCACTCACACCAAGCAAAAGATTGTCAAATAATAATAATAATGATTATATAATGATAATAATGATGATGATTATAATAACAATAACAATAATAATGGTGTAACAAAGCAGATAAGGAAAAGAACTGATTATGGCTGACCAACGGAACATTGAAGAAAGAAACAGAAGGCCTGATTCTTGCAGCCCAAGAATAAGCCATCAGAACAAATGTAATCAAAGCCAGAATAGAAAAATCTGCTGATGATCCCAAATGCAGACTCTGCAAAGAAGTGGACGAAACCATTGATCACATACTGAGCTGCTGCAAGACAATCGCTCAGACTGACTACAAACAACATCACAACACAGTTGCTCAGATGGTCCACTGGAACTTGTGTCACAACTACCACCTGCCTGTAGCGAAGAAATGGTGGGATCATAAGCCTGAAAAAGTGGTCGAAAATGAGGATGCAAAACTACTGTGGGACTTCCGAATACAGACTGACAAAGTTCTGGAACACAATACCCCAGATATCACGATTCTGGAGAAGAAAAAAGTGACGATCGTCGACATTGCCATACCTGGTGACAGCAGAATCAACGAGAAACAAACTTGAAAAAATCACCAGATATCAGGACTTGAGAATTGAACTGCAGAGACTCTGGCATAAACCAGTGCAGGTGGTTCCAGTGGTACTCAGCACACTGGGTGCTGTGCCTAGAGACCTAGGCATGCACTTAAAAACAATTGGTGCTGACGAGATCACCATTGGTCAGCTGCAGAAAGCCACCTTACTGGGATCTACTCACATAATCCGCTGATACATCACGCAGTCCTAAACACTTGGGAAGTGTTCAACTAGTGATTTGTGATACAAAACCCAGCATGGTTATCTTGCCTGCTGTATATACTGTCATTTTTGTGAATAATAATAATAATAATAATAATAATAATAATAATAATAATAATAATAATGATGGTGATGGTGATGATGATGATGATGATGATGATGATGATGATGATGATGATGTATACCCTCAACCTGTTTCCTGCTAGTAAAAGCAATGTTATTCTTGCAAACTTTCAAGAAGACAACTGAGTGAACTAATGCTGATGTTAAAAAAAAAAACTAAAAAAAGAAAAGGGAGAGAACAAATGCCATTTACGTTGATCTTGATTTCAGCAACTGCACAAGGAATAGATACAGTTGGTTTATTCATAACAATATAGAAGTGGTTTCCCGGTTCTTTTTTTCTGCCTGCATTTCTCCATACAACCACTAACCGTCTTCCCCACCCACCTGCCCACCCACCTGCTTACTAACTTCAAGATCCAGAGAATATCAATCAGTCAATGCCTCCTCCTGCTACATCCTTCAATAATGGAGAAAACAAACAAACAAGCAAAAAGAATAAAGTCATTTAACTGAAAGCATATATGGTGAGATATAGTCTGAGGCATTGGGACAGTTGCATCTGTATGTCAACTAATCAAATGACAGAAGGAAAAGGCAAATGATTCATGGCTGAGATAAGTTAAAAAGTCTTGCTAGAATGGTAGAGAAGATGAAACAGTAGAGAGCCATCCTGTCTGGCTCACAAGTAGATTATAAAAGAGAAAGACCTTCCTTCCTTCCTTCCTTCCTTCCTTCCTTCCTTCCTTCCTTCCT
>BLBF01000016.1:28466782-28501177 GCA_015471245.1 Laticauda colubrina
CCTTCCCTTCCCTTCCCTTCCCTTCCCTTCCCTTCCCTTCCCTTCCCTTCCCTTCTTTTCCCATCCCCAACAGAAGTCAATGAGGGAAATGATATAAAGCAGGAAACTGGAAAAGCTACAGATCTTTACAACTTGCCAACATCGGTGTGCAATGTATCTTTGAATCTGCTGCAATTTTGCTCCTACCACTGTTTAATCTCTGCTGCTCCAGCAGTAGAGGCCCTTAGAGATATATTCCTACAGATGTTGAGAAAGAACCAGACAAATCTTACCTCACAAGATGAATCTCACCTTCCTTTTCTTCTTCCATCACAAAGGGAGATCTGACACCCTAAGGTACTTTCCCTGAGTCCTTAGGATCATTCCGGGGAATTTAAAAATCAGAGATATAGCAATTATACAGTATGTTCACACACCAACACATACAAATATGTTCCATTCCATTTAAAGTGATCTACAATGCAAATAAAGATTTCAAAAGCAGACTTATTCCTATGCACACTGCACAATGAATAATTGAGTACTACAAAATAAAATTCTGTGTAATGTGAAAATATATCTATAAGTTTAAAGAAAATAAATTCAGAAGAAATATAAAACAGATGCCCAAACAGTAAAAACAAGATATTGGGAAATGTATAACAACCCACAAAGCATCAGGAGTATTCAAATATTAAGGTAAGTCCAGCTATTTAAGGGCTTTGTACATTACGTTCTTGAATCTTGTCTGGCAACATATTAGCTACTAAAACTTTTAGCATAGGTGTAACATGGGTTCAGGATAGTTAGCAGTGATAGAATCAATTTGTGGGCACAAGGAATGTACAGAATGAAGTTTGCATTAGGAACTACTCGTTCTAGTGGATAACATCTTCTACTGGTTGCTGATTCCAATACAAGAGGCATTGGACCCTTGGGTATGTTCTTCAGTATGAGTCTGAATTGTGTGTGTGAGAGAGCATGTGTGCTTGGGTGTGCATAAAACCCCTACTTTCTGCATTGTTTAACTGTCCAGGGATGCCTTTCAAGGTTAGAATTGCAAGAGTGACAATGATGTCCGAGTACTCCTCAAAGTTTTATGTTCTTACCACTCAGTGGTGAGATCCAACCTAATTTAACAACCACCCATCCATGGACAGGGAGGCAAGGTGACAGCCTGCACCACGTCCTCCTCTGAGCTGAGCCCTGCTGAATCAGCACCTCTGCCTGATGCCTGTGCTGCTGCAGCATTTGGAGTTGCCGGTGCGTTTGGAGATATGTGGGGACAGGGACAGGCTGAGCGAGGAGTGAAAAGGATGGGCGGCTTTGGGCTGTCTCCGCTGGACCCGCCGGCCAGGGAAGCAGCGCTGCCATCGCCTCACCTCCCTGTCCACGGATGGGTGGGTGCTATCATTGCCTCGGGCAGCCTCTCCTGGTGGCCTCTTCAGGTTCGGGCTGGAGGGACTTGGGAAGGAAGGCAAGCTCAGGTCGGACCGGCTCTTTTGGTTGGCAGGCAGGCTCTGCCCAGCCCGCATGGCTCCGGTGTGGCCCTGGTGGGATGAGCGGAGGGTCTGGCAGAGAGGCGTTCACTGCCTTGGCAAGAGCTCTGCCACCGGGCAGAAGAGTCCGCATGTCAGCTGTGCTGGGCGCGCCAGGTGAAGCTCTTCGCACTCTGTCAGGCACCAAGCAGGGATGGTGGCTGGGCACTTCTCCCAGAGTGGGCCAATCCTGCACTGTGGCCCTGGGAGATTTGCCTCCCCACATGGGATTGGGCTGCCCTCTCGGGCAGGGGAGTCTTTGTCATACTGGTAGTAGGGTGTTGTTTTTAAAAGAATTGGCTTTGCCTTCGAAGGTGAAGGGAAGACGGTGACAGGAGCGCCTGAAGCCCAGTGTCTCCACCAGGCTCCGGTGGAGGGTCCGGTGCAGGGAGGAGCCCTGGCTGGCCATGCATGGCTGCACCAAACACCCGGCATTGCTTTAAATGCCACGGCAACATGGGAAGAAGGAAAAGCAATGGTGGCAGAAGATCTCCCAATACGATGTGCCCCACCAAAGCCAAGGTCAACGCAGGCAGCACTATATCCGGGTGTGCAACAAAAGGACTTCCTAACGGCCAGCTCCCCCACCATTCCCCCCCATTTTGCATATTTAATATAGGCCTTAATTTGGGTGAGGGGCTTAATTTGATTTTATGCCTATAAAGCATGCTTTATAGCTTTACTATACTTCCTATTGGGGGAGGCCGTATTGTTGGAGAAACATGGTATCATTTGAACTGTGTTGGAAGTCCCGGCACTGAAGATTTCCAGCATCAAACTGTTCTTGACCTTTCTCTGATCTCAATTTAAGACTGGCAATTTTTAAATGAGGGTCAGCCCCCCATTGTCAGAGACATAGATTAAAGAAGACATCAAAACTTCTTTTTAATTTTTATAACATGCCTGACAAAAAGATCCTTGTCTACTCTGAACTTCAGCTGCTGCTGTTTTAAAGCTTTTTTTTTTTTTTAAAGTTTTTTTCTTAAAAAAATAAAATTGCAGTGGAAAATGAGAGTGCTACTGAACGGCCTACTGTGGGTTTTTTTTTTCCAGTTAGAGGAAGAATTATACTAATAAGTATATTAAAAAATATATTGGTTCTGTTTCTTTTGTGGAGTTAGTAATTTATATATAACTCATTCAGAAAAAGAACCAGAAAAAACAAATATCTGCTCTCCAAAGAGCAGCAGTGATTTGTTAGATTAAAATCATTTTTGAAATTCTTATGCAAATAATACTAACAAAAACATTATTTTATTCACACTGATTTTTGAACTAGTGTGCACAATATTTGAAAAAAAGAGTAAATTTTGCTGTGGCTAGAAGGAGTAGCATACAATTCTGCTATTTCGAAAGAACTTTCAGAGATTTTTTTCCCTTTTTGTCTCTAAATGTTCTCATATTATTAATGGTTAATCATTGCTCCATTTTCTGCAGCAGTGGTTCCCAAACTTTTTCAGTCCACTGCCCCCTTGGTGCTACAAACTCATCCTCAATGCCCCCCACCCAGGGGCGGGTAGGTGTGGTTAGGTGACTGGCAAACTAAATACAAGTGGTCCTCATTTAGTGGCTGGTTGCTTAGCAAGTGTTTTAATTTATGACTGGCCTCCCCAGAATTACTTGACCTGTTTTTGGAGTTTTGACAGCCATGCACACACACACACACACACACCCTTCTAACCCTGCTGGAGCAGGTCATTGGACTAGAATCGGCAAAGCTAGATTCTAGTAGTGAATAGAATCTAATCAGAGATGCTTTGCTGATTCTTGTTGATTTGTTTTATTTGTATTTCTTTATTTTATGTTGCTGAATTGCATTGACATGTATGTCCCTTCTTGAAGCTTTTGTGATTCTTTGCAGAAAAAAATACCGACCTCTGGCTTTGTTCTACTTTTCAAATGCGCCACCACTGCTTCATTCTAGGTGCCAGCCCTGCAGGTCTACCCCACTGAACCCACTGCATTGGAGGGACCTGCCCAAGAAAGTCCGAATGGAGTGGTGTACCAAATCAATGGGTTGAGCCTAGGAGAGAAAAGAAAGAGAGAGAGAGAGAAGGAAGAAAAGAAAGAGAAAAGGGAAAGAAGAAAAAGGGGTAAAGAAAGAGGGGGGATGGAGGGGGGGGAGAGAGAGAGAGACCTGATGCATCAGATTAAAATGAGGCCTAGTTTAGAGGCCCTTTTCCACATTGAAACATCTTTGCCAGCATCTCTGCCAGCACATTGAAACATCTTTGGCTTCTATTAATTTTGTGGATGAAACATGGTCAAGACTATCAGGAAGCTCTCACATTTTGTTGAGGTTTTAAACAGGATCCATTGGACCAGATCTCCACCCTAAAAAACTACTTTTCCCCAATGAATTACAGTGCCAATTCTGAAGAAGGCAAAACCAAAATGTACTGGTGAATTACAAGGAGAACACACACACACACACACACACACACACACACACACACACACTCCCTTCTAACCCTGCTGGAGAAGGTGATTGGAGTAGAATAAATATCTCATTATCTTTCTCCTCCCTCCCTCCCTCCTTCTTTATTTCTTTTTCTTTCTGTCCCTTCCTTCCATTCCATCGCCCCTCTTTCTTTGACTGTCCCATTTTCTTTCTGTCCCTTTTCTCTTTCTCTTCTTCCGTCTCTCTCTTTTTTCTCTCTCTCTCTTTCCTCTCTCAGGCTCACCCCATTGACTTGGTGCACCGCTCCGTTTGGACTTGCTGGGCAGGTCCCTCCGGTGCAAGGGGCTCAATGGGTGAACCTGCAGGGCCTGGCACCTCGAATGCAGCGGCGGTAGGACATTCAAAAAGGAGAACAAAGCCACTCTGGCTTTGCTCTCCTTTCCCAATGCTGCATTCGGGATGAGGCCCCGCAGCTTACCCCATTGTGGCCCTTGCACCAGAGCGTTCAAGTCAATGGGGTGATCCTGCAGGGCCTCGCCTTGAACGCGATGGCAGTGGGATTTTTTCTCACCCCTGAATTGTGGGGCCCACCTTCAATTGAGGGGCCCACCTTCAGTGCCCCCCTTTGCCTCTTAGTGCCCCCCCTAAGGCATCCCACCTGCCCCAGGGGATGGTACCACCCACTTTGGGAACCACTTTTCTCCAACTACTTTACTTTAAATAATCTGTAGTGTGCTAATAAAAGGAAGATACGTTTTTTAAACCACACCCCCTCCTCCTTTTCCCTTTTAGCTCAGCTTGTCTCTCTCTTTCTTTCTCTCTTTCCTAAACCTGATGTATTTGAGTGCCTTTTAAAGCTATTTTATGATTTTTAATACAGTACAACTTAAGCTCTATTACGAGCACTGCTAGGAAGCAAATTTTCAAGGAAGCATGGGGTGGTGCAAAAAAATAAGAAAGAAAAAAATCAACACTAAAATATTTCAATATTATTTTCTGTCCTGTTCTGTCTTTAATTTCCTGGCTGAATATAAAGACGGTTAGATAAACTCTATAAAGGCTTCCATACAAAGTTTCTTTATTGGATTGTAATAGGCATCCTCAAGTATAACTCAGTTATGTTGAGATTCATTTAATGTCCAATCTTTGCATAGTCCTCTTCATAGTGTGAAAATATAGTTATCTTCATCCCATAGCAATGAAGCAAAGGGAAAGACACCAGCACAATACTGGAGTCCAAGCAAGAATAGAGGAAACTCTCCCAACACACCAAGGGTCAATTCAGTGATCAATCAGGATTTCAGATGTGACCACATGACATGAACTACATTTACCATGAGACATTCCCTTAAGGGGACAGCTCCCAATTCCCAATCAATTAGATACTGTCTGAACAGTACATGTCCTATGCAAATAAGGAGATAATTTGAACTGAGGTGTGATGATCCAGGACAATGCATGAAGGCCACACAGCCAGCTGAGACTTCAAACATCCCCACCCCTTTAATGCTCCAGATTTCCCCCAAACACTCCTACATTCATGGCAAATCCCAGATCAAAGTATGTGTGTGTGCGCGCGCACGCGTGCACACACACACACACACACACACACACACACACACACACACACGGCAGCCTCTGGCTGCATGCAGTTCAGCAAAGCAGAGGAACAGGAAAATGAGTCCACAAAACAAGGAACAAACAATGAGTCCACAAAGCAAGGAAGAAACAAGGCAGTCCTGCAAATTCCAGATGTCTGCAACAGCACACAAAACTCTACAAATACAACATTTGTTTCTGACAAATGTCCCTCCCAGCAGCATCTCTTTAAATCTCAATCCTCAAGTGTGCCTTGTGAAGAGAGGCGGGGCACTCTTCTTCTGCCTGCACTGTTCCTGCCTTCTCTCCACTCTCTGTGCTTAGGGATCAGGAGGGGGAAGTCCTTGAGAGCTCCCGTCGCTCTTCATTTCCACTGCTTGCCCTCTCTCGGTCATCCTGCCCCTGTTCCTCCCACGATTCTCCATGTTTTTCTTGGGTTTTGGAGCCTGATGTCAATCTTGCTAAACTTGACTGTCTCTATTTCTCTTGGATCCACAACCCTTCTGAGAATCTGGATTATATTCCATCAGAACTTTTTCATCACATGCATTTATTTTTTTTAAATAGTTATGTCTATAAAGATTTTTACGAACTGGAGTTTAATCTGCTGGGTAGAATAGTGGCATAGTGTACACATTGTATATCTTCCACAGGCAAGTGAGAAGCTGGTGGAAAAAATCGAGGGAGTTGTGATGACTCCCCTGGACACTTCCCCAGAAACCTCTCCAGATGTCAGCTCAGAGGAGGATGAACGACTAGAGCAGAGGTCCCCAAACTTGGTAAATTTAAGACTTGTGGACTTCAACTCCCAAAATTCTCCAGCCAGATATGACAAGTCTTGAAGTTGCCAAGTTTGGAGACCTCTGAACTAGTGGCAGTTGGTCAATTGCTCCAAGCAGTTGTTTGAGAGGGATTTGGCTGAAGCACAACTGCAGTAGGACACACCTGAGGCTTCAGATGGGGAAAGCATGCAGCTACAGAGGGTAGGTGACAAGGAAGAGAAACTGCTTTCGGCACCTGATCTACGAAGACGTAGGGCAGAGAAAGGCATTAAGGACAGCCAGATTACTTGCAAAGAGGCTTATATTTTTAGGCATGTGAAAAATAAGTTTATTATTAAGCTCCTGCTTAATAATAAGCTTATGGCATGAGTTCAGGGCAGGAGTCTCACATAACAAAGATCTTGGCCAGTGGTGGGATTCAAAATTTTTTACTGCTGGTTCTGTGGGCATAGCTTGGTGGGCATGGCAGGGGAAGGATACTGTAAAACTCCAGTCAGAGGTGGTATTTGCCGGTTGTCCGAACCACTCAAAATTTCTACTACTGGTTCTCCAGAACTGGTCAGAACCTGCTGAATACCACCTCTGCTTGACCAGAATTATGCCTTGTGAACTCTGGACATTTCTTGCCACGTGAACCTTCTATTGTAGATTTAACTTTGTCTGGCGTGTTTACCTAATTTAGAAAACATTCAAGTGCCTTGTGCACTCATTGGTTATTGCTCTGTGGACCAGCATTGGTCTGCTTTTGGCTGTACTTAATTGGGATAGTTCTGAGTTTTTGGTAAAGGAAATTGTTGGGGAATAACAATAAACTCTCTAAACCCATGATGGCAAACCTATGGCACGCATGCCAAAGGTGGCACGAAGAGCTATTTGTGCCAGCATGTGAGCTACAGGCAAACTTACCTCACTGTGCATGTGCATGCCTCACAGCTGATTTTTGGTGGGTTAAAGGCTTTTTTTGGCCTCCCAAAGACTTGAGGAAAGTTTCTGCAGATTTCTGCAGGCTTTGAAGGCTGAAAACTAGCTCCATTTTGTCATTTCCTGTTTTTCCGAAAATATCAGAAGTGATGTAACGGGGCTAGTTTTCGGCCTGCAAAGCCTGCAGAAGCCTTCCTCAAGCCTTTGGGAGGCCAAAAAAGGTCTCAAACTGGCTGAAAATCAGTTGTGAGGTGCAGTGCAGGTGAGGGGGTGGCGGGTGGGTGGGTGAGTGGTGGGGATTGTACGTACATGTGTAGAAGGCTTGGGGGGTGCACATTGCCTTCTGGGTGCTGGCACACGAGCATGAGTGTGCAAGTGTGCACACAATTTTTGGCACAGGAGCCCAAACAAGTTAGCCACCACTGCTCTGCACCATTGTTATATGTGTGTGAGTGAGTTGGACAGCACAGGAGTATGCCCTATTTTATCCCAAGTTTACTTTTTCAACAGGCAACTGTACTTTCTGGCTTTTCTTTGAAGACATTTCAATTCTCATCCAAGAAGGGAAATTGTCTTCAAAGAAAAACCAGAAAGTCCAGTTGCCTCTTGAAAAAGCATCTCTAGGATAACCATGATCTGGATGACTGAGAATTTCCATAGACATGCCCTTTTTTAGTTAGCAACATTTTCATTATCCAATTGACTCTGTGTGTTTGTATATTGTCCTTCAAAGTGGATTAGAGATGTTCAGCTTATCTTCTAGCTTCAGCAGTAGCACGCCTTGTTGACCTTAGCTGAACCCAGAAGTTAAGGAGGAGGAGCTCTGATGAGTATGAATGAATGAATGAATTATTCATTAGCCAAGTGTGATCAGACACACAAGGAATTTGTCTTGTGTTTGATTGATTATTTGATCGGAAGACAAATGGAGTCAAAACACATCATGGAAGAAAGCAATGATAATGACTTTTAGAATGCTTTTGGGATGAAGTCGCCAAGAGCTGACCTCAATATAAGGGCATCTTCATATTTATTTTAGGTACTGCAAAATAATGTCTTGTTCTGTCCTTAAAGGCCAGCGGTATCTAAGACAGAATCCATTAATCTATTTCCCTCTTCCAAAAAGCAACCCATCTTATTAAATGGTGTGGAAACTTGATTTATACACAGGTTACAAAAACAGATGACAACCTGCTGAGTTACATCTCTAAACCTGTATTTTAACATAAGCTCATACAGCATAAATTATACTTAATGGCTAAGGGAAATGTTGAACTCTTGCAAATCTGGATTTTTCTTATAGCATTTCAGTGAACCATCTTGTTCCTTTTAGATACGGATGGTCCTCCACGTACCATGTATCCTGGAATTTCTGATGAAAGTCATGATAGTTGTAAGTCAAGGCATGTTGTAGTTAGTCGGCAGCAGGTGCACATGGCTGAGGAGAGTGAGGACTCTGATGAGAGGCCAGGACCATCAGAGAGTGGACTGCTGCCTTCAGAGATTGTGGGGGATGGCAGCAGTGATGAGAAGGAAAGAACAATTACAGCAGCACAGGCGATTCGGCAGTAAGGCTGCAAAGTAATGGTCCCTCCCTCAAGAGGATAAAACCCAGGCTTGGAATAGCGTTCTTTGCAGACAGCAAAGAAGCTCTGAAGCTCAACTTGTGGACATCTTAATTTGTGTTTGGAGAATCTTGTAAATTAGTTCTTATCTCTGGGTTTTTGGCATCATTGACAAACAACTTGGCAAGGCTCTTTCTTGTTGGAGCTAACTAGTGGAAAGCAGCCTTTTATATGTAAAGGAACAGAATTCGCTATTAAACCTTAAAAGGTGGGGGCTGATGCCTTCGTCTCTATTTGCTCTTTGGGAACCTGGTTGGGTCAGAACAAGGCACCCGTGTGACCAACCCAATTTTTTAAACCTTTTTTGTGGTGGTCATTAATCAAGTGCAGCAGTTGTTAAATGAATCAATGCATTTTTTGCTGGAAACTGACCAAAAAGACCAGTTTTCTGCCAAAAAAAAAAGGGTGTGTGTGTGTGTGTGTGTGTGTGTGTGTGCCACAAATCATGTCATGTAAACCCAGAATGCTGCAACTGGTCATAAAAGCAAGTCAGGTGCCAAGCACATGACATGAGGTCATGTGACTATGAGGGGACTTGCTACAGTTGGAACTCCAGAACTGGGTTGTAAGTACCTTTTAGGGGATACATTGTAACTTTGAACAGTCACTGAGTGAGCAGTCATTAAGTGAAGACTGCTTATATTCTAGATCTTTCTCTTTCACTTGGTCACCACACTATAAAAAGACATTGATACTCTGTAAAGAGTGCAGAGAAGAGGAACCAAGCTGATTAGGGGGCTGGAGCTAAAACATTAAGGGGCTAGAGCTAGAACAGTTACATGAACTGGGCATGACTTGTCTAGTGAAGAGAAGAACCATGACAGCACTGTTCCAATATTTGAGGGCTGCCACAGAGAAAAAGGGATCAAGCTATTTTCCAAGGCACCTGAAAGCCAGACAAGGAATAATGGATGAAAATTAAAAAAGGAGAGATTCAACTTGGAAATAAGGAGTACAATCAATCAATGGAACAGCTTGCCTTTGGAAGTTGAAGGGGCTCCATCACTGGAGGCTTTCAAGAAGAGATTGGACTGCATTTTTGTCAGAAATTGTGTAGGGTTTCCTGCTTGAGTGGGGTTTGGACTAGATGACCTACAAGGTCCCTTCCAACTCTGTTAATCTGTATCTGTATCTATTCTCTAGTTCAGATCTGGATATTTTACCCTGTCCCTGTCCAACCAGCCTGAGGTCAATTAGAAATTACAACTTCAAATGTAAATAAGGATGCCACAGGAGGCAAGAGAAGGAACTGAGCCAGCCATGACGCTCTTTTTGTCAGCTGGCAGCGATGGGAGAGTGTGGAGAAAAAGCATTTTTCTGCACCAGTGCAGCGCTCATCCCTCACCTGGAGCAGCTTGAGGAGGTGGCAGTGGCAATCATAGTGTGAGGGGACCCAAGCTCAGCCACCCACCGCCACCTCAGTCAAAGCATGATCTTGTGGGTGAGTGGATGGAGTACAGCCAACAGCTAGCAAGTGGGGACTACAGTGTCAGTTGTGGCAGAAGAATATTGAGCAGAATTAAGTTCAGCCAATTGGTTTAGCTCCCCACAACCATTCCAGTTTCTCGTGTGGCCCCTTGGGAAAATTAATCACCCACCTTTGCTCTAGTTTATCATGCTGTGGTTACCTTCCCTAGCTCTCCAAAAAAGAGAACCATCTCTATCAGCTTTCTTCCTCCCCAAAGACAGAGAAACTTCACCCATACATGCAAATAACATTTAAATATCTACCCTGCTGTGCTCTGTCTTATCTTGCCATTAATTAGCTTAATTGACAAAGAGTGAACAATATATTATTTGCCCTGATTAAGAGCATTAATTCTTTCTGCAGAGAAATGTCTTTCTTGAAAATCCAAAAATAAATGCTTAACGTTCTCCAATGAAGATGTTATTGAGAGACTCCTATCCTGAACTCATGCCATAAACTTATTATTAAACAGGAGCTTAATAATAAACTTATTTTTCACATGCCTAAAATATATAGGCCACTGTCACCTATTGAAGTAGCTCAGCATTTTAACATCTACCGACCATTTCATGTAACAAATCTTCTTGGCCCTGTGAAGCACAGAGACATTAGACACTTTTAGAAACTGCCCATGGAAACTGAGAGATGGTAAAGCAGGGACAAGCTGAAATCTACTGTCATCTGTGGAAGACTTCGAGCCTTCAGGCCTCTTGTTTGAATTGAAGAAAAGGAAGAGGCAGCATCTGTTGGAAGAAATATCCAGGCATAGTTCCAAGCCAGGAGAAAGGCACTGGGGACAAAATGGAGGCTGGAGATTGATTGGAAAGAGGGTCCATTTATTGATGAAGCAGAACCACCAGGGTTTGTGCTTCTGGTGCAACTGATAAAATGAAATTGAGATAGATTTTTTTAAATACACCTTCTTTGGGCTTTGTATTTGAGCCTTCTGTTCCTGTACAAGAACATGTCCTCTAATATTCTATTGAGTCTTGTCAGATTCTTATGGAGTCATTAAGTAGAGGTTATGTAGGGGTCATAGCTGGCTTAATAGGCAAAAAAGGAAAATGCAAATCCCAGATGTTTGTCTGAGCTAATTTTATTTTACTTATTTATTTTATTTTGTCAAGTGATTATAAGATAACAAGTGTAACTATAAACATAGCTATGAAAACATGAAATGGACACATGTAAGAAAAATAAAAAGAAACAATAGGACAGGGACAGTAGGCACGTTGGTGCGCTTATGCACTGCCCCTACAGATCTCTTAGGAAAAGGGTGAGGTCAATAGTACACAGTCTAAGGTTAAAGTTTTTGGGGTTTGGGGAAGAAACCACAGAGCCAAGTAGAGTATAAGAAACCACAGAATCAGGTAGACATTGACCACTCTGTTGCTGAAGTCGTATTTCCTGCAATCAAGTTTGGTGCGGTTTACCTTGAGTTTGTATCTATTGTTTGCTCTTGTGTTGTTATGGTTGAAGCTGAAGGATTCATTGACTGTTATGACATTGCAATGTATAATTTTATATGCTATACTTAGATCAGACTGAAGGCGGCGTAGTTCTAGTTTTTCTAGGTCTGGAATTTCAAGTCTGGTGGCATAAGATATTCTGCAACGAGTAGAGGAGTGAAGAACTCTTCTTGTGAAATATTTCTGGACTTTCTTGGAGCTTCCAAGTTTCTGTGAACTTGAACTTTTGGGGGAGGGATGCTCTGGACTGCTTCTAATCCTACTATTCTGTCTTTATTTCAAAATATCCTGTCTTGAATGGATTACCAAATCTGGCCTCCTCAGTTTCTGCTTGTGGCTAGGAAAACTGGAGCTGGTTTCTGAATAGGCTGGCCCAATCTGTCCTAATGGGTACAAAATACCTGCTGGGGGCTATTAAGAAAGACTGAATCTGCTTCCTGCCTCTAAAAAAACATGTTTCTTCATTTCTCATTTAAGGAAATATAATATTCTGCCTTTTTTATAATATTCCTCAAAACATTTCATTTTGTGGGGAGAGGGGCTTTCCCACACTTCACATATTCTTCCCTCAGTTCTTGAAGGAAAAATCAGGTGGAAACTCTGAAGAATTTAGGGTAGAAAAACAAAGAGTCTAATTTGCTCAACAATTATTTTCCAAGAGGGCTCTGCACATTCTGAAAATGTTAGAAACAAAGTAACTTGTTCCGTGGGCAAGCACAAAACTCTGCTTTCATTCCTCCCAAGGACCTGAAATGGTAATTTTTTACCAAAAGGATCCAGGATCATTGCCAAGCATGAATTTCCATCCTGAATCTTATTCTGGCAGATTTTTGTGTTTGGGTTATTGTTATTATTATCGTTTTTCGCCTACCACATCTGCCTCCTGTCAGCATGAGGAATTTTCTTCTGGGCATCCAAAATGGTCAATTTTTAAAAAGAAAATCCAGGACCATTTCTAAGCAAGAAATTCACCCTGAATCTATTACCAGAATCCATTTTTCCTTTGAATTGATTTTTTTTCAGCTCTCTGCCACACACACTTAAAGCTATAGCATCATGAATTTTATTCTTGGGGACCTGAAATGGTTGGTTTTTGAGAAGAGCATCAAGGACTATTTCTAAATGTGAAATTCCAGCCCAATTATTGTCTGTTTTTGTATTCAGGTTGAAAATCCGGCTTTACCTCCCTGTCCTGTATTCCTATCCTACCTCTGATAGGAATATTTTTTAATGGTGATCCAAACAGATCAGTTTTTGGGAACAACACCTGGGATCAATTTTAAGCATGAAATTGCACTCTGAATTTTGTCCCAATTTTTTTTAAAAAAATTGAGCTTCACCTCCCTGCCCAACACTTGTACTGCCAGAATCAGGAATTTTCTTCCCAGGGACCAGAAATGGCCAATTTCTTTAAAAAAGAGCTTCCAGGACAATTTCTAAGTATGAAATTCCAACCCGAATCTTATCCTGGCAGCCATTTTGGGGTTCGGGTACAAAAAAAAATCACCACCCTCACCACTACCACAGAATCAGGATGTTTTTTCCCTGGGCAAACAAAATGGTCCATTTTTAAAAAGAGTGTTCAGGACCATTTCTTTGCATGAAATCCCACTCCAAATCTTATTCTGATGTCCATTGTTATGTTCAAACTGAAAACAATTGTCATTTCCTGGTGAGGACCTGAAAAACGAAGAAGAAAAGGTGTTGCTTTTATAATGAACAGTACCTGGCTACAATGCAATCCGTGACTGAATAATATTGATGAGACTCTGTGGACAGTTCAGCAACTGGTACAACATCCATGAAGGACCTAGAAAATATATTCAAATGTCATGGTGTGTCCATACGTTCTGTCCTCACTACAAGTTAGTATGTGTGCAGCTCGACTCACCTATCCTCCAATAAAACAGACTGTGTGCGTGGAGCTGAATGCTTTATTGAAAGAACAGAATATGGTGAAACTGTGGAAAATAGGAATACATATAATGAGAACCAAATACAAGATAGGCAGTATTGAGTTACTGCTGAACATCATAACAATTAATAAATACAAGTAATTTAAATCTCACCAGCGATGCTCTGTTTATGGGTTTGGGTCTGTACTTGGATGACCATGTGCCACAGATTAAGATGGATTCTTCTTGTTTCTGTCTTCCCCAAATGCTAATGGAAATGGAGTCTGGCTTCCCAGTGTGCACTTGTTTTGAGAGTGCAGGCTGATGAGAAAAAAGGTTGGCTCAGCTTAAAACAATATGCTTGGTATTTGTCCCTCCGACCACTAGATGGGGATAGAAAGCAACAACAGTATGTAAAGTTATATGCTGGGGCATGACATTATACTTACAAAGATCAGTGACTCCCTCTGACTCTTCAGAAGTTAAATAAAGCAGGATAGAAATTATATTGATGCTTTTGAATTTTAATGTTGGAGAAAACTGCTGAGAATATTGTGGACAGCCAAGAAACTAAACCATTCATTAAACAAATCAGGTCAGATTAGAATAACTTTATTGTCACTTTAAAAATACACTAATTGGCATACATTGAAATGAAATTTCATTCTTGTTGAGGTAATTCCCCATTAGGAGTATAAGTGCACACAGGGAGACATAGTGAGAGTGGTAAGGAATAATACACAGCCAGCACACAGATCCACTGTACAGTAAAATGTAGATTTTTACTTCCAGTAAATGGTTAAGCAAAGTCCAACTAACAATCCAAGTTATACACAGTTAAAGCAGTCAGTTTTTCAATCCAGGGATAATCCAAATATCAAAGTCCAGTATCATAAACAGTTCAGTAACAGACTTACATCAATCCAAGAAGAATGACAATTAGCAACAGTAAATAGGGAAAAATTCAGAAACCAAAAACAGCGAACATCAGAACATTGAGCAAATAGGAACTATCAACAACAGGACTAAACAACCCAGGTTTCTGGCTCCATCTTATGGCCATTTGAGGAACCATACCCAATTACAATTTTAGTATTCCCTTAAAGAGACAGTATTAAATGTCTGTCCTGGTTCATATATTTCCAACCCAAATGTTAGGTGACTATCAATTCCTTACAGTTCTCACTTTGGGCAAAAAATGACCAGGTTCAAATTATTCTACTTATAGTTTATAGCCTGTCTTTTTCTCCAAGGGTGATTTTTTGTATCTTTAGGTTATAAACAAAACATAAAATCATAATTAAATACCAAAAATCACAAAACAACAAAGAAAAAAAATCATCAAGAAAATCAGTAGCTTCAGAATAAAATGTCCAATGAACTCACAGCACACTAACTGAACCAGAGCAAATAACACTTTTGAAATACTTCTGTAACTCAGCAAAAGAGCCATATATGTCTCATGGAAAGATATTCCAAAATTTGAAGCCGATGCAGAAAAGATCTCCTCCTTGATATCCATCAGTATAATGCCCCTGGTGGAGACTGACTCTGAGGGAGAGGAGGAACAGCCAACAGGGAGTAGAAGTGTGACTCTGGAGGTTGTGGAGGAGGCTGGGGAAGGGCAGAGGCCAGCTGGGCAGTCAGAAGAAGACCCAGGCCCATCCCCTCTACATACTCGGGCACGTCGGGAAAAGAGGATAAGGGAGAAATGTGAATGGCATGGTCTACAGGGAGGAAAGGGCTTTGATCCTCTTCATGGGCTGCGGTTGTGAGAACTGGTTAAAAGGATAGACATCATATGGGCCAGTGCTGGAAACAAAGATATCTCTTATCTTGTCATTCCCCTCTGAGTTTGGCATCCTTCCCAGTATGTGTTCTGATATCTGTGGAAATCTTCAAGCCCTTATCTTGCCTGGTTCTTTAATTGCTTCAGTGTGGTTTGTACTGTTTTTATTCTTTATAATTTATAGGCATTTTTAGTTTAAATGGCATTTTTCCTTTTTGTAACTGCTTGTGGGGGAGTTTTTTGTCTCCAGTCAAGGATATTTGGAGCTTTGAAGCAAAGTGAAAGAATAAAAGAGACTTCACCTGTTTCTGTGACTGTGTTTATTTTGTATCTCACCCTGGGTCATCACAATCACAGTTCTTTGTAAGATTGAACATCAAGCAAGAACATCAAGCAAGATATGCACCTTTGATTTATTGCCTGATGTAGTATCAGCAATCAATCAAGGCAGTTTGAAACCCAAAGCCAGATCAGAAACCAGACTGGAATGAATCAAAATAATTCAGTATTGTGTGCATGGGCATGTAAAGGCTTATGGAGCTGAGTGGTCTCATCGCATCTTTCAACCATTACAAGGCCCTAATGCAATATTGCTGTGAGGTACAGGATCACGGTTGGTGGAAGATAACTGAAATATGTTAAACTATATCTGGGTTTGGCTAAATTATAGTGTTCAGCTCTCTTGACCCTTTTGCCAGAAGGGTTAGTATGTTACTCTTGACATAGTAACTACCAGTATATGCCTTCTGCATTAACTTGTGAAAGGATGAATATTTCCGAGCAATTAATGCTGTAGAAAAAAAGTCTCTTGGTAAAACACAGTAAGTCGATGTAACAGTAAGCTTATAAATATGTAATATTTTACAACAAGCACAATGAAAATGATAAATCCTGGATATATGGAATGTAAATAATTGTCTAGTGGAGGAAGTTTCTTCCTTTGGTGAGGCTTCTGATAGAAGATAAAGGCAATATCCTAGCTTTTCTTCCTATGTGGTCAAAGGGATGCTAATTCTACCATTTTATGAGCTGCTTCTTGATCTTAGGTCTTGGTCTTGATTCTTCAAAAGGTGGGTGGTAAAATGATAGCAAACTTCTTTGAAAGTTTGCAGCAAAACCTCTCTTTGTACTTCTAATACATTTTCAGTTTGGGAATGAAAGCAATGAAAGGACAATTCATAAAAGTCACTCTGAATTCTCCGAAGTTACATAAGGATGTATATGAGATAATAAATGAGGGTACATGTTCGGTCATGGGAAAAGAGAAACATGAGACCAGTGTGACTTTCAGCTCTTTATTTGGTTCCTTGATTCAGTTCTGACTGCGGAGCTGCGGCAGCCTCTTTTATAGCAGCTGCTCGTGGCTTGCGGCCAATGACGGCTCTTTAAGATTCCCGCCGATCTGGCGGGCCAATCACACAGGGATAATTCAAACCAATCAGGCTTGCGCATTTTAGCCAATCAGCAAGCTGTATTTATGGACCAATCGGAAAAGGGTATTTCAAGTATGCTAATATAGAACAGTACAAATATCCATGTTTTTGAGTTTTAGTCATCCTTTTCTGAAGCTGGATATTTGCACTTACTCAGAAGTACGTTCTACTGAACTTCGTGTGGAATTGTACCTTAAAATGAATTAAATATACCACAATAGAGCTACATTCTCTCTTCCTTTTCTGCAACCATTTTGTCTTCCTTTGCTTGAATAGACTCTTCTGATAATTGATCCTTTATGTTTCAAAGTGCTGTCATAAAATATTCTTATACTTAGTAATCCATCATTCTCTCCTTCTGTTCCTTATCAATGGCATCTAAAAATAATTAGCGGAGCTATTTATTGAGAAGAAAAGGAAAGGAAGGGAAAGGACATAAATAGTTCATTCTCTATTGGCATTCATGATATTTATAGCACAGCAAATCTTGGTACTGTACTAATTGCATCCTGGCTAAAACTCCAGACTGTTAAGGCTGGGTTCCCCAACCAGGTTTAGGGAGACAAGCTAAACAGAATGTGCAGCGTTAGTCAGATAGGCACACAGATAAATGAGTGAGCTAAGCTTGTATGTTTATTAACATACAGTAAAAATAACAGATACGCTTGTGCTATCAAGAATATAGTTTATTCCAGTATAAGTTTATGGCATAGTCAAATAACAGTCCAATAGTCATTTACCATGTAGTCAGTCCATTCAGGGATATTCAGTTAGCAAAGTCCATTTAGAATATCCTATGTCAGTTCACTTACAAATCAGTCCTTTGTTGTCTCTCCCGTTCGAGCAATGCAGTCTTGATTCCAAGCAGTAATCAGGGATCATCAAAGCCAGAGTGAGCAAGCTGTAGACTTGCTACTTTTATAGTGTTTTTCATAACCACTCCCTTAATTACTATTCCACAGTTAAAGCTGCAGACACTTTAACATACACTAACTATGATTCATAGTTATTATTTCACCTAAACCAGTTAGGGTAAATAATGTTATCCCTAACATTCTCCCCTTTTAGGTTAAATAATAACTATGAATCATTTACATCTTTAAATTATATTTTTCACAACTTTCTTTAAACTTAATTGCTCCTTGAGCTTTTGTAAATTGGTCTGCAATGTGTTCTTCTGACATGCAGTATTCCAATTTTATTATTCCATTTTTCACTGATTCTCTTACATTTAAATATCTTAAATCAGTATGTTTTGATCTAGTTTTTACAGCAATACTAGTAGCTAACTTTATAGCTGCTTGGTTATCCTCGTACACAATAATGGAATCTTTTACAGTTATACCCATGTCTAATAATAACTGTTTGTAGAAAATCAAGTCAGTGCATAATAATGACAGACATGAAAATTCAGCTTCCATCGTGGACAAGCTAATATGCTGTTGTCTGATTGACCTCCATCCTATTAGTGTCTTACCAAATAATATAGCCATCCCAGATGTTGATTTTCTAGTGTTTATATCAGTTGCAAAACTTGCATCTGCATAAGCACTAAGACTCAAATCACCCTTTGGTTCTATATACAATGCATGGTTCATTATTCCTTTAAGATATCTTAATATTCTTTTTAAGGATTACCAATGACATTGTTTTGGATCTGAATTAAAACGTGCCAGCTGATTTACACTATAAGCTATATCTGGCCTTGACCAATTGCTTATATATGATAAGCTACCAATCAAAGATTGATATATGGACTTATCAAATTTGGGACTTTGATCATTAGTTTGGCAAACTTCCTGACTCATTGGAGTCTTTGCCAGTTTACAAAGTTCCATCATATACGTTTTAATTAATTGGCAAATTTTATCTTCTTGAGATATCTTAAAACCATTATTTGTTTTATTAATTGTCAATCCTAGATACCTTTTAATTTCACCTAAATGCTTTATTTTTATCTTTTTGGCTAATAATGATATAATCTCATTAGCTTCATTATTAGTCTTAGTTATCAAAGCAATATCATCTGTAAATAATAATAATAATGACACCGTTCCATTATTTTCTCTTTTAAACACACACGGATCTGCTAAACCAGATTTAAAACCTATATTGTTTAACTCTTTCACAATATATTGGTTCCACTCAAACCCAGATTGTTTCAACCCATAAAGACTCTTTTTGAGTTTCCAACAATCATTACTATTTACTTTATTGTCTTTTATACCAATTGGTTTTCTTAAATATATAGTGTGCTGCAATGGTGCATGTAGATAAGCAGTTTCTACATCTAAATGGTTAATGACATAGTTTTTCTTAGCTGCCCACACTAATGCTGCTCTTAGAGATGTTGCTTTAAGGCTTGGTGCAAACACTTCATCGTAATCAGATGCAGTTTGATTAAATCCTTGAGCTACTAACCTAGCTTTATGGGTAACAGTCCCATCATTTCCAGTTTTTACTTTAAATATCCATTTGCACCCAATGGATTTTTCTCCTGGAGGTAATTTGGCATCTTCATACACTTTCATTACCTTTAATGAATTTAGTTCTTTTTCCATTGCCTTTTGCCAATTCTCCTGATCCTTAGCAGGATACATCCTTAGTTCATCTACACTAGTTGGAACTTTAGTTACTTGGCAAACTATACTTGCTTGATACCTATCAGGTGGTCTAGTTACACGTGTAGTACGTCTAGGTATTATAGGACTTACAGGTGGACTTTCATTTATTAATTGTTCTTGATTATGTAACTCTTCCTGATCAACTATTTCCTCTTGTTCTAGTCCTATTTGCTCTTCGTGGACTTCTTCTTTAATTGGACTCTTCTTATAGCTAATCTGATCTTTCTGCCTTTTGTAGGGTTCAATAATTACTTCATTATTTAAATCTTGCTCTAATCTATTCCATCCTACATGTTCTAGGAATTTTGCACTAGCACTGGTGTAAACTCTAGATGTACCTGGTTCCCAGAATCTATAAGATCTATGATTAGATGTATATCCTACAAAAAATAATCTTTTAGCTCTATGCTGTCCTTTGTGTCTAAGTTGTGTAGGGATATGCACCCATGCTGGTGCTCCAAATGTGTGCATGTAACTTAAATCAGGTTTTGTACCATGCCACAGTGTGAATGGTAATTCACCTGTTGTTGAATTAACAACATTATTTAATATATGATTACCACACATTATTGCTTCTCCCCATAAATTGTCAGGTAATCCTGAATCAGACATCATAGTTCGTGCCATTGATTGTAATGTTTGGCCTCTTCTCTCTATAAAGGCATTATGTTGTGGCCTATATGGTGCAGACATTTTATGTTGAATACCTAACATTCTTAGTCTGTTCTGAAATTTATTATTTGTAAATTCTGTACCATTATCAGTTATGAGAGTTACTACTTTCTTTTTAGTTTTTCTTTCCGCAAATTTTAACCAATTAAATAGATTTTGATATGTTTCAGTTTTGCTCTTCATTAAATAGCAAAACCCATATCTAGAATAGTGGTCCATTATACTTAGTATGTGACGAGCTCCTCCTACACTTGGTTTTTTCGGACCTATTAAATCAGCAAATACTACTTCTAAAGGCTCTTTAGTAGTAAATCCATCAACTCTATTAGCCGGTATAACCCTGCTCTTATTTTGATTACAGGCATTACATTGCAAATACTTATTACAAGATTTCAAACTTATTCCCTTAGATAATTCAACAGTTTTCTTTAGCATTTTAAAATTTAAATGCCCTAGCCTTCGATGTAACAAGTGAATACATTTGTCATGAGGTTTCTTATTTTCATAAATTGTGTTAGCCACCTTTAAACCATCATCATTTAACACATATAATCCACCTCTTAAAGATGCAGTAATTATCTTATCTTCTTTTTTAATTATGCAGTTATCTCCCCTAAATGTAACTACATATCCTAGTTTAACCAAAATTCTAACTGAAATTAAATTAAACTTAAGTTGTGGTACATATAACATTTTTACATTCTCTTTTATAAAAGAACAATATGCTATACCTTGACCTTTAGCTTTCAGTTTCCAGCCATTGGCTAACGATATCTGCTGTGTACTCTGGGACATTTTAATAAAATTTTTGTTATCATTTGTTATACAATGGGATGCTCCACTGTCAACCACCCATAAATTATTTTTTACAGCTCCATTAGTATACATGGCTAACTCTAAATTTTTATTTATTTTTTGATGATTTTTAGTATTCTGGCCAGCGTTCTGGCGCTTTGCCTTTTTACAAAATCTTGCCAAATGTCCTCTTCCTCCACAATTAAAACACTTTTTAATTGCGTATGCAGTAGGAGATTCATTATCTTGTTTTTGAGGTTGCTCCCTCCTTAATTCATCTCTTTCAAGCCTTCTTCTGGCCTCTTCGATCAATCTGCCAGTTATATCTGTTAAAGTTAAATTTTCCTTTGGCAAAATTTCAAGTGAAGTTACGTAGTTATCATAACTTTCATCAAGGGAAGATAGAATTATGTAAACTTGGTGTAGTTCAGAGAAAATAAGTTCTTTCTCGTGCAGTTCTTTAAAAATGCTTTGCATAGTTTTTAAATGACTCAGCATATCACCATTTGTTTGGAGATGCGTCCTGAAAAGCTTCCGTGTTAGATTTATGTGAGCACCAACATTATCTCGAACATAAATCCTCTTCAGCTTCTGCCAACACCCAAAAGCCGTTTTCTCTCTGTGGATATAAACAAGCTGTTGATCAGTTAAGGTTAACCCAATTATGCAAATGGCTTGTTGATTTTTATGCATAAATTCTTCTATCTTTAGTCTGTCTTCCTCATCCTCTGGATCCCATTCTTCTACGTTTGGTGGATTTTCAATTATGTTCCACAGACCTTCTCTTCGTAGAAGTAGACTACATTTTGTAGACCATGATACATAGTTTGTTCCATCCAGCTTGGATATAAGGGACAAACTTTGTAGATTGACTTGTGCCATGTTTTCTTATATGGATATAAAAATATAATTAATAAAACACAGCTGTCTGTTTACTGTAATGTATAACAACACAAACTCTCACTTTTTACATAAATCTGTTTTATCCTATTTAAACTGACTTTGCAGCCTCTGGGCCCATAACCAGTGTTAAGCCTGGGTTCCCCAACCAGGGTTCGGGAGACAAGCTAAAC
Source organism: Laticauda colubrina (assembly GCA_015471245.1). NCBI lineage: Eukaryota > Metazoa > Chordata > Lepidosauria > Squamata > Elapidae > Laticauda > Laticauda colubrina. The sequence continues at coordinate 28,488,846 of BLBF01000016.1, forward strand.
AGAATGTGCAGCGTTAGTCAGATAGGCACACAGATAAATGAGTGAGCTAAGCTTGTATGTTTATTAACATACAGTAAAAATAACAGATACGCTTGTGCTATCAAGAATATAGTTTATTCCATTATAAGTTCATGGCATAGTCAAATATCAGTCCAATAGTCATTTACCATGTAGTCAGTCCATTCAGGGATATTCAGTTAGCAAAGTCCATGTAGAATATCCTATGTCAGTTCACTTACAAATCAGTCCTTTGTTATCTCTCCTGTTCGAGCAATGCAGTCTAGATTCCAAGCAGTAATCAGGGATCATCAAAGCCAGAGTGAGCAAGCTGTAGACTTGCTACTTTTATAGTGTTTTTCATAACCACTCCCTTAATTACTTTCCACAGTTAAAGCTGCAGACACTTTAACATACACTAACTATGATTCATAGTTATTATTTCACCTAAACCAGTTAGGGTAAACAATGTTATCCCTAACACAGACCATTCATCTGCACTTTGGTTGATGGTGCAGCTTCTTCTAGAAGTATGTGAATAAGGTTGAGATCAGTGGAGGAATCCACATTGCAACTCTTCTTGCCAGCTTCACTCTTCTTTAAATTTACAGTAATATTTGGAAACAGACTGCCAATCTGGCTCTTTATTTAACCTGACTGACAGCATTTCTAGTTTCAATAAAATAAAATATCTGTAGCTCAGTGTTAAATTGTGGAATCTTTGGTAGTTTTTGAGCTTGTTTATTTGCTCCAATATGATCAGTCAGTGTGGGGTTTGTTCTCTTTTTATATACAGTAGCTTTCCCAGCCAGTGGGGGAAGGGAGAGGATTCTCTTTGTTAATTACTTGATTATGGTATAATTTCTGCTTTATTGTTTCTTTGGTGTTAGTTCTTGCTTCCTATTTTCTCCATAACAACTACCCGTTGATATGGATTTAGCTGAGTGAGAATGACTGGCCTGAAGTCATTCCACCAATTATCATGCCTAAAGCACGACTAGAACTCACAGTATCCTGGTTTCTAGATCAGCATCTTACCCACTCCACTAAACCAGGTCTCTGTATGTAAAGTGCTATGTAGAAACCAGGATACTGTGAGTTCTAGTCCTGTTTTAGGCATAATAACTGGTGGAATGACTTCAGGCCAGTGGATCTACCCATTAAATCCAATTTGATTTGTTCTTTTCATATTTATATCTCTATTTCTATTAAGCATATCCTCCTTATTATCCCTACTCATCCAGAAGTAGTGGTCCTAAATATAGACCTTCAGATAAACAAAATCTTTAAAACACAGTCATACAGTTACTAGAAATAGCAAGCCCTTTTTTTAACCTTGATCAAATAAACCAATATTAAGTTCTTTTTTTTAATCTCTCTCAACAATGTTTAGATCCCTCAAACAAAGTTCTAATATTTGCTTTCAAAGTCATCTGATTAGTTGTTTCCAAATATAAACACGAACATTTTCCAATGGGAAACAATTCTTTCAATTAACTTTAAAGGTATTAAATCAAGTCCATCTGAGTCTTTAATCCATTTAAAACTTTCTAAAGCCAACACTAACTTTTGTTGTATAGTCAAAAATATTTTTCTACAAATCTTTCAACCTCTAGCCAAAACTTCTTTTTTTAAGGGATTGAAGAAAACTCTTCCATAAGATTTCCTGATCAGAAGGTTCTCAATCTTTAAAAGGCATAAACAAACAAATCCAAAGAGATTAAGAGATGAAATTCGGTTAATAGAAGCTACATTAGTGGCTACCATCTTGATGAAATCCTGTATCTCCCAGCCAATTGCAAGTCAACCACAAAAATGCAGTTCCTTCTGTCTGCTCACATCTCTCCCCCAATTATATGGAGAATACGTGGGTAATCTTAAGATCTCTTTCCTTGTCAAATTGCTGTGGTATTCATTGAAGGTATCTCCTCCTGCTGTCTCTCTTATGGACCATTACACTTTGTTCCTAGCTTCTGGTGAACTTCAGCCTCTGCCAGTGGGTTAGCCCTGATAATTACATTGATTTATAGATCTTTAAAATTAAGCTAAGTTTGAAAGTATTTTGGTTTCTTTCTTTCTTTATTTGCTTGCTTGCTTGTTCATTAATTATGATTGCCCCTCCATCAAAGTAACTGTTGCCAGTGGACAACATTTAAGAATTAAAATCATATGAATAAGTATAAAAACCCACAGCACGTAACCTAAATAGTACCTTTGTTAAATGTATCTTTGTCTACATCATTTTAGAGAAGCAGAAAGAGTTGCATTTACCTTAGAATCCTAAGAGGCACATGCATTTTCTTGACTGGTTTCCATGAGAAGAAATGTTCACCAATTAATGATGTGGGATCACCAAGAAATGATGTTCAGGGATGGAGATATGTCATAGGAAAAACCCAGATTTATTTATGATTTATATGCAATCTATGGAATAGACTATAAATCTTGGAAATCATAATGCATAAAAAACTTAGTGGTCCCACATGTATAACTTGGCCATGTCATGTGGGGGGGAAACTCAAAAAACTAGTGAAAGATTGGAAGATATGGAAGGACCTGGCCTACAGAATTGCCAAGAGTCAGATACAAATGAATGGTTATCATCATCATCATCATCATCATCATCATCATCATCATCGTCATCATCATCATCATCATAATCATGCACGATTAGTTGCCCTTCATTTATATGAAGATCATTTTTGTCTTTAATTTTGTTTTGGAAGTATTATTGCAGTGAGAATATAACCAATTTTCTGTTGGATAATGGTAATCCAGAAGTAATGGTCCTAAATATCTTCCTTAATTGAACAGCTTGATAGGAAGAAAGAGGGGAAGGGAGGGAGAGAGAGAGAGAGAGAGATGCCACTTGTCTTTTAAAAGGACTAGGACAAAATAGCATGAAAATTTCTGTAATAAATGGATTTGCTAATTTGAATTTTACAGCTAATTTGACATCTAGTTCTTAGAGAAAAAAAAATTGTTGCAATCACCCAACCAGAATCAGATGCATTAAACTCTTATTTTTCCTTAAGAACAAATTAATTCACAAGCTTAAGTTAATTAGGTTAACTTCTGAAGAGGAGTTTTTTTTTTCCTTAAAAAAAAAAAGAACTGGAACCATTTCTTTAATTAAAAAAAAAAACCCAGATAAATTGTTTAAATACTTCAGCAGAAGAAACTCAACAAAATCCACCATGACTCCTTTAAATTGTGGCTGAGGTAAAAAAGCAAATGAAATAGCAGCATCAAGTAGATTGTGGTGTTTGAAAGGCCAATATGCCCATATTTGACTTCAGCGAGATTTCTTATACCATAAACTGCCGGAAGCTGTCTCCCATCCAATTCTTCTCACCTGCCAACTGGTCAATAGAAAACAAACAGCTTGTTAAAGATTTGTTTATTTTTAAAAAAACGTCTGTTGCCTTCTCTCTCCTCACAGATGCTCAGCTTAAGATTGCTGGTTTCTTGATCTCTGTGGAGGATAGCTAAGCTGGGTTGCCAAAAGACGATGATACGATGGAAAATAACATAGACCTGGCCTTGAGAATGAGGAAAGAATGAATGAACTTTAAGGGGAGAACTTGCACAGAATATTACAGAATCCTTAGAAACAGGAAAGCACAACAAAAATACTCAAAACAATCCCATCCTGATTGGTTTTTCTTTTTTTAGTATATAACAGGTGAGGAAGAAACTTGGATAGATTCTAGCTTAGTAGAATAAAAAGCATTTTCACAATTTCTACCCTGCTTGTTTTTTAATTCAGTCTACCTTGAAAGGATGACAAATAAGCTTCCCAACCTTCTCCTGGGAAATACTATGCCTTCCCTTCCAACAGCTCATTTTAAGGTTGTGGAAGGATAATAGTTCGATTGCATGTGAAAATCTGGCATGAAAGCCATGCAGCTATGGGTGCTCAAGAGTGAAGACCAAAAAATGGGGAAGAGAGTATGGGAGGAAAAAATAAGAATCTGTGCACAAGAAAAATATATGATACTCTGGAGTATGGGTGATGGGATCTGGTAAAGATCTACACACAGACTAGACACATCTACAGTTGTTGGACACAAAAAACATTTGACCATGGCAATAGCCTCCACCTTATTTCCTGCCATGTGTCTTGGATAATTCTGGAAGCTTGTGCCTCCCAAGGGGAGGTCCACACAGACTCTATGGCCTTCAAGAATTGGCCTGGCCTGCCAATTGGTCTGGGCCCAGTGGAGGCATGTCATACTGGAGTTGGTTAATGGACTGAGATAAGATCCCACTTCCTCCTTGTGTACATCTTTTTCCCTTTCTTGCTATTGTTGTGGCCTGTCGGCTGCTGGCCCCTCCAGCAGCTGAATCAGAGGAGGAGGAAGAGGTGTGGGAGTCAGGGTCAGCATCAGGAGAGCGGTCAGCATCAGCTCTGAGGGGGAAGAGAGAATGGAGCTAGGGGGGGAGGGAGAGAGAGACACACAGACAGAGACAGAGGCAGAGTCTGGGCCATCCGTCAGCCCTCAGATGGAGAATCAACAGTCCCAGGTCTGAAGGTGGTTGATGAAGAAGAGGAGGAACAGCTGGGTCAAGTGCCTGACGTGTGGGTGTGCATTAGGCAGAGATGAGGAGAGCAGTGGAAAGCCATGGACCAATCCTGGGGAACGAAGAGCCAACATTGCTAGTGAGGCCCAACCCTAACTTTGGAGATAAAAGGCAGGGGGTGGAGATGAATAGTTGTGGCAGACAACTATTCACCTTGATGGGGCAGACAACTATTCATCTTCCGTAAGGCCAGACTTGTTAGCCTGCAAGAGAAACTTTTTGCTGGGGCTGCTTGCATTCCTAATAAAGGAATCTTTTGAATTCACCTCAGATGGTTTGTCGTATTTGGGAAGCTGAGTCAGAACAGCTATTTTTGTTAATTTTAAAATCAAGTTTAGTGTTATTATTTATAATTTTAATATTGTTTCTTGTTGCTTTTATTTATTGTAAGCTGTCTAAAGTCACTGCTAGATGAGATAGGCAGCATATAGGCTGAATACATATGTACATACATATGTGTCATGCCCCTGGTGGAGACTGACTCTGAGGGAATGGAAGTTGACAGGAAATAGAAGTGTGGCTCCAGAGGTTGTGGAGGAGGCTGGGGAAGGGCAGAGGCCAGCTGAGCAGTCAGAGGAAGATCCAGACCCATCCCCTCTCCATCCTATGGCACACAGAGAGAAGAGGATAAGGGAGAGATGTGGTCTCCTCAGGAGGAGAGGGCCTTGATCCCCTTCATGGGCTGCATGTGTGACAACTGAATAAGAGTTTATTTATGGACCTGTGTACTGGCAAACGCTGGAAACAAAGCATGTAAATATCTCTAGTTTATAGTTCCTCTCTGAGTTTGGCGTCCTTCCCAGTGTGTGTTATCTGTGGACATCCTCCATCCCTTATCTTGCCTGGTTTGTGTGGCCTTTTTCCTTCTTCATATAACTGTATGGGAATTTTTTTGTCTTCTGTCAAAGATATTAGGAGCCTAGAAGCAAACTGAAGGAATAAAAGGGCTTCACCTGTTTTTTGTGACTGTGTTTGTTTTGTATCCTGCCCTGGGTCATCACACATATGTACCTACATACATAAATGCAACCCCATCATCCCCATCCACTGGTTGTAAAATGACCTCAGATCGAATTGGCTGGAAATGGGCAATTTTACCCAGAAACACCTGGAAGGCTTAGATATGGAAGACTGTCATAGACTATTAAAAGACCGCCTTAGTCCTGAGTGTTCATTTAATTTGATTTGGTGAATTGCGCCTTCGGGTTCAGTCTTCTCCTGGAATAATGACAATTCGTCCGAACTGTGCAGCAGAAGTAATAGCAAATTTTATGAATTAAACAGCAGAGCTGTCCAACAGGCTCTAAGCTACATTTTTTGAAATGGCCTGGAAGCTGTCCATCTCTATAACAAGGAGAAAGATCTATACAAATTGCTGAACAAAGGTGAAAGCCAATTTGCAAATGAGAGATTGCTGATGCCTTCTGATGTCTAGGACACCATGAATTTTATTGAGGGTGCTTGATCCTGACAATACTCAAGTCTAGAATCAATTGAAGCCCATAGACATTTCAACATCGGCAGTAAATCAGTCTGCTGGTTGAAAAGCAATACTTCTTTTCCTGATAACCCTTGATGGCTTTATTCCTATTTTCTTGAGCTAATTGTGATGAAAAAAATATATATCCGGGAGGGAAATAGAAAAGCAACTTATTCCAGAGATGCAGGAATGGTTGGGGTTGGTAGTGGTCCTGTGAAACCTTTAGAAAAGTCTTTGGCATGGGCGTGGGGACCTTTCTCATCAAGGATGTTTCATCCAACTCAGAAATATATAGTCAGGATCTATCATTTTACAACATGTTTCAAGAGATTTCAGGGTGTCCCTGGAAGCGATGGCTATAAAAGATCATTATCTTTGGTTTTCTGAAATGTCAGGTGTTTCAAATGAGGCTCCTCTGAATATGGGCAAAGTTCTTTTGATAAGGAAAATGAAAGTATAATATTTCTTACATAAGAATAACCAAATTTTCCAGTGCCATATGAATCCCCTAAATCTTTCTCCCCCTCCCTCTTTGTAGCCCTAAGATCCCTTTGAACTATGCTCCTGAAAATTAGTAATACAGTTTTCTGCCATTTTGAAGAAAAATTGTAGCCACCAATGCCATGCTGTAAAATGGGTTTAGAATATAATAGAATAGAATTCTTTATTGGCCAAGTGTGATTGGACACACAAGGAATTTGTCTTGGTGCAAATACTCTCAGTATACATAAAAGAAAAGATCCATTCATCAAGAGTCAAGAATTATAAGATAAAACACTTAATAATAGTCATAGCGTGCAATAAGTAATCAAATCATACCAGAAAATATACTGTGAGGAAAACAAATCTCCCAAAATGTCCCCCCCACAAAGTCAGAGGAGGAAAATTTCAGGGGTGGGATTCAACTGGTGTTACTACCATTTCGGTGATGATGTTTCGCTGTAAATTAACCTTAGGCTGTGTCTCCCAGACAACTGAAAAGTGCTGTACACAGTTGCACAGCATTCAAAAAGCCTCTTTTTCCCTGCTTTTTCAACCTCAGCTGTGCCAAGCAAAGAAGTTGAGGTTGGAAAAGCAGGAAATAAAGGACAGGTAAGAACCCAGGCAGGTGGGTGGGCCAAAACAGCAGGAGACACAGAACCAATTCTGTGTCTGCTGCTCTTCAGAGCTACCAGTTCTATAGAACCATCCCACCCCTGGAAAATTTCCTAAATATATCAAATAATCTTCAGCAGTCATGTAATAATAGATTACATAATGGACCTAACCATCTAAAAGTTACTGGCCATGAGATATTTAATTTATTAATGCTTTCCAATTACTTTGGAAATTTCCTATGTCTTAAATCTGGAATTATTTGTCTTAGGTACCTCAGTAATATATGCCTAAAGGTAATCTTCAATTTACAACCTTTCTTTTAGTGACCATTTAAAGTTACAATGACATTGAAAGAAAGTGACTTACAGTCTGTCCTCATGCTGACAAGCATTCATAGCAAAGACATAACATTCTCCATGCTCAAATGGTCAAAATTTGGGTGCTTATGGATGCTTGCTCCAAAATCATGTGCTCATCATTTGTGAGCTTCCTAGCAAGCTTCTGGCAAGCAAATGAATGAGGGAAGCCAGATCTGCTTAGCAGCTGCAGTGATTCACTCAACCACCACAGTAAAAAAAAAGATGACAAAACTGCCACAATTCACTTAACCTCTGCTTTGCTTAATAACAGAAATTCTGATCCCAATTGTGGTCATAAGTTGAGGATTAATTCTATCGTACCAGGTGAAACATGGGACAAAATGGCTTGTTGCTACTTTGACTGAGAGAGAATTTGGAGTTATTGTTATATTCTGCAATGACTGGAGGGACAATAGAAGTGAAGGGAATAGTAATAATAAATAAAGAAATGTAGTAGAATATATTATATAGCATTAAGTAAAAAGTTACTCTATAGGCATTTGTTATCTTGCTGTTGTAAAAAAAGATTTCCTTAACCTTTCACTTGTTGGAAAACAATTATAAACACATGCCTGCAAACAGTTACATCCCTCTCCTATTAAAACACATGATTGTCCTATCTAAATCAATTTGAATCCATCTGTTTTTCTGGATTGATACATTCCACCCCAACATCACCCCCTGGGAATGAACCTTACCTCCATTTGGAGGAATCCACACCTTTGCTGTTAATAGCTTCCTTAAATGGTCAATTATGATCAATTAGATGGACAATAAGAGAAGAGATAATGAAAGGTAAACATTGCCCAGAGAGATTTGTTTTTTGTAGGAAAGATGTAAATCTAAGTTAGAGGGCTTTACAATGCAGTTACTCGACTTCTAAGAATGTGAAAGGTATAAGAAGGATGGGGCATCTTGCTGTATTTTGTAGAATTTTCTTCCCAGATCTTTAACTTTGATTAAAGAATAAAAGTCTGCTTTATTTAATTTGCAAGCCTCCGTTTAAGTCTTTGTTTTGGTTCATTTTTGGCTTAAGCGTACTGCCAGACTTTACAGAAGGAAATGCAATCTTTTGGGAGCTTTCCATAAATAGCACTTCCCTTCTTTACTTGTACCTGCCTCTTGTAAAAGGCAGATCGCGAACTCCTACAGTTTTTTTTTCCCCTCTGGCTTTTAATTCAACAGAAAATTAAATCTTTTTTCAGTATGAAAGACAAAGCAATAGTATATGGTTAATCTTGAAAAGCTATGCAGGTTCAGACTTGGTTGGTATTTAAAGGGGAGTCCACTTGGAAAAATGAAGGCTTTAGATAGGAGTGGGAAATAGAACATGTGCTTTCAAGGAATCATGTTGGTCCATCAATGCAGTTACTAGGAGCTGAATAACTCCTGAAGGGGCTTTATTTTTTCATCAGTAGAAGAACATCTACCTTTTAAGTAACTAGATGTAACTTAACTTAATTTTAAGTTAAGAAGGAAATCTGCCAGTGCTATTGCTGGGGATGGGATATTTCTGAACTAGTCGTATCTCTATGAGATATGACAACTATGGCGGCACAATGGCTAGAATGCAATATTGCAGACTAACTCTGCTGATTGCTGGTAGTTTGATCCTGACCATCCTTCCATCCTTCTGAGGTTGATAAAATGAAGAGCCAGATCATTGGGGGGCAATAAGCTGACATTGTAAACCACTCAGAGAGTACACTATGGGGAGTCTAAGTGCTATTGCTATCTCAAATAACTGGATTGTAGGAACTAAGCATAGTGATCATAGAAGATCATCTTTTACATGATGTTGAACTGCCATAACCAGCCATCATGGTAAGCATTGAATAATGTTGACAGTTATTATCTGGCAAGATGTGGAGGTAGATTTATAGGTTCCTACTTCTGAGTGAACAGACAGAAGGAAATCAAGCTTCCTTCTGTTTGCTTCCCAATTAACTTCAGTTTCTCTACAAACTGAAGAGAGAGAAAAGGCTTGTAGAAATCCACTGTATTCTGCTGCTTCTTATTGAGCAAAAGAAAGTAAAGGGATTGACAGATAACAGATAATCAGAGTTGGAAGGGACCTTGTAGCTCATCTAGTCCAACCCCTTGCCCAAGCAGGAGACCCTACACCATTTCTGACAAATGGCAGTCTAATCTCTTCTTGAAAGTCTCAAGTAATGGTGCTCCAACAACTTCCAAGGACAAGCTGTTCCATTGGTTGATTGTTCTCACTGTCAGAAAGTTTCTCCTTATTTCCTGGTTAAATCTCTCCTTGTTCAGTTTCCATCCATTATTCCTTATCTGGCCTACAAGCGCTTTAGAAAATAGCTTGACCCCTTCCTCTCTTTGGCAGCCCCTCAGATATTGGAAGATTGCTATCATGTCTCCCCTGGTCCTTCTCTTTTCTAGGCTAGCCAAGCCCAGTTTCTGTAACCATTCCTCATATGTTTTAGTCTCCAGTCCCCTAATCATCCTGATTGATCTTCTCTGTACTTGAACTACTCTTAAAAATCACACGGAAAGATCTCCTGTTAAAATTCAGGTATTTATATACCTGAATGTTAATATATAATAACATTCACAATTTATGAATTAGAGTTCCTTTTCAAAATGGCTTCTCTTTTCAAAATAGTGAATTGTTAATCTTTCTAAAACAGGATGCACAAAGGGTACTCTCATTAGAATTTTTTTGCTGGAGGAGGGGGAAAGAAGAAGGAGGAAGAATGGAATGAATGAATTTAGAGGCACAGATAAAATTTAATAAAAATATTACCCTGCAGATTACAACACTTGCACAGAAAGATAGCCAGTACTTTCCCTTAATGCAATTGAAATCTGCAAGATTTCAACACAAGGGCTTTGCTTTAAATCCTTCAGATTTAGGGAGCTGGAGGAATGCCATGTGTTATAGCGGACCTGCAAATTATCCTGAAGCTGGGGTGATTAGGTTGAAGTCATAAATAAATGAAGTCATAAATGGATAGAATAGGATCCCAATGATCAACTAAAGGGCTAAACACTTTGCTCATTGTTCCATCTAATGGAGCCAAGTTATATGTGGCAGTGTTTTGCATACAGTGATATATGATCCCATTTTTCATTTGGACTGATAAACAGGTTTCAAACTTTATTTACTTGACCCCAGACACACACTGAGCTGGTGCTGTTAGCCAGAAGAAAATTAAAGTGGCAGTTTTCAGAGCTGAAATGACTCCCATTTCACATTTTTTGAAATGCCATTTGATTTTGGCACCTGTGTGGCTGTATTGGCAGCGTTGAATGAGTGCATTGATAATTGCACAAGGCAGAGTAACGGCTGCATGCTGAAAACACTTACTCATGGATGATTTTGCTTGTTTTCCATGGAATTTACATACAGGCACCTTTATTTATTTATTTTTCAAGTCCACATCTGTGCGATGAGCTTATGCTCATGTAACAGGGCTCCTCTCTCATTTTCATAAAGGCTGCTCATTTGTAAATGTTGCTCTGTCGACAGATTGTGAATATACCGTTGCTGTAGACTGAATTATATTCTGGCCGAGTAAAGAGTCCCCAAGGTGCTTTTTCAGGAGGCAACTGGACTTTCTGTTTTGTTTCTCATCCAAAAAGCTTCTGTGGAACAGAACATTCCTTTCAGAGGCCTGATCAGTCGTTGAGGCCATCTGGAGGTGTACATCTTCCAAGAAGGCTCCACACCCATTTGCATTACTCAGGGGACCTTGAGGACACAGGAAAACTTCCAAGTGGCCTCAGTGACTTTGGGCCAACCATGTGCAGAGTTGAAGCTAACACTTTGACTTTTTAGCCCACCCCTGTGGAGGCTAGTTCACTGAGTCCAGCACTGAACTCACTTTGGAGACATCCAAACCAGTGTATCACCCACACAGAACTATGTATTAGTTATGAACAGTGTGGGGACAGATGGACAGACACTCTACATGTATTCACAGAACAAAGGATTTCTTTTTGGGTTAATTTAATGGATGGCTGTTGAATTAAGAGGGTGTCAAGATAAGATTGCTAGCTTGATTTTTTTTTATATCGTATGGCTGCTCTGGGCTAGCCCTGATCTTAACACATTGAACACAGATGTCTTCAGGTGGGAAACCTCCCACATTTTCATCATAGTGATCTGTTTTTAAAAGAACAAAAACACAATCTATTTATCTGGTTGCCAAGTGTCAATGACTTGATGGCCCATAAACACTCCATCAATCAATTGAAGTAGTTCATTCATTCATATCTCATTTCTTCTCCTCTAAAGAAACAGTGTGCACTGAGCATGGAAAGCATGTAATAAGCGATGGAGGAAATAAAATACTCTTCTGTAAAAATCAATGCATGTACATTGATTTTTGCAGTTAGCACGGAAAATAGAGAGGCCCCTTGAGAAAGCAGGGCCTAGACTGCAGCCTATTAATCCATGCCATAAAACTGGGTTCAAAAGAGTTCTGAATTAAATTACATTGTTAAATCTGATCATTAGACTAGAGAAAAAAATGCCACTGGGGCTTTCCCATCAATTCTGTACGCTTCTTCTTAGATCTTCCTCCTCTCTTTAACTAGCCCAGTTTGGTCCCCTTGCCCTTGTCTGAAAGAAATCCAAAACAATCCTCAGCAGAAATTAGCTTTCAAATAGATTCTACTTAGGTTACTTGAGGTTTTTTTAAAGTCTCATTGACCCTTATGGTGAGTTTTGTACAGGCAACCTTTGTTGGAGAAGGAAGGGTAAATGCAGGTTAATAATAATAATAATATATTATAATAATGTATTATGTTATGTTATGTTATGTTATGTTATGTTATGTTATGTTATG
>BLBF01000016.1:28501577-28519526 GCA_015471245.1 Laticauda colubrina
CATAACATAACATAACATAACATAACATAACATAACATAATATAGCATAGCATAATATAGTGACAATCTTAATTGCATCATCTAAGCTCCACCTGCTTTTTATGTTCATGTATGATGCACTTCAAAACCAGACAGAGCTTCCATTACAGCACTGCAGCCAACATCTTGACTTTTTGACCATAACCTACTGATGCTCTAGAATAAGTTCTTATTCCCCTATACCAGGGGTGTCAAACTCACATCGTCACAGCATCATGTGATATATTGGGACATTTTCCCCCTTTGCTAAACTGGGCGTGGGTGTGGCCATCATGTGACGCATCCTGCCCGTGGACCAAGAGTTTGACAGCCCTGCCCTACACTATTTAAAAATAATTATTCTCAGGCTTCTAGGGAAGAAGAAGAAATTGTAGAAAGCTCCATTAATAGCAGAGCCTACGATTATGATAGAATGAGCTGGCAGTATTACTGTTTTTTTGATCATTTCTTTCCCGGCAAAGAAAGAACTTGAGATCACCCCAAATGCAGCTGCTCCTTATGAGAGACTGTAAGAGATGTCTTTGGTGGGTTTTGAGCTCTGAGAGATGAGGGAATAGCCATCTTGCTCATGCTGCAGATGGAGCCTTTATGCACAGTGAATTTGCACACTTCCTTTCCTAATCATTTTTGGGTAATTGGACTCAAAAGTTAATTTTAAGAGTCTTTGCCTCTATAGATAGACTGTGCTTAAAAGATGTTATGGAAGAGGAACAAGTTTTACTGGAAAAGACAGAGACTGCTCTGAAAATGGATTTAAGAATGACTGACTATAAGAATGGTACAGAAAAAGCTGTTTCACTACACATACAAAAGAAACTGGCTGATGTCTTAATAATTAAATGGATATACAAATAATAAACTTAAGAGAGGAACCTGAATAATTGTCCTAGATAGATTTGCAAAATTGATAGTCTTATTAAAGCCTTGAAGAATGTTGTGAGAAGGGACAAAGAAAAATAATGAAAAAAAATATATCAAGTTTTAGGAATTTATTTGAAGGGACTAAAGGGATAAAAACTGTTAAAACTAAACAAAAAGAATATAAAGTTGGTTTATTTGATCAAGGCAAAATAGATATGCTGTTATCTCTGGAAACCCTTAATGGGCTTTTTTGATTGGAACTGAAATGACAAGATTTTAAGGCATTGTTTATACATATGTTGGAAGAATTATCCTTTCTGGGTTCAGTTCCAAGTAGGGAAAAAGACACTGGAAACATGGAGGCTGTTTGGAAAGATGGTTTAATGGTGGACAGGACCACATGGCTTGGAGCTCCAAAGTGAAAAGGATGATCACATGCTTCAAGGTGAAAAGAAAAGGGAGGGCCAAGATATTGAGAGACCCTTATATACCCTCTGTTGGGCCTCACCTTAGTGTTTCCTGTTCCTGTGCAAGAAATGTATCTCATTGGCTGTCAGACTCCCAGGGGCGGGGGTCTTAACTAACTTTGTAGTCTTTGTCTGGACCACATGGATTCACCTGAGTGCTGGCTAATGCAATCTTCCCAGGCCAGGGGGTGAGATGGGTAGAGGCCTTTATTATGTAGAATACTCTGGCCTAGGCCTTAATGGCCCATTAGCAAAAGTGGTGGGGGGCTGAGTTTCTGCCTTTCTGAGGTGAGGTTCTGCTTCTGAGTTACCTACTCTTTTTAGGGGAAATATTTTGCCTTTTTAATATTTCCTAGGATATTTCATTTTTCTAGGAGAGGGGTAAGTGCTAACTTCCTCCACATAAGTAATGTGATATGGGAAGAAGAGATCATTTGTCATATTTTAAGAGAAATATGTAATTCAGTAATAATTTACTGAAATAATTTATACTTGTGATGAAGGGGAAAGTCACTTCTTTATATGTTTTCTTTTTTCTTTACTATATAAGCTTTAAAATAATTTTGGTTATTTTTGTAAAATAATGTCAGGGAAGACAGTCTTTGGTGTCTGTCTGAATAGAGATTGTGCATCAAATAACATGAAGATTTGGGTCTAGTAGTCCATGGCAACAGTGCCAGAGTGTCATCTTCACTGGTGGTACACAGGTCCAGTTTGTTTACTTGGAATGAATTGGACCCTTAAGCTCAATGACATCTCCTCCTTTGTGTTAGCAGAATAAAATGACTCACACAACTATTTGTAGGTACTGTGAAGGAGAACAAATTGCCAACTTCAAAGTGTATTGTTGTCATATTTTTGCTGTCATGGAGTTAGTTCTGGAATACTCTCAGATGCCAAAATAAGTTGGCTAACCTTGACTAGGGTGGATTTCAATCGGGGGAGGGAATCTTTTTCTTGTACTAACTCAGGCAGAAGACTGGTGCAGGCTGGTCCTGGGCTTAAAATGTATTTAGCATTGCATGCACTGCATTGTTCAATTCCAAGACAATATCTTTATAATGGAAGAATATGCAGGACCAGACTATTGATATTCTTTGACTAAATAATGACAATTAAAAAAAAAACAATTACAGCATTCCTCTTATAAGCATTCACTCCCAAATTACAATTTACATATATTAAGGTGTGTGTGTGTGTGTGTGTGTGTGTGTGTGTGTGTGTAGGCTGGAGCATATATTCTATACAAAGTTGGAACCATGTCTATAATTATGATCTAATTATGATCCCATTTATGTGATGGCATAATTACAGTGCCTTCTAATATCATTACTTCAGCAGTTCATTGAATAACATCTCAGCTGGACCAGACAACAATTCTGATTTAATTGAATTGAAGTCTCCTTTTATTAATTAGTAATCATCAGCAGACAAAATATTTCTTTTTACAAGGGAAAGGAAGAACAGACTCTTCTCTCATCTCCATTAGAGAACTAACTTCTCTCCCTTCACAATACTGAGAAATCAAAGGATTATGACCCAAGGAAGAATACACATTTTACACAGAGAAAATTTGCACATTGACGGAAGGGGCAGATTGTATTGATTTCCTTCTCTCAAACCTCAAGTCCATCATCTTCTGTCCTGATCCTCAGTTCTTACTCTGAGTCCAGCAATGACCTGGCATAGTTGTTCACACCATATTCATGCTACTTGTTCTGAGCACTGCTATAGTTTCGCCAAAGCTAACCACGATGCGTACAAAAATATAACTTGAATGAGAATGGCCTATCCCTGATCTCTTGGGCTTGATTGTGAGTGATTATTTTACCATTTAATCTAAAAGGCCATGCCAAAGAGGGCAACTGATGATTTTTCTCCAGTTTGGGGCAGATTTGAAAATCATAAAAGCCAACATAATACTTTGTGTTCCTTTCTTGTCCCACCAAGCATTTTACCACAAGTTTTTAAACATTTCCCTCAATGCTGATGCATTACACTACCCTTTGTCATTCCTGGACTTCAACTTTGAGCTTTCAGAAGAATTCAAATGTGTTCAAATCTCTCCTAGAAGTTCAGCACAGTTCTACATCCTTTGCCTTTTCAGAAGAAAATGAATCAGTGGGTTGCCTTCAATGAACAATGAATCAGTGGGTTGCCTTCAGAGATTGTGTCTGCTCCATCATTGGAGGTTTTTAAGAAGAGATTGGGCAACCATTTGTCTGAAATAGGATAAACGTTCTCCAAAGTCTCTTCTAATTATGTTATTATTGTATTAAGTAAAACATGTACTCAGAAGTAAATTCTATTGAATACAATGGAATTTACTGCTATGCAATCTGGTTGATCCACAAGTCACTGTGTTTTAATCTATGAGGGTAGTCATAAGAACATTGGCTTATTTTTTGTTTTTCTTTATTATCTGAATTTTTTTGTATCCTGTTTTTTCTATAACTAAACTCAAAGTGACTTACCGTAGGATATATATCAGTGATGGCAAACCTTTTGTCGTGTGCCAAAAGCGCATGATAGTGCATGTGCGTGTGTGCCTGCACCCACAATGCAATGCGCGCCCCCTGTGCATGCACACACAACACCCCTGCCCTACTTCCTTACCTGCACTGCACACGCACGTGCCTCCCAGCTGATTTTTGGCCCTTTTGAAGCTGTTTTTTCCCTCCCGGAGGCTTGAGGGAAGCCTCTGCAGCCTTGGGAGGTAGAAAAATGGGCCCTCCGGAAATACAAGAAGTGCCTGTTTTCAGCCTTTGGAGGGCCTCTGGGGCCCGGGGGAGGCCATTTTCTCAATGATTTTCAATGATTTTCATCTACTGCACTATTTTTTAGAAGTGGTTGGGTTATAGTTTTATTTTATTTTTTTTTATTATTTATTTATTTATTTATTTATTTATTTATTTATTTATTTATTTATTTATTTATTTATTTATTTATTTATTTATTTTTATCCTCTTTTTAATCTCATTTGTGTTTTAATCTTACTTGAATGTTTAAATTATTGTCCCTTTGTATCTTGCATACCACCCAGAATCATGAGATTGGGATGGGAAATGAAATAAAATGAATAAATAAATTTTAAAAAGGGAGAACATCATTCCTGATAAGAGGTTTAGGAAAATGTTATCAGTTGGTGCAGCAGAAGAAGTGTCCTTTGGTATGCTTGATTTTATTTTGAGAAGCTGATGATATGAGGCATGCTTTCTGTAATTTACCTGATAATAAATGCCTTCTAGAAGATCACAAATGCATTTTCTAAAAGAAAATTCTTTATAATAAATCTGTATTAGAGCTTGCATGATATGAAAGCCTAGTCTTGTTTCAAATAACTGTAAGAGGCTATTCGCCCCCTTTTTTGTTTTAAATTGTTTTTCCACCATTAATTTTTCTGTTTTTGATGCTCATTCTCCTGTTAATGAAGTTGCAGAGTGGGGTGTCTGGATAAGGGAGGAAGGGTGTCTATCCTATTAGGTCGACAATTTCTCTGGAGCATAATGCCAGAAAACTTTTCAACTAAATGGACCAGAGAATATATTATGAGGATAAAAGTAGCTTTGTCCATTATTCTTATTAAATTGCTGGTGTATTCATCATGTTCCAGCTTAAAGGTGATTGCTCTTTAGACTGCATCCTTTTATATATTTCAGAATAAACTTATTCATAGACTGCATTATTTTTATCAGTGAGAATGGACTGCTTAGATAGTTTCCGTAATAGCCTTTGGTAGTTCTTCAAACTCGATTTCTCTTCTGTTGCAGTGTTGAATGTTGTGATAATAAACTGTTGATCTGCAGTTTTTATTTTGGTGTTACATACAGTGGTATAAACCCTGATCACACAGAAGACAATGTCTTGTTCCTGATAAGACAGCAAACCAACACCAATAATTACTTGACTCTAGTTTCTCCCCAGTCAGCCAGCCCCATATTACATATTATATGTTCTCATACATAAACAAACCGGTAAACCAGTTTTCTGTCTCACACTTTCTCTTCTCATAATATTCTGCAGTGATTTCTGTTCTCACAATATTCTCTGACTGTGTGAAAGGTCCCAATTATATTTAATGCTTGGTTTCCCAAGTAGCCTTTTAGGTACTTAAATGCCAGAACTGCAAATGATATAATAGAATCTACCTTTGTGCAATTATTTTCCTCCTCTTGTTTAATTGCATATATGTGATTAAAAAGAAGCAAACTTTGTGGTCGCAGCACATATGATTTGAGCAGTCTCTAAAATAAAGACCTTGGTATTTTGGAAAAGGCTGGCAGACTGAGTATGTTCAGATACTTTACAAATGAAAAAAAAAAATCAATAAGGAGGAAATACAAGAGCTCCAGAAACCATTTCATATAATGCAGCATTTAATATACATTATGGATTAATTTTAAACTCTCCATATCTTTTTCTTCCATTTAGCAGGGGGATTTTTTCCCCTCTTAGAATCAGCTAAATTCAGTTGATTAGTCTTGGGTTCTATTGGGAGAGGAAGGGAAAAGGGGGGATGCTGTTTATTGCCCTTATTTGGCAACAAAACATTTTGGAGACAGCTCTTGCAGAAGTCACCAGAATCAAGGCGAATATTTTCTGCTAGCAACACTAACACAGAGAAAGCAAACTGTCTATTGCATTTTAAAAACATATGTTCAACATGTTTTATCATCATATTTAGATGAGAACAAGACATCCATTGACATAAACATTCATCACCTTAATCTGAGGTACAATCATGGCCTGAAGCTAATCTAATTTTTATGCATCACTTTCTCCTTTGGATTCTGGCATTTGGCATTGAGATTTCTTCTGCTGTGGCATATATTGGCATATATGTAGAAGCCTTTATAGTGGATAGACAGAGGAACTATTATAACCCAAAGCCGCACTTCAGATGCATTGAAAGATCCCCAAAGTGTACAATATGTAAATTCACTGAATTTTTGGAAAGTTTCTTTTGTGCTACATGCCACTTTTGCTATTGATATGAGGCATATTTTCTGCAATTTACCTGATAATACGTGCCTTATATTGATTTCAGATGCAGCATATAAATTTAATAAATAAATACAAGAGCAATAGGAGCTGTGATGACATAGTTGTTAGATTTGATCATGTGACAATCAGGATGCTGCAACCATCATAAGTGCTAAGTCATAAGTTACTTTCCTACTGCTGTTTTAAGTTTGAAAGGTCACTAAATGAATGGTTGTAAATCAAGGAGTACCAGTATTGTAAGCCATCTCTTTAGCAGGTTTTCATTTACTGATGGGAAAATGTCAAACCCCAAACCAAGAAAGACTTATGGCAATTTTTTCAAGCTGAGTTCTTTATTGTTTAACACATATAGATAAAATCTTGCTAGTCAGAGGATTCTACTCTCTGCATCTACAACATACTCTGTGAACTATTAGGCAGCAGCTATCTTTATCTTCTTTCTCTCTCAGAAAATATCTGGACTGAATTGCCTCTTAATCTTCTGGATTGCACCCCCCTCCCTTCTGAGAATCCATCTTATTATTACATTCCATCACAGAAAATCATTCTTTTTGTTCAACATAAGAACATGTAAATGTTTCTTGGAACAACTTCAAAGCTGAGTTAGCATAGTCATCAAGAACTGATTTCGCCATGCATTTTGATACAGGGATAGATTTACAAATGGAGGTGGTTTGCTCAACTCAGCATTTTTAACTTTTGTTATTTTTTTTCTTAGCCAATAACTGTGAGATCGTTTATGGCAATCCTTAAGAAGAAACTGTCAGGGTTGCAAGTAATACAACCCCAAATGAAAGAACTCAGAGGCACAAGGTCTCCTCAAAGAACATTTTATTAGGGCTTGTCAAATGCCTAGATCTAAATTCCAGATCTAAATTCCCCCCAGTTTCCCCCCTGTAGAAAGTTAGCACCCACCCTTCTCCGAGAGGAATGAAATATTTTCGGAAATATTAAAAAGGCAGAATATTATATTTCCCTGGATGAGAAAAAGAGAAACATGTTTTAAAGACAAAGCAGCTCCCTGCAGCTCCCTGCCCACCTTTCAGTTCCAGGGTGATGGGATTAAGACATGGCCCTCAGGACATGATAAGATAAGATCTTACCACATGGCACTTGGGAAGATTGCATCACCCAGCAAGATTCAACAAAACTTAGCACACATACAGAGCTAGCTATGATCCCTGACAGCAAACAATCAGGATACTCTTCCTGTGCCCCAGGAGCTTAGAGAGGGCATAAAACCAAGGAACTCTCAGCATCTCTTCCCTTTTCGCTCAGGAGCTCCAAGGTATGTGGTCCTGTCCACCATTAAACCTTCTTTCCAAGCAACTTCCATGAATCCAATGTCTTTTCTCCCACATGGAACTGAACCCAGAAGGATATTTCTTCCAACACCCCCAATTAAAAACAAAAGTTTGCCACTTCCCCAGAGGCATCAGTCACATGGTCACACAGTCCAGACGTGGAATGGCCTCAGTCTCCATCTCCCAATCCCCTGCATACATGACCTTGGTTCGCAGGGGAAAGAATGTTGTTTTGGTTATAGCACCTTATCTATCTCTACAACCCACCTCCCTATCCCTCATCTCCAGACTGTGTCAGCATTGAAGCTTTGAAGAAAGGAAAAACCCCAGTAGAGCAGGAAAATGGCCACCGCCTAGCCAGCTTCAGGGTTGACAGAAACATTCCAAACCAAGGAACTTCTGCTCATGAATCTATGGAACTGTGCATTCATGTGCATAAATTTACTTTTTCAAAACCAAATTACCATACTTTTATAACTGCCAATTCAATTTATGAATAGTTTTCAACTGAAGAGATAAAGGGCTTCAGTTTGTAAAATGAGATGTGCTACTTCGAAATTGGGATTATCACTTGAATCTTCTCTCAGCATTCCAGAGATCTTTGGCTACTCATCTCTCCTTGGTGCTCTCTGAGCTTGCTTGGTTTCTTGCAGATATTTCAATACCCAAACTAGGTAATAATAGCACTGATGATGCTATCTAGTTTGTGTAATGGAAAGTCTTGAAGAAAAGAATCACACTCAAAGATCACCAAGAACCCCTCATTTCAACCCTAAGCTACAAATATTGCCCTTTAATGGAAATTAACCCCTTTCCTCAATGTGCTAGTTTTCATTAAAAAAAAGATTTTTAATGCAATTTTTGGTGCATTAACACTCATTATAACAATCTATGTGGTTTTGATTGAATTTGATTGATTCAGCTACCACATCAACTTTGTCCAACATGAGCCGTGGTGGTGCAGTGGTTAAAGTGTAGTACTGTATAGGCTACTTCTGCTGACTGCTGGCTGCCTGCAATTTGGCAGTTCAAATCTTACCAGGCTCAAGGTTGACTCAGCCTTCCATCCCTCCGCCATCGGTAAAATGAGGACCATATTGTTGGGGGCAATATGCTGACTTTTAGAGAGGTCTGTAAAGCACTATAAAGCAGTATATAAGTGTTCTTTCTATATACATCGGTGGACATCCAGGGCTATTGCTGTGCCTCCTTCAAACTTGTTGGTCGTCCATTGGCTTCTGCTGTTTAATTCTCCACTTTTCTTACCAAAAAATGCTGTTTGTTTTAATGGAAACGCCAGTTGAGATAAACAATACCAGACAACAAATACATGTGTGTGTGTATCAGAGCTTGGTGGCTGAATCTGTAAGTGAAATTGCATTAAGATGTTTTCTGCATTAATTGATGCAAAGTCTTTGCCGGTTGTATTGCATTTCTGGGAAGGCTATATTCATTCAGCCCAAGCCACCTTATTTATATAAATCCTGAGTAGAATTCATGCATAACATAAATCCTGCTTGTTCGCTGTGTAATTCCAGAATAAAAGAAATGCTACACAGTGGCTAAGGTCGATATATGCATTTTCTGGAAATAAAAGGAAAATTGTAGCATTATATTACTTACTTTTTAGGCTGCATAATTGCACAACATATGTGAAAAGTCCATTCCCACTGATTTTATTGTGCATATTCATCTGCTCATCCTTTTTTCTCCTGATCAGCTCAGTTCTGATTTATCTAATATTATTGTAGCATGCAGTGAAGAATATGTTGTTAAGTCATTTTGCCAAAATTCCTGCCTCAATATCAGAAACCAGAGGCAAAGAAACAATTTCCCAACTTCTGATTTATCTAATATTATTATAGCATGCAGTGAAGAATATGTTGTTAAGTCATTTTGCCAAAATTCCTGCCTCAATATCAGAAACCAGAGGCAAAGAAACAATTTCCCAACTTCTGATCTTTAAGTCAACACTACATCCTTATTAATTGTCCCCAGCAGTGTGTCTAATTTTAATTCATTATATCCTGTCCTTCCCTCATATAATGCAACTAGTTTGCTTGAAATAAGGTTGTTTAAAATAAAGTGATCATCTAATCTTTCTTAAATTAGATATTAACCATGGGTTAGTACGGTATAATAAATGTTATTCATCTGTTGTTTCATTAACTGTGGGTACTGAAATGTGTCTGAATACACTAATTTATGGTGGACAGTATTTTATTTTTCAAAAAACTATGCAAGTTATAAATTTTTGAAAACCTGAGCTGATGTTATGAGCACACTCACAAAAAAAAACCCTGTTCCAGTACAGTTCCTTGTTCAGCTATTGGCTGCCATTAGAAACAAGGCTGCTAAAAAAATATTTATTAGCCAGTCATTAAACTAGCCCCAGGCAAATTGACTTTCAGTTTGACTGGTCTGCATGTAAAGCTGTTAGAATTCCTGAAAAGTTTTATTCTTTTATGTACTGTTTGCTTGCTGCATGTAAAGTTATAAAATGTAAATAGATTATAATGCAAAGTCAAGATGTGTAAGTGAACTTATTCCCATACTGGCATTTTCCCTGCTGGATGGAAAGGGACATTTAGGACTGCTACTAATTTTGCACTTAATCCTCTCAAGGTGAAATTATATTCTTGGAAATGTCATTTGGATTCCTATTTCTTGGCATGGAAATAAGGGTCTTATTGATGCAGCATTGAGTACAGAGTTAATGTTATGACTTCAGAATCCTTGATGTTTCTTAGCTGGCTGAGGGGCATAGGATTTGGGAGTTCAATATATCTGAAGATAAGATAATATTTAGTGATATTTTTTTTTTGCCAAAGGAGGGGCAAAATCAATTATAATTTTGACTATTTTGCCATACATGGTATCTCAGGCCAAAATCATAGAAGATGTTCACAATGTCTGGGGTGAGAAGAAAAGTCATCAAATGAAATTATGGCCAGGGGCGGGATTCAAATTTTTAACAACTGGTTCTGTGGGCATGGCTTAGGTGGTAGGCGTGGCTTGGTGATCATGTGACTGGGTGGATATGGCTTGGTGGTCATGTTATTGGCTGGGTGTGGCCAACTCAATATCACTCACATCGAGGCATGCATCTCCTCCCCTGGCCTCTCATGACTGTGGGGATGCTGCAACAGTCGTAAGTGTGAACAATGGTCATAAGTTATTTTTTTCAGTGCCATTATAATTTTGAATGGTCACTCCACACAAGCAAAGTACCAGCAAAGGAGGGGAAAAAAATTGCAGAGAAGTTCCTAAGACAAGAAATCTAGTCCCGCTAAGAATGTAATAAGGGTTAATGGAGAGGCAGTTTCTATAAGCAACACCAGAATGTTTCCTTCCTGCCTTCCTTACAGGATTAGGCCAGTAATTTCTTCTAACAACTGGTTCTCCAAACTACTTAGAATGTTAACAACCAGTTCTAGCAAATAGGTGTAAACCTTTAGAATCCCACCCCTGAGTACAGGCCTTAGATACTGGCAGTTTAGATTTTATGGATGGAAAAATTAGAGAGCAGACAAGGAATGTGGGAAGACTGGAATTTTAATCTTCTTGTATTTTATTATTTATGTTACAGTACTTATGTCCTACCTCAATTGTGAAGGGTTCTGGAAGGTACTCAACCTCAGAGAAGACAGGAAACCCATAATAATAAATTACTATATCAAAACTGATTGCAGAATCTGAATCAGATTCCACAACAAGACCAGTGATGGGATTCAAATTTTTTTACTACTGGTTCTGTGGGCGTGGCAGGGGAAGGAAAATGTAAAATCTCCACCATCTAAAATCAGAGGTGGTATTTGCCATTTCTCCAAACTACTCAAAATCACATGACCACAGGACACTGCAACTGTCATAGATATGAATCAATTGCCGAATGTCTGTATTTTGTTCCTGTGATCATGGGGACACTGGTCATAAGTGTGAAAAATGGTTATCAGTCCATTTTTGTAGTGCCTTTTTGACTTTGAATGGTCAGTAAATGAACTGTTGTAAGTCGAGGACTATCTATACCAGAGGTGGGGGTATTCAGCAGGTTCTGACCAGTTCTGGAGAAATTTTGGGAAGTTCAGAGAACCAGCAAATACCATCTCTGACTGGAGATTTTACAGTATCCTTCCCCTGCTATGCCCACCAAGCCATGCCCACAGTACTGGTAGTTAAAAAAATTTGAATCCCACCACTGATCTGTACATCAAAACTGATATCAGAATTATAATTAAATTTTTTAAAAAGTAGATGCTCACAATCAATCAGCTGGGGCTGAAAGCACCCTGAAATAAAACAGATATAACTTGCTTATGGAATTTCAGGAAGATGGGAGTTGCCTGTATTTCTGCAGAAGCCTATTCCACAAGACAGGAGCTACTATAAGGAAGACCCATGGCCATCTATGTCTTAAAGAGTTGGAGCATACCATTTCTAGATGTACCGGATAGGCAGATACAGTTGTGACAATTTGCAGGCAATAGCTTGATTTAATCTGGACCAATCAGATGATTTGTTCATTACTGAGGTATCTTTGTGCGTGTGTGCTTGTGTGTGTGTGTGTGTTTGTGTGTGTGTGTAAGAGAGAAAGCATAAGACGTGTATATAATTTGTGAGTTTGGAAGTAGGTAAGCAGGAATCACTGGAGTAGTGCATGCTTTAAAAAATGAATTGGAAGAAATAGTTAAGAATTTATTTATATTTCATGTTTCTAAACCTGCCTTTCTTATTTGGGGAAAAAAAGAAAGAAAAAAGCTCACGTTTCAGCTTTTCCACCAAGAAAAAAAAAAGCGTTCAGTCTTTTGATAAATTCGGTTGCCCTTTTTTAGAAGTGAAATTTAGGGTATGTTTTGGCATGACAGTTATCAACAGATTGACATGAGGTGTTTCTACCAGAAATTTGTCTTGTTTAATTATCAATTATGATTAGTAGTAATCATAAATACCTTCATGTTATAAATAGATGTGTGTGTTTTAAAAATAAACCAGAATATATTTTCTCTGGTAATGTTATGAAACTCATCCATAAAGTGGAATGTAAACATCTCGGCAGTAACATTTTGCTGTGGTTTTCAGTCATAAAAATGACTAAATTAGCTAAAGTGTTACATTTTGAAACAGAGTTTTAGAAATTTAGACCAGACTTCCATGAAAAAGCTTTTGGCTGCTACAGAATCCAGGAGCCCTTCTAATTTAGCACCTACCGGAAATAGATTATTATTACAAGCTATAATTAGAGAGGAGGACTCAGAACAGTAACTTAAAAAATAAGGAGAAGACTTTACAATAAGAACTTCAAATTAGTTTCCTAAGGTTAAATTACCAAATTGCGTGATGGATGGAGCTTTTATATCAATCACTGTGTGGAAGTCTTTTTAGCTTTAATTGAAAAAAACTATTTCAAGATTTACATAAGAAAAGGAGAAAAGCCCTTTGTATATTCTGAAGGCAAAAGAGTGCTTTAATGATGACAGGCAGTGAAAGATCCATGTCAAAATATCTTGGTAGATCAGTCCAGTGGTAGATGACCTGTGCCTTCAAAATGCTTTGGATGTTAGTCTCCATAATTCCTTGTCATTCGGCAGTCCTGGTGGCATGCAGTATTGCAGGCTACCTCTGCCCACTGTCAGGAGTTCAATCGCCACTTGGCTCAAGGTTGACTCAGCCTTCCCTCCTTATAAGGTTGATAAAATTAGGATCCAGGCTGTTGACTCTTTAAACTGCTTAGAGAAGGCTGTAAAGCACCTTGAAGCAGTATATAAGTCTAAATGCTAGTGCTACTGCTATTATATCCAAAACTGATGTTAGCACAAGTTTGAAACATGTGGAATGGATGATTAATTCAGGCATCATCCAGGCTCGTGCAGTCATGTACACACTGATTTTGAACTTACATTTTGATTTAGTTTATGTCCAGATTTCATCCCACTAACACCTTCAAAAACTGGATTGAATTAGAATGTGCAGGAATCACCAACCAGGCTTACAGATAGCATGGTTGGTTTGTTTCCAATTTAGCATGTTGTTTGAATCCAGCCACTCTGGTTTTGAAAGGGTGGTTTATGGCTTAAGGTAGAGAAAGGTGGGTATGAAAAGGAGTTGGAGAACCAAGAGAACCACAAAGCCAAGCTGGAGGCCAATGGCAGAGGAGAGATGCTGTACATCAGGTTATTCATCACTCTTCTTAGACAATTGTGGCAATATTGTAGGAAAGAGGAAGAATGATGAGCAGGGCTGAGATTCTATCAGTTCCCACCGGTTCTATAGAACCAGATGTTAAGATTCTGTTCAGTTCAGAGAACCGGCAAATTGTGCCCCTGGCTGGCCGTTCCCTTTTCCTTCCTGGCCACTCGCCTCTGATGAGGCTGAAGATATGTTGCTGGAGCTGCCAGGCGCCTGGAGCAAGAATCCCTCTCTCTCCCTCCTCCCTGTGCCTGTCCCATTTGGAAGATATTGAGTTTTGCTGTTGCTCACTACGTCCTCCATGCTTCCTAAATGAGGTGGATTGAGTGGGAAGTGGCTGGTGTGTGTGGGTGTGAAATTAAGCCTCCTTCCTATAAAATCCATTCAGAAAACAAAGGAGCAGATATGATTTAATTCTGCTTCAGCCCAGATTGCTGGAGAGAAATTATTTAATTGACTATTTCATTGGAAATTGTTCTGTGATGGCTTTTTATGGGATGTGGTGCATATAATGGGCTATAAACAGGTAATGCTCAGCCTTAAAATTATGTTATATAGGTAGAAAGGCAATTAGATTTGCTGGCCTTCCTAGGTATGATTTTCAGTAGTTAGTCTCTGCTGCTTTACACTACTAGTCTGATTAAACCAAATCTCTAAATTTAAGATGGCACTAACCCTAAATATTTTAATGAACTGGGAACAGCCATCCTGGAAGAGATATGGGGTGGGGGGGACTTTACTCTTTCAAGATGTGTCCTTGTGATGAAGGGGCAGTTTATATTACATTTTATAGATTAATCCACAGTAGAAAATAGGTAACATCCATTTGAGGTCAATCCATGTATTTAGTGAGGAGAGGGAGGCAATAATAAACCAGAGCCTTGGTACAAGGGGCAATCCAGTAGAAGTGCCTTGATGGTTTTCTCCAAGCAGAGACATGAGCATGGTAAGTATGGAATCTTATTAAATAAATTCATACAGATACACATTGCTCAATATCTTTAAAGTTGGTAATTCTTTCATGTTACTGACTTGGGAGTAATCAAATGATCAGGTCTCATGCTGCCTGGAGAATTCTGGGAACTGAAGTCCACATGTCTTAAAGTTGCTAAGCTTGAAAAACACTCAGAAGTGTTTCTGAGTGTTCTTCTTGTGAGCCTGGGTTATTTTCCTGCATTTTGGGAATACGGAAATTATCCTATTGTACCTGGTGCATAGATGCAGCTGAAATCTACTTAGATGCTAATTGGAAGATTAAAGCTGCAGATACAGATAGTCTTTAACTTACAACTATTTGTTTAGCCTCCATTCAAAGTTACAACAGCACTGAAAAAAGTTACTTATATTCCTTGCCCCCATGGGAGGGAGGGAGGGGAAGAGAGAGAGACAAGAGACACATACAGAGAGAGAAAGAGGGAGGGAAGGAAAGAGATAGAGACACATAGAGAGAGGGAGGGAAAGAGAAAGAGAGAAAGACAAGAGACAGAGATGAGAGAGAGAAAGAAAAAAGGAGAAAGAAAAAGATGAGAAAGAGAGAGTGAGAAAGAAAGAGAGACAGAGAGAGAGAGATACCTGTTCAAAAGAAAATAGAAAAATGGCTGTTTGAGTGTTTAAGGTTGCAGACCCCAGGTTAGGCAAACACTATGGTTGTTAAGTGAACCTTGTGGTCATTAAGCAAACATTGTGGTTGTTAAACAAGTCAATTTTCCCCAATGGGCATTTTTAACCGGAAAGCAGAAGGAATTGTTGGAAACCGGCAAAATACATCGAAAACCTCAGTCACAAGACTGTGTGGAAAGTTGTAATTAGTCATAAGTGTGTGTGTGTGTGTGTGCAGGGCTGTCAAAACACCAAAAACAGGTCAAGTAGCTCTGGGGAGGTCAGTCGTAAATTAGAACACTTGCTAAGCACCTGGCCATTAAGTGAGGACCACTTATATATGGTTTGCCAGTTACATGGCCATCTACCCATGCCCAGCCCAGTCACATGACCACCAAACCACACCCAGTCAGCAAGCCATGCCACCCAGTCACATGACCACCAAGCCACAGCCATAAATTAAGCCACACCCACAAAACTGGTTGTTAAGAAATTTGAATCCCACCCCTGATGATGAGGGTGAGAAAGTGATCACTTCCAGTGTAAGGGACAGAAAGTGGAGGAAGATTGTTTCTCTGGATTTAAACAGAATAAGGGATCTTGGAAGTCTTTTAGCCCAACCCCCTGCTTTGAAACAAATGGTTGGCCAATCTCTTCGCTCTCTTCAACCTCAACTCTGTTTTCGCTGGCAGAGGATTGCAGGAGGCTGTCACAGCTGAAAATGGAGCTTGAGAGCCTGTTTTCACTGGGAGAGCGCTTAGGCCGCCACAGGCGCCCCCAAAACAAGTGATATCAAGCTGGCCACATCCACCCTGGCCACACAAACACCCACACTCCTCAAGATCAAACATAGCCT
Source organism: Laticauda colubrina (assembly GCA_015471245.1). Lineage (NCBI taxonomy): Eukaryota > Metazoa > Chordata > Lepidosauria > Squamata > Elapidae > Laticauda > Laticauda colubrina. Next base: position 28,517,894 of record BLBF01000016.1, read on the forward strand.
TCAGTGAAATTGAGTTTGACACCCCTATTGTGGTGGGACCAAGATTTTTCCTGGCATATTCCAGTAAGAAAATGATAATGTAAACTCTAATTTAAAATAAAACCTTAACATAAATTAATCCCATCAAAAGTCCTGACACTGCTGGAAAAAACTCCCAAAAATACAGCTTATATGACATAGTCCGACCATTTTGCATCATTACCCTGAGTCAATCAGATAACAAATGTATGAATCTCAGATTTGTAATAACTACCAAGGGAGCTCAGTCTAAAATGGCAGATGTCACAAGCATCACTCACAAGGATTAATTTGCAAAGACCTCATTTCAGAAATGAAGAACTTTTGCTGGTCCAGTGAGTAAAGCAATAAAAAGGTAAATACTCCCTCGTGTTCAGTTCAACTCTTAGTCACTTCATAGACATCCCTAGAGTTTTCTTGGCAATAATATAGAAATGATTTAGTATTATTTTATTCTGAGTAAAGCATCTTTTATTCTTTTTTGTTTTAAAAACTCCAGTCTAGTTAATAACCGCTAGATTTCTTCATAATTTCCTATCCAAGTGTCAGACAGATCCAACTTTGCTTAGCTTTTAGGAATCAGCCAACATTGGCTAGACATATCATCTAGCTGGGCTAAACACAGATAGACTTTGACTTGCATCCCGGACATAAATTGTTTCAACTCCTTCCCTCAAAATGATGCTATAGAGCACTGCACACCAGAACAACTGGACACAAGAAGAGTTTTTTGGCAAACACCATCACTCTGCTAAACAAATAATTCCCTCAATACCAGTGGTGGGATTCTACCAGTTCGCACCTATTCACTAGAACTGGTTGTTAACATTCTAAGCAGTTCCGAGAACCGGTTGTTAGAAGAAATTACTGGCCTAATCCTGTAAGGAAGGCAGAAAGGAAACATTCTGGTGTTCCTTACAGAAACTGCCTCTCCGTTAACTCTTATTACATTCTTGGCAGGACAAGACTTCCTGTCTCAGGAACAACTCTGAGATTTTTTCCCCTCCTTTGCTGGTACTTTGCTTGTCTGGAGTGACCACACAAGTTACAGTGGAACTGAAAAAAGTGACTTATGACCCTTTTTCACACTTATGACTGTTAAGGCATCCCCACAGTCATGAGAGGCCAGGTGAAGAAGTGCATGCCTCGATGTGAGTGATATTAAGTTGGCCACACCCAGCCAATAACATGACCACCAAGCCACGCCCAGCACACTAAACCATACCCACAGAACCGGTTGTTAAAATTTTGAATCCCACCCTTGCTCAATACTGTCCAACAATTTATAAAGTCTGCACTACTATTATTGTTAATCTTCTCATCACTTGTTATCACCCATCCCCTACCACTTGTGACTATGACTGTAATGTTGTTGCTTGTATCCTTATGATTTATATTGACTGTTTCCTAGTATGATTTGATAGCTTATTGTACCCTATGACTATTTTTAAGTCTTGAATCTTATGATTCTTGACTCTTGACAAATGGATCTTTTCTTTTATGTACACTGAGAACATTTGCACCAAGACAAATTCCTTGTGTGTCCAATCACACTTGGCCAATAAAGAATTCTATTCTATTCTATTCTATTCTATTCTATTCTATTCTATTCTAT
>BLBF01000016.1:28519536-28534416 GCA_015471245.1 Laticauda colubrina
ATTCTATTCTATTCTATTCTATTCTATTCTATTCTATTCTATTCTATTCTATTCTATTCTATTCTATTCTTTCACGATTCTTTCTACTCTACTCTACTCTACTTTACTCTACTCTATTCTATTACAACAGTTCATTTAGTAACCATTCAAAGTTACAATGGCACAGAAAAAAGAGGCTTATGACTATTTTTCACTATTACGGCCTTTGCAGCATCCCCATGGTCATGGGTTCAAAATTCAGGTGCTTGACAATCGGTCCATTTTCATGACTGTTACAGGGTCATGGGGTCACCTTTTGCGATCTTATGACAAGAAAAGTCAATAGGGAAGCAAGATTCGCTTAACAACCAGTTACTATCTTTAACAAGTGCAATGATTCATTTAATAACTGTGGCAAGAAATGCTATAAAACAGAGAAAACTCACTGAACAAATGTCTCACCTAACAACATAAATTTTGGGCTCAGTTGTAGTTGTAAGTGAAGGTCTCCTTGTAAACGATACGGTTAATGGATTAGAAGATACAGGATGATTATGGGCAGGGTGGGATTTAAATTTTTTAACAACTGGTTCTGTGGGCGTGACTAGGTGGGCATGACTAGGTGGGCATGGCCATGTGACTAGGTGGGTGTGGTTTCTTTTTGTTTGTAGCCCCCCCCATTTTTTTTGCCTCCTGGGACTTAGGCAAGCCTCCTGGGGGGGGGGGTTGCTCCTTCACCCAGGTTACTGGTTCACCCAGGAAGCTTCCCTGGGGCCCAGGAAGGCAAAAAAATGGAGCACGGGGGTTCTGTGCACCCCCCCACCCCACATGTCCCTTTTTGCCTCCTGGGCCTCAAGGAAGCTTCCTGGGTGAAGCAGTAAGACAGCGAGGGGGATCTCAACACAGCTGAACATCAGAATAGCTGATCGTTGGGAGGGGAAAAAAGAAATACTTTAGGGAGTGACTGGGTGGGGGAGAATGCAATCAATGATGTCAGGCATGCGTGCAATATCATGCGTGTGTGATAATGACTGACTGAGAGGGGAGGGGCAGGGCCAGTGAGGAGCATGATTTGCCAGTTGTTCAAACCATGCAAATTATGGGATATGGTAAAAACCATCAAGATGGAATAACAGTGCAATCTAAGCTCTGCCCATTTTTTATGTATAGTTCACCATCATGGCTGCCTTACTGATTTTATTGACTACATTGTATTCTGCAGACCTTCCTGTGTATACATCTTTCTGGATTCAGTTCTGTGATCATAATAAATTGATTATCAGATCCCAGTTAGTACTGGGAATACTTATCATGATTTAAGATTGAAAAACAATGTTTGAGTTTTAGAAGTCATGCTGGAATTATCAGTAAACAGAAGCTCCAGAATCAGACAAGTGATTCCAAAGTCAAGCTAAGCTATGTTTCACATATTTTCATTCACATTTACCTAGGGAAAGTGTTTCCAAACCACTAAAAACAATTTTCACTATTCCGCATTACACAAGCATCTGCTTCTGCTATGTCATTCTTAATGTCTGAAGGGGGCATCTTTCCGACACTCAAGGTTTTTTTTTTGTTTAAAACATTTACAAACAGTTGTTCAGTCTGTCAGATCTCTCAAAATAATGTAATCCTTGCCTCTGCTGTGATAAAATGCAAATGATAAATCCATTTTAATCCCCTTCTATTGTTTCTAATTTCTGCCAGTTACATACATTATTCCAGCTGTCATATGGACCCTAAGAATGTAAATGTTCAGCAGCTAGGAATTAATTTCAACATGTACAGATTGCAGTTTCCCTTTTAATATTTTTCCAGGAGACCCATGACATACATGTCATTTGGCCACATCCAATCATGTTTCAGTCCCTCAAATCAATGCTACAATATTTTCCTACCAGTACTTTTCCTTTCTCTTTTTTTCTCTCCAGCTTCCCTAACACAAGCCCAAGCACTCCAGTATAGATTGCCTTCTTGTTTTAACAAGGCTATTGATTACTTCATTTGTTTGATCAAGGCTATCAAAAAACCCAAATAACATCCAGTTGTCTGTGTTTTAAGAGTGTAATAAACTAGTGTGTGTTTGCGCACGTGCATGTTTGCATTCAGCCTTCTAATTAGAAAGCCCCAAAATATGTTATATGTGGTTTATTAGAAAAGCACATTTTAATGTGTGACTCTCCTAGAGATGGAAAGAACTGCATAGTGTCCTTACTTTAAAATCCTCCTTTGAAGCAGCAGTCTTTAAGATATATGAAGAAGGGTTGCAGGAATTTGGTATGGTCAGTCTAGAGAAAGGAAGGACTAGGGGTGACCGTCATGATAGCAGCCACAAAGTGCTGCCACAAAGAAGAGGGAAACAACTTATTTTCCAAAGCACCAGAGGCGAAGACAAGAAACAATGGATGGATACTAATCAAGGAGAGAAGCAACCTGGAATTAAGAAGAAACTTCCTGACAGTGAGGACAATTAATCAGTGAAAGAGCTTGTCTTCAGAAGTTGTGGGTGCTTCATCACTGAAAGTTTTTAAGAAGAGACTGAACATCTTTCTGAAATGGTACAGGGTCTTCAGCTTCAGCAAGGGATTGGACTAGATCATTGGTCACCAATGTGGGCCGAGGACCACTGGTGGTCCGTGAGAAAATTTTGGTGGTCCTCAGAGAAATGTCCCCCAAAGCAATTAATCCAGGCTGTGTGGGAACATAAGGCTGTGCTACCCACATGGCCCGCCCACCCGCTGGCCCCCACCCTTCAGCCGAGTGCAAACCTTACCTTGAGTGGAACCCCGCGAGCTGGAACTGCAAGGTAAGACCAATGGCAGGGGAGGGAAATCCAGCAAGGGGTGGCTTGCTGATGTTGGTGGGAAAGTCAGTCCCATATTCTAGTGTTGGACTGTGGTCACAGGACTGGCCCTTTGGTCATTCCGGAGCAGCTGCTCCTCCACCCAGGTGCAACTGCCTACCATAGACTGGAGGAGCAGCTGCTCCGGGATGACCAAAGGGCCAGTCCTGTGACTACAGTCCAGCTCTGGAATATGGGACCGACTTTCCCACCAACATCAGCAAGCCACCATCAATCAAAATTCACATTTGTGGTCCACGGGGTTTAAAATTATGAGTTTGGTGGTCCCTGAGGTCTAAAAGGTTGACGACCCCAGACTAGAAGATCTTCAAGGTCTCTTCCACCTCTCTTCTGATTTATTGATATTTATACAGTTAGTGGAAGATACCAAATACTGATAATTTTTTCATTTTCTATTAATTCCCCATGGCTTAAGATCCTTCTCCATCATAGGTGCCCCCCTGTTTTTATTATTATGGTTGGTTGCACAGTCAGCCAGATATTTAAACTGGACTGGTATTTTTATCCACCTATCAAGTCCTTCTCAAAGATCCAAAATGATGGTTATGATAATGATGATTAAATATTCTTCCTCATTTATTGCATTAGAAAAATAAACTTTGGTGGCAACTTAAAAGGTTGCATCTTAAGGTCCTGTCACACTGCCCAACGGATGCAAAACATTAGTAAAAAGGACACAACGGACGAGCAAAATGTTCCATCCGTTGTTATCCGCTCTCAAAAGGGGCAAAAATTTGCATAACCGGAGCGGATAACACGGAAAGGAACAGACGCGGGGAGGACACAGGGCGGATGGAAAGCGGATGCGGAATGGAAGCCCAGCAGATGGAAGCGGATGGGAGTGGATGGCACATCCGCTAGGCTTCCGGGGGACCTCAGGAAAGTGGACACGGAACGGATACAGTGGATGCACAGCGGATGCACAGCGTATGAAGCGGATGCAGAGCGGAAGCCTAGGGGATGTACAGCGGAAGCCGAACAGATGCCGAGCGTTAATTGCGCATACGGGGGGGGGGATGCATTGTGTAAGCCATGCGGATATAAAGGGAAGCAGCTCGCACGTGGCCAGCATTCGGAGGAAAGACCTGCTGCTGGATACATCGAGTCCTTGCCTGCCCTGCCTGCATGCCTGCCTGCAAGCCTTGCTGCCAGCCTTCCTGCCAGCCTGCCTCCAAGCCTCCTGGCCAGCCTCCCTGCCAGCCTTGCTCTCTGCCTGCCTTCCAGCCTCCCTGCCAGCCAGTCTGCCTGCCAGTCTTGGTGCCTGCCTGCGTGCCTGCGTGCCTGCCTTCCTGCCAGGCTTCCTGCCAGGCTTCCTGCCAGCCTTGGTGCCTGCCTGCCTGCCAGCCTGCCTGCCAGCCTTGGTGCCTGCCTGCCTGCCAGGCTTCCTGCCAGCCTTGGTGCCAGTCTTCCTGCCAGCCTTGGTGCCTGCCAGCCTCCCTGCCAGCCTCCCTGCCAGCCAGCAACCCCACAACCATGGGGAAGAAGCGAAAGCCTCAGCAACCTGCCGCCATCCCTGGCAAGAGGGACAGGGCCACCCTCCCGCCCCCTGTCCCTGACTCTGCTTCTGCTGGGGCTTCTGCTGCTCGGGCTCCCTCTTCTGGTGCTGGAGCTTCTGCTGAAGCTGCTCCTGGCGGTGGTGCTTCTGCAGGTGCTTACTCTGCTGAAGCTGCTCCTGGTCCTGCTGGTCCTGCTGGTCCTGCTCGTGCTACTGGACTTGCTCATCCTGCTCATACTGCTCGTGCTCCTGGTCTTGCTCGTCCTGCTGGTTCTGCTCGTGCTCCTGGTCCTGCTCGTGCTCCTGGCCTTGCTGGCGCTGCTGGTGCTTACTCTGCTGCTGCTGATCCTGGTCCTGCTGCTGCTGCTGGTGCTGCTGCTGGTGCTGCTGCTGCTGCTCCTGCTGCTGCTGCTGCTGATCCTGCTGCTGCTGCTGCTGCTGCTGTTGCTGATGATGATGATGATCCTGCTGCTGCTGCTGCTGCTGCTGCTGCTGATGATGATTATGATCCTGCTGGTGATGATGATGATGATGATGATGATGATGATGATGATGATGATGATCCTGCTGGTGCTGCTGCTGCTGGTGGTGTGGAGGAGCAGCCCCTATTACCTGGGAGCCCCTCTGATGAGGGCCCATCTGGTCCTGCCAAAGGGAGGAAGAGGCATATGCGATAACGGGAGAGGAGGCAATACTCCATCGAGGAGGAACACGAGGATGAGGTGCTGGAGTGGCTGAGAGAGAATGACTATCTGTGGCGGAAGGGACACTGGCTGTACAGGGACACCAAAAGGAAGCAGGCTGCTTGGAGAGAGAAGGCGGAGAGTATGGACTACACTTCAGAGGTGCGCCTTGGCTGGTGGAAGCACATGCACACCTGGTACGGGAAGCTGCACCTGAAGAAATCTGGCCAGGCCACGGTTAAGCTGACGGACAGAGAGACCTACATCATGGCCAGATGCAGCTTCCTGGAGGGTGAGATCCGCCACCGAGGAGCACCAGGAGCCCCTCTCAATACCCTCTCTCTCCGGCAGCCTGCTGAGAGCCAGTCCTCTTCTGGCTGAGAGTCAGTCCCTGTCTCCAGGCAGGTTTCTGTGGAGCGTGCCACGGCGGAGAATCCGCGGACAGGTGTTGTAACCGTGGTGGAGCGCGTGGAGGACTCCCTGGTGCGGTGGGAGAAAGGAGACGCCGCGTCCACCACAGCCATAGCCGCATCCACCCCCCCCCCAGCTCCACCTCCACAGAAAGGCAGAGAGCCAGACAGCAGGATGGGCAGAGCCACACTGTCCTCCTGGAGATCAGGGAAACCATCTGGACCAGTATAGATCTCCTCTCTCAGCTGGTCAGCACCGACTCCTCATCCTCCAACCGCAAGCCCTTCCTCACCTATGTCAACCAGACCCTCAGGGACATGGCGGAACCCCAGTACCAGGTGGTGAAGGACCGGATCACCGATCTGCTTCATAACCCTCCAGACCCAGTGGAACCTGCTCCCAGCCAGTCCAGGCCTGCTCCTCCACCCCAGGTGATGTCCCTCCCATTCCAAGGCTTCCCACAGGCCCTCACCTACCAGGGCTACGGCTACCAGGAGGTCCAGCAGCACAGGCAGCAGCCCTTCCCAGTCCAGGCACAGAGTCATCGGGCGACACCGTCGCCACCGGTTCCACTGATGCCACCGATGCCACTCACGCCAATGATACCACCAATGACAGCGATGCCACCCATGCCACTGATGCCACCCATGCCAGTCCTCACCCAGCTGCAGACCAGACAGCCCCACTACACTACTCCTTCCTCCACCCCACAGCCAAGCCCGGTCTCAGTACATCTGTCATCAGTACTGGGGCTGACACCCCATGGCATGGAGGAAGTACCTCTCAGCATCATGGGTCTGAGCCAGCTGTCCGAGAGCTTTTTTAACACACCATCACCTGTTGTCCTCTCGGGGCCAGGCACCCCAGTGGTGCTTCAGACCAGCACTGCAGCAGCACCCACCTCCACAGCACCTGGACCCTTCACCCCTGAGACTGGGCACACCTCCGAGTGACCAAGAGGAGTGCCAGAGACTGGCTGGCTGGCTACCTGTGGACTTTATTTGGACACTTGACTTGGGTCATTTTTCTTTTACAGCTTGTTGTTCAATAAAGTTTATCTTTGATTCACACACTTGCTTCATTTCTTTTTTTTTAATAAAGTCTTGGTGGAAACTTTTAGAATTGGTTTAAGCCTTTGCATGCTTGTGGGATGGGTTAAGATAGCAGTGGGGTGGGCAGGGATACCTGTGGGATGGGTAATAGCTGTGGGATGGGCAGGGATACCTTTGGGATGGGTAATAGCTGTGGGGATAGATAAACCTGCAGTGTAAGCATAGTGGGACTGTATGGTCCACCCTCCCAGGTGCCACACCTATGGCCCTTTATTATCAATAACAATGTAATAATCATCCACACATGTCAACACAAACACAACTCTTTATTAAACGCCCAGTTTATTGTAGGCCCACCCAACATACATGGCCCAATCTCATCCATGTGATGAGACAGGCTGAAGGAAGCACCCATTAATCATCTATCATCCTGTCTTGCCACTCCACTGCTCCAGCTGGGGAGTTGCACCAGTGTCTCAGGAGGTTCTTCCCTTCACGTGAGGCTCTGTTGGGGCCTTGCACATCCTGAGTGTCTATCAGGTTTCTCCCTTGCCTCCATTCCCCAGGCTCCATGTCCCCATTGCCTTGTTGGAGGTCCACGAGCCTGTTCTGGGTAGCAGGTGCACATGAGATTGTGCAGGATGCAGCAAGCTTCCACGATCCTCCTCACGGTCTCTGGGCGATGCTGCATGGTGGTGAGAAGTACCTGGAACCTGTTGGCCAAGATGCCAAAGGCATTCTCCACCACCCGCCTTGCCCTGGACAGCCTGTAGTTGAAGATCCTCTCTTCATGGGTGAGGAATCTGGAAGTGTAGGGCTTCATGAGGTAGGTTCTGAGGGAAAAGGCGTCATCCCCCACGATGAAGTAGGGCACATCTTGCGTGTCGTTGGGCAGGGGGTCTGGATCTGGGAAGCCCATGATGAGGTTGCGTTCCAGCCCCTCCTTGAGGTGACTGGCGTGGTATACCTGGGCATCGGAACATGAGCCGTTGCCTGAAGCATCGATGTACATGAACTTGTAGTCAGCATCGACCATGGCAAAGGCCACGTGCTTGCCATCTATGACTCCAACGGTGTGGGGGAAGTTCCATCTCTGATACCACTGTTCTGCAACTTTCTTCCATCCTTCTTCAGTGGAGGGGCACTGTAGGAGCTCCTCCAGGTATTCTTTGATGATGGCCTGCACCACTTCTCTGACCACAATGCTGATGGTGTTGTGTGACACCCTCCAGCCATACTGCATGCTCCTGTAGGTGGTCCCTGAGGCCAGGTGGCGCAGAGTGAATGCCACCTTGAGCCCAGGTTCCAGGCTGGGCCGGAAGTTGGTGTTTGCCTTGGTCAACCTGGGTGTTAGCCGCTGCACAACTTCGTCAAACATGGCTGGAGGCATCCTCATGAAGTTCTGGAATGCCCGAGTGTCTTCGTTCCTGAGCTCCACCATCAGCTTGTTGTACAGTCCGTCCTCTGCTCTTCTCCCGATCCATCTTCGTACCCAGACGCTTCTTGGCCACCTCTTTTTCTTCCTGTAGTAGAGTTCACAGAGCCTGTAGATGGCTTTGCACTGTTGCAGAAGGATGGTGGCTGCCAAAAGGACTTTGTTACAATCCACGGTGGACATGACTGGATGCTGTGGAAGAGCAAGAGTCAGATGAAGGCTGCAGAGGTCTGCACAGCTGGTCTGCTGGTCTGAAAGTGAGATGCAGGTGAGTTGCTCCCCCTTTTTATAGGCAGTATAGGTGTCCCTTTGCATCCTCTAGGCATCCTCTAGGCATCCTCTAGACATCCTTAATATCTGAGATAGGTCCCCTCTGCGAAGGTTTTTTCCATTTTAAATGCTTTGTTTCCGTGCTGCATCCGCTAGGCATCCGTTCTGCATCCATTCCGCGTCCGTTCCGCTTCCTCCCTGCATCCGAGTGGATGCGAGTTGCGCGGATGCGGAACGGATGCCTAGCGGATATTGCGGATGCGTAACGGATGCAGAACGGATGCCTGGCGGATGCCTAGCGGATGCAGAACAGACGAATTGGATACATTTTCCGCGCAAAAGTTTTGAGCAGCTCAAAACTTTCTGAGCAGATGAAACGTCCATAAACGGATGCTGGACAGATAGAGAGGAAGCAAAACAGAGGCAGTGAGTACAGAACGGATACATCGTGTTAACCAACGGATGGCAAGCTTTTTTATCCATTTTACATCCTCTTTGCATCCGTTGGTGCAGTGTGACAGGGGCTTTAGGCTTTCAGAGGCTGCTCTTTGCTGTATACATAGTTTTGCTTTTAATGTAGAATTTTTCATAGAGAAATTTTTAAGAGAATAAAAACAACAAATGTTTTGAAAGAGAAAAGTAAAGAAAATAAAGAAAAATACGAAGCAAGTAAAAAAAGTTGAATAGCAAAGAAAAAGAAAGAACAGTTATAAAGAAGCACCTTCCAACCTTCTCTGTGTTAAAAGATATATATCATCTGTCAGATACAACTCGATGGCAGTAGTTACTGCTAAAAATATTTGTTAGCAACATCGTGTGTAAGCTTCTGATTGCTAATTATCTTGTAAAATCTGACAGTTCCAGAACCCATGCTGAGGATTATGATTGCCCATTCCCACAACTGTGGACAATTTCTTAATAAATCTGCACTCCTTGATATGCATTGCCTTATGAAATATATTTCTTCTCTTCCCCCTCCACTCCCAATTCCCAGCATCTTTTACAAACAGAAAAGCTGCGAAGAGCTATTTTTAGAATAGCAATTACACCCATCAGATTAACAGACCTTTCCATGAATTAATGAGGATGCCCATGAAGAGCATGGAGATAAAAAATCCCATTAACCTGGACACTATCATACAGTGGATACAGAGCGATGTGATGTAATTATGTAGTATTTTCTGTAGAATTTAATTGCTCAAATGATTTACATGTCTACAACAATATCTCAGAATAATACAGACAGGCATCCATTATCTCTTCTCAGCATAGGCTCTGTTGAATAGGCCTGCCAGGGTCGCAGCAGTTTTTCTAAGTGCCCTCAGAAGTTCGGGTTTCTCATTCCACAAACTACACTGCAAGGAGAAGTAACTCTTAATTTCTCCAAGATTCAATACCTAGACAATCCCATAATCCCTTGCTAGTGTACCGGAAAATTAGGCTGATGAGATTGATTGATGTACAAAGAGTGGTTAGGACAGCTGAGAAGATTATAGGAAACTCACTTCCTGTCACACAGGATATTGCTTATAAGCACTATGTCTTAGAGCTCAAAGCATTGTTAAGGCTAGGTCCCACTGGCCAACGGATGTAAAACGTATGCATAAAGGACACAGCAGATGAGCAAAATTTCGGGGATGGCTCCATCCATTGTCATCCGCTCCAAAAAGTGGTGAAAATTTGCATAAACAGAACAGAAAAGAATGGAAAAGAACGGATGTGGGTAGTATGTATAAATACTAGCAGGGATGTTAAACGGATGTTCATAGGAAGCCTAGCGGATGTATATTGGATGCAAAACGTTCACTGCGCATCCTTTCTATTTCCATGCTACTAATGCTGTGTAGATGTTCCGTGTACCTTTTGTTTCCTCCCTCTTTCCATTTTCAGCTGCAGCGGATGTGAGTTGAGGGGATGCCCAGAGGATGCAGAGAGGATACAGCGGATGTTTAATGGATGATAAACGGACATAGAACGTTTGTTGCTCGTATGTCGCGGATTTACATCGTACCCAGCGGAAAGTTCATCCGTTCACAAAGTTTTGTGCAGCTCAAAACTTCTTGTGCGGATGAAATTGCAATGGACGGATGCTTGAGCGTATGAAACACGTATGCAGTGAGTACACAATGGCTGCATAGCGTTTTCCAACGAATGGCAAGCTTTTTTTAACGTTTTACATCCTCTTTGCATCCATTAGTGCAGTGGGACAGGGGGTTTAGAGACCTCAAACACCCACTTTATTGTCTGTTTCTGTTATTCCCCTCTTCTTGGAGGAGGCTTCCAGCAGGACTACCAGATTTTGTAACATTGTTCCCTCTGCCATCCGTCTGGTAAACTTGTAAGATTCGTTTTTCTTGCCATATACATCCAAATTAGACTGTATTGTTTCTCTGTGTCATATATGTAGGAATGTGGATATATGCGTAATTTTTTATTTATTTATATTTTTGTCATATTTATGCAGTGTATATTGGAGGTGGTGACCCTCTGAGAGCTGTATGCAACAAAATTTCATTGTAATGTGTGCCGTTTAATGTACATTTAAAGCAAGGACCTTCAAACTTGGCAAGTTTAAGGCTTGTGGACTTCAACTCCCAGAATTCCTGAGCTAAGAAGGAGGAATTCTGGGAGTTGAAGTCCACAAGTCTTAAAGCTGTCAAGTTGAAGACCTCTGATTTAAAGTGACAATAAAGTTATTTTGAATCTAAGTCTAAAATTAGTAGTCTAACAATGACTGGAAATCTAACACTCAGAAAGTTAGAACTGAAGAACCTTTACTTGGATGAGAAGCAAAACATCTTCAAGAAAAAACCAGAAAAGTTGCCTTCTGAAGAAGTACTTTTGAGATAACCATGGCTTGGACAGTGGAGAATCTCCATAGACAATGCTCAGAAAGGTTGAGCTACCTTCACATGGGTTTTTTGTATTTATTGTTTTTTATCCACTGGTAGCCAAATATAGAGAGTGCTTGTGGCTTTCCATCTCAATGCTCTATAACGGGATGGGATTTAATTCCCTGAATCCCCAGTCTGTCTGGTTGATGCCAAACTAAACATTTGGTGAATTTCAAAGAAAATGTTCAAATAGATGGGAAACTGCCTGACATAATTAAGTCTGGCTAATACAGGTGGGTATGCTTTAACCCAGGGGTGTCAAACTTGATTTCATTGAGGACCACATCAGGGTTGTGTTTGACCTCAGGAGGTCGGGGTGGCCGTGGCCAGAGTGGGCATGGCCAGCTTGATGTCACTTGTGTTGGGGGCACCTGTGGTGGCCTGCAAAAATGGGCTCCCAAGCTCCATTTTTGGCCATGATGATCTCCTGCAGCCCTCTTCCAGTGAAAACAGAGCTTGGGAGAGGCACAGGGACATTTGTGTTTCCAGGGTGGTCCTGTGGGCCAGATCTAAGCATCCCATGGCCGGATCTGGCCCATGGGCCTTGAGTTGGACACCTAGTTTGCCTCTGTGGATTGGCCACTCCTGGTGGAGCCCTCATAAACCTCTAATCATTTTTAGCAGCAAAGATATGCAAACAATCAGTCAAAGAGGACTGTGGTTCTAAGTCATGTGGGCTAAGAGCCTTGTTAGAAATTCTCCAGATTGGTTACTACTGCCACCACAGAATTGTGTAGATCAGTGATTCTTAATCTCGCTACCTTTAAGAAGTGTGGACTTCACCTCCAAGAATTTCCTAGCATGCATTCTGGGAGTTAAAGTCCACACTTCCTAAGGTTGCTGAGACTGAGTAACATTTGCATAGATCACAATGACTGCCATAAAAGGTTTTGATACATAGGATTCCACCTTGAAGCCCTTTGAGATATGATGGTTCTTTCTAATGTGCGTGTGTCAGGAAACCATGGAACTTCAAAGAATGGACATAACCCTACTACCAGTTATCTCAATGCTTGGTGTGATGGAAATTAGAGTCCCTCTCTTCCTTAGAGAAGCAGGGTACAGAGAGGTCATAATAGGAAAGAATAGACTATTCAAAATTCGTAGTCATTATTAGCTCATTAGTTATTATTAGTTCATCTTTAAAGCTCTTGAGAAAATTTTCAGGGATAGTAAATAATAATAATAATAAAAATATCTCAATATCCTCAGTTACGTGCCAATAGCAGGGACAGAAGACTGATTGAAAGCCAAATTGTAAATTGGAGAAGCACTAAAGATGTGGAGCAAAAATAACTGCTTTCTGAAAAAAAGTTAAGAAGACAGTATGCAACTCAGTGGTGGTACAAATTTTAAGACAACAATTTGTTCCTAACCTAACTCCACTTCCCCTCCCCAATCCTTTTCTAGTTTGAAAAATTACCCAATAATACTGTTCATTAACTTCCTTTATATTCCTTTCTTCAACTTATTCATGTTTCTGACAGTTTGGCATTCATGCGTATTAATTGCTCTCCAGGATTGTAATAATGAACAACTGGACATAAAAAATTAAGAAAATTAAGATTATGGCCTTTACTAAAAGGCCAAAACTGCTCATGGTATCTCAATGACATAGAGCAAATGGCCACCTCTAAGTATCCAGATGTGGCCATACATGTCACCCACTCAAGAAAAGCACATTGTGAATATGCAGCTTCCTGTGGCCATCCAGGTCTATGACCATTCACCGCAGTCAACTCTCCATGAGCAACACACCACAGCTAACTCACCATGGCTACCTCACCACAGCCAACTTGCTGCAGAACAACTTGCCAGGGCCATCTCAGCACAGGACAAGAGTCTCGGTCTCTGTAGGACAAGAGTTACACTAATATCAAAGAAATGGTGGAATAGAATCATTAAAGAAAGGATGCCAAAGGAGGAACAGCATAAAAAAGTGAATGGCAAAAATTAAAATATTTTTATTTATTTTAAATAATTAAATAGAATTGCTACATTGTCCCACAGCGAGTTGTCCCCTGGTGAGTTGGCCGTGATGAATTGGCCATGGCGAGTTGACCAGGTGAGTTGGCCATAGTGAGTTGGCCATGGCGAGTTGGCCATGGTGAGTTGGCCATGATGAATTGGCCATGGTGAGCTGGCCAGGTGAGTTGTCCCATTCCTCAAGATCAACTAATGTTAATTCTCAATTTTTTTCACTCAGGACAGGATGTTCCTGTCACAATTAAGCTTTTTCAGTCAAGTCTCCTTTATAGAACCCTGCTTGGACCCTCAGCTTCTTGTTTTACACCTCAAGAAAGAGCTCAGTCCAAATTTATTTATTATTTAAAGGAAAGTACATTAGATAAAACTGCAGGAAAATTTTGGGAAGGACTAAATATATTATCTTAATCTGCATTCATAATTTTATTGTCACTTACTAAGCAATTAAAAACACCAAAACAAAAACTAATAATAATTCACATACATTGGAATGAGCAATATCATCATCATAAATATTTGGGGGGAATAATGCCTTATGCTAAAATTGAGTGAAATGTAGATTTCTGTGATATTAAATAACAATTAAATAATAGTTGCTATTATCATTCTGGCTGAAATGGAAAACAAACCAGCAACAAACCAGGGAAGGAATCTAACAGAATTTCAGACTGCTGTTGGAAGAATCCAGTTTCCCATCTCCTTCTGCTTCAACCTGATGGAAAGCAAAGGCTTTTGAATGAAACCATGATGACAAGATGATGACACTTGCTAGTGGTGAAAGTGATCCATATGATATCATCCTGCACACACATATCTGAACCATTTTCTCCATGTGATGATAAGGTTGTTCCTTAAGTGTCATTAGCACTTATTTCACTCAGTTAAGGATATGAGTGGTATTGATTTGCTTCTGTCTTACTGATTACTGGATTCAGAGATATTCCATTTTTTTTCTGAATGGAAATAATATTAGTTATTATATTTGACACAAAAAGATGACAGTGTACACAGTAAACAAGATAACTATGCTGGGTTTTGTATCACAAATCACTAGTCGAACACTTCCCAAGTGTTTAGGACTGCGTGATGTATCGCAGGATTATGCAAGCAGATCCCAGTAAGGTGGCCTTCTGAAGCTGACCAATGGTGATCTCATCAGCACCAATTGTTTTTAAGTGCATGCCTAGGTCTCTAGGCACAGCACCCAGTGTGCTGAGTACCACTGGAACCACCTGCACTAGTTTATGCCAGAGTCTCTGCAGTTCAATTCTCAAGTCCTGATATCTGGTGATTTTTTCAAGTTTGTTTCTCGTCGATTCTGCTGTCACCAGGTATGGCAATGTTGACGCTCGTCACTTTTTTCTTCTCCAGAATCGTGATATCTGGGGTATTGTGTTCCAGAACTTTGTCAGTCTGTATTCAGAAGTCCCACAGTAGTTTTGCATGCTCATTTTCGACCACTTTTTCAGGCTTATGATCCCACCATTTCTTTGCTACAGGCAGGTGGTAGTTGTGACACAAGTTCCAGTGGACCATCTGAGCGACTGTGTTGTGATGTTGTTTGTAGTCAGTCTGAGCAATTGTCTGACAACATCTCAGTACGTGATCGATGGTTTCGTCCACTTCTTTGCAGAGTCTGCATTTGGGATCATCAGCAGATTTTTCTATTCTGGCTTTGATTACATTTGTTCTGATGGCTTATTCTTGGGCTGCAAGAATCAGGCCTTCTGTTTCTTTCTTCAGTGATCCATTGGTCAGCCACCGTTTCTTCTTCTTCTTCTTCTTCTTCTTCTTCTTCTTCTTCTTCTTCTT
>BLBF01000016.1:28534426-28550225 GCA_015471245.1 Laticauda colubrina
TTCTTCTTCTTCTTCTTCTTCTTCTTCTTCTTCTTCTTCTTCTTCTTCTTCTTCTTCTTCTTCTTCTTCTTCTTCTTCTTCTTCTTCTTCTTCTTCTGTCATTGTACATACACAGTATACACATACAAGAAATTCACGTAACACCCAGAGACCAGGCTCAACACGCACACACACATGACAATCCCCAAACACACAAGCGTCCACACAACAGACCAAGTAATACTGTCCAAGAGCTCACTGATGGTGGTCTTTAAGTTCATTGTTAAGTGCATTTATAGGTCTGGGATTAAAAACTATTCGGAAAATGTGTGGTCTGAGTTTTAATTGTTCTATACCAGTGATACCTTGACTTATGCAAATATTTTAAACATGCCCAAGTATACTCAGTAAAATCACCTTTTAAATATCTTTCTCCCATTTGGTCCTCTCGACAGTCACATGGCAAGTTGCACTTGAAGATCCCTTCCATTTTAACAACAGTGTGCCATGTTATGCAATGTCTATGGAGATTCTCAATCATCCAAATCATGGCTGTCTCCAAAGTGCTTTTTTCAAAAAGAAACTGGACTTTCTTAGGGGTTTTTTTCCTTTGAAAATGTTTCACTTCTCATCAAGAACCTTTTTTCAGTCCTTCAGAAATGAAGAAGCTTCTTGGTTAGGGAGTTAAAAGTTTTCAAAGAAAATAAAACAAGGAAGTCCAGTTGCCTTTTTGGAAAAAAAAAAAAAAAGCACTTTTGGGACATGTTATGTGATGGGATTTGTCCAAGAAACAGACATGGCATGCAGAATTAATTGGACATTGCTTTATTTTTTTATATTGAAGTTAATGGAAGTTGTACACAGATCGTCCTTGACTTACAACCACAAGTGGAGATCAAATTTTCTATTGCTAAGCAAGACAGTTGTTAAGTGAGCTTTGCCCCATTTTATGACCTTTCTTGCTACAATGAAGTTGCTAAGTGAATCACTGCAGTTGTTAAGTGTAATGCCCTTGTTAGAGTCTAATTCTGAGGGGGAGATTGAGGAGTGGACAGGGAGTGGGAGTGTGGCTCCAGTGGCTGTGGAAGAAACGGGGGAAGAGCACAGTCTGGTTGGGTATTCAGAGGAAGACCCAGGGCCATCCCCTCCTTATCCTAGGACACGCAAGGAGGAACAGAGAAGGGAGCAATGTGTCTTATGGGAGAGGAAAAGGTCCTGATCCCTTTCATTAGTTGCAGCTGGAAGAACATAACATAAGTGGGGTATTTTAAATAGCTCTTTGCTGGAAGCAAAGCATGCTTTATCTTGGTTGAGGCTTATCTGGGTTTTGGCATCTTCCCAACAGTGGTTGCTGCGTTATCTTGTGGAAGTCTGCAATTTATCATTTTGGCCTGCCATGTTAATGACTCCACTGTGGTTTGTGTTGGGTTTTTTTATTTCTAATTATTTTTACTTTTGGTTCAGACTACATTTACTGTCTTCGCAGACTGTTTTTGGAAGATTTTGATATCAAGTCGAGGATAATTGGACATTGGGACGCAAGTTGGAGGCATTAAAAGGAATTTATTCTACTTTTCTGACTGTGTTATTTTTGTGTTATGCCCCAGTCATCACATTAAGTTAGTAACCTAGTTGTTTCGGGGAATCTGGCTTCCCTATTGACTTAGGTTATCAAAAGGAGATCACATGACCCCAGGACACTGCAACCATCATGAACCAGGTGCCAAGCATCTGAATTTTGATCACGTGACCATGGGAAATACTGCAATGGTTGTTAAGTGTGAAAAACAGTCATAGGTCACTTTGTTCAGTGCCATTGTAACTTTGAACGATCACTAAATGAACTGTTGTAAGTTGAGGGCTACCTGTAATGATTTTCTTGGCAAGCAACTTATTTTAAATCTATGTAAAAAAATATGAAGCATGCTAAGAAGCATATGCCCCAGAGTCATTATACAAATTCATGGATCTCAATAAATTAAACTGAAACTCTAGTACTAGTTAGAATGAATCATGTGTTGGTTGGACAGGGGGAATCAATGTTAGTCCATGATTTTGGGACAGCAGTGTCTTTAACAATTAAGTCACAAATAAATTCATAATAGAAATGTCACAGAAAAGCAGAAAGTACCATCCGATTTGCACAAAGCATTGGAATCTTTCCTGCTTGAATTCCCAACACAGTGAACGATTTCCAAATTGGGAAACTTAGTTATATTTTATTGGAGTAATTGACATGCTCACAGGAAAGGGGAAGGTATAATTATAATTAAGGAACTTTCTTATGTCAAAGCCTCACACATCAATCTGCAAAGAAAAGAAAAGCACCACATTAAATCCCAACCATAATTATTATGCCTTATGGATTGGCATCTCTTTATGTGAAATTGTGAAGTAGGGTTACTGAGGAGAACTGGTGCTTGTTGGAGCCAATGTAGGATAATTTGACGGCAACTTTGTTTCAGGCATTTGATGCTGTGAGGCCTTGTGTGCCAAACTCTTCATGCACTAATCACTTTTGCACCAATCCTGGAGTTGCACTAGGGTTGAGCTGCAATGGAATGGGGAGCCTTCTCCTTTCCTCTAGAAAAAAATATTCCACCTGAAAACCAACTGTAGTTTTATCTCTCTTATTCCCGCTTGGAATTTTGTTTACTGAAATTGAGACTAAGCTTCAGTTTCCAGCAATACTAAGAAGGGTTTTATTGCTGGTTCTTAACGCAGGAGAGGCTATTCTTAGGTTTCAAGTAGGCATTTTGAAGCAGAGAGGCTCTGCAGGTATCAATTAGCAGAAAACTCCTAAAGTAAAAATAATGATGTGCTCTAAATTACTCAGAAGAGAAGGATGAGATTTTCACATTGGATTTCCAGAGGTTTTGAGGAAGAAATCAAAATTTACACCTCCGTTATATTGCCATTGATCTGGGCTTCTTGCCTCCCTGGGACCTCCTCTTAAAGAATGTAGGTGCATCTGAAATCTGCCTCCTGGGTCTTTGTCGTTTTTTTTTTAATTATTATTTTTGAAAAAGCAATAAAACAGAAAAAATGCAAAGATAAAAATACGTATAATATCAAAGAAAAAAAGCATAAAGTGTGCTTTAAAAAAAGGAAGTGAAACAAAATGTCACTATAAATTCTCAGTCATCCATGGTTGTCCCAAAGGTGCTTCCCCCCCCCCCTCCAAGAGGCAATTGGACCTTCTGGTTTTTCTTTGAAGACATTTTGCTTCTCATCCAAGAAGCTTCTTCAGTTCTGAAGGACTTCAACTTCAGAGCTGAAGGAGCTCCTTGAATGAGAAGCGAAACGTCTTCAAAGAAAAACCAGAAAGTCCAATTTCCTTTTGAAAAAAAGCACCTGTGGTATGATAAGAAACTATTACTATATAAGGAGTAAACACCAAGAAGCTTCTCCTGCTTAGACAGATTGCATAATTTAAAATCCTGGTCTGAAATTCCTGATACATTTTGGAACAGTGAGGAAATGTTAGGTTAATTAACAGGTTCACTTTTCAATTGTAGAAAAGTCAGAGAAGCCTATTTCCCTGATTATGATACATATTTTTGCCTTTTGTAGACATTCAGCATTATGACTGTGATGACCCTGGGTGGGATACAAAACAAACTCAGTCACAGAAAACAGGTGAAGCCCCTTTTATTCTTTCACTTTGCTTCCAAGCTCCAAATATTCTTGATGGAAGACAAAAAAATTCCCACACAAACAGTTACAACAAGAAGGAAAAAAGCTACACAAACCAGGCAAGATAAGGGCTGGAGGACATCCACAGATAACACACACTGGGAAGAACACCAAACTCATAG
The DNA here is from genome assembly GCA_015471245.1 of Laticauda colubrina. Classification (NCBI taxonomy): domain Eukaryota; kingdom Metazoa; phylum Chordata; class Lepidosauria; order Squamata; family Elapidae; genus Laticauda; species Laticauda colubrina. The sequence continues at coordinate 28,538,224 of BLBF01000016.1, forward strand.
AGGAACCATAAACTAGATATATTTCTATGCTTAGTTTCCAGCATTTGCCCATACTCTTATTCAGTAGTCACAGCTGCAGCCCATGAAGAGGATCAAGGTCCTCTCCTCCCGAGGAGACCACGTCTCTCCCTTATCCTCTCCTCCCTGCATGCCTAGGATGGAGAGGGCCTGGGTCCTCCTCTGACTGCCCAGCCGGCCTCTGCCCTTCCCCAGCCTCCTCCACAACCTCTGGAGCCAAACTTCCACTCCCTGTCGACTGTTCCTCCTCTCCCTCAGAGTCAATCTCCACCAGGGGCACAACAGTGACTGTGGAGATTCTCAGTTATTCAGCTCATGTTTGTCCCAAAGGTGCTTCCCTCCCGCCCCAAGGCATCTGGACTTTGTTTTTCTTTGAAGACATTTCGCTTCCCATCCAAGAAGCTTCTTCAGTTCTGCAATACCGCTGAAAACATTCAGTAATAATTTTCCTATTATGCTTTTTTTAAAATGATGAATATATGGAAGTGTAAACAAAGGATATTTACTTCGTGTGTATATTTTGTTCATCGGCTAGCCTGAGGATTATAGGGTTTTTTTCCCCCTCTTTTTCTTGTCAATAAAACCTGTTGTAAGTACCTCTATAATAGGATGCTGCCCTCTCCTCCATTTTCTCAGCTTCCTATTGTTTTCCCACAAGTGACCTTTTTTTGCTGTTAAGTGAACGTATATAATCACTGCTATCAATCCTATTATGCACTACAGTGCAATTCATATTGAATTTTGGAACATTAAATGCTATCTTCACATTCAATTCTCAGGCATTTCTAACATTTGTCTTTCTTTAAAAAAAAAACTGCCCCAGGCATGGTGGCAGCTCTGAGTTTCTGTAATTATATGCATCAGTTTAACTAAAGGTCTCTGTGGATAAGGGAAGGCAAATGTTGTTTGTATCACTATTGGCAAAAAATAAAAATCTTTTGAGGGCCGATATATTTTTTTTTATGTTTGATTTTGGACTTTGTTTTAAATAAACCTGTTTGTTGTGCCATTTGCTACTATCTAGTATTCCCATTATGTTTATTTGTAGATATAAACATTGGGTACTTTTTACACAGCAAGAAAAGTCTGTAAATTTTACAGTTCATCTCAAAACATTCCCAGTAATTTGCAAATGGTCCAAAGAAAAGATTTGGCTTGGTTCTATTATTTTGTTCCTCAGTTCCTTATGATTCTCCACTCGTTATTGGGAGGAGGAGGAGGAGGAGGAGGAGGAGGAGGAGGAGGAGGAGGAAGAAACACTATGATGGAGATTAAAGGGAAACAATTCACTGAAAACTAAAGATGTTGATAGGATGCAAAATGCTGACTGATAGAAAAGTAGTTGGTAGCAAAGCAAAAAAAAAAAAAAAAGGGGGGGGGGAAACCTGAACCAAACACATTTGAAACAGAATAGAATAGAACAGAACAGAATAGAATAGAATTCTTTATTGGCCAAGTATGATTGGACACACAAGGAACTTGTCTTGGTGCAAATGCTCTCCATATACATAAAAGAAAAGATACATTTGTCAAGAGTCAAGAATCATAAAGTAACACACAATAATAGTCATAGGGTACAATAAGCAATGAAATCATACTAGGAAACAGTCAATAAAGTTTGTAAGGATACAAGCAACAAAACTACAGTCCTAGTGGGAGGGGATGGGTGATCAGGAGTGATGAGAAGATTAATAGTAATAGTATGGAGACTTTGTAAATAGTTGGGCGGTGTTGAGGGAATTATTTGTTTAGCAGAGGAATGGCTTTTGGGGGAAAAATTCTTCTTGTGTCCAGTTGTTCTGGTGTGCAGTGCTCTATAGCGTTGTTTTGAGGGAAGGAGTTGAAACAGTTTATGTCCGGGATGTGAGGGGTCTATAAATATTTTCACAGCCCTCTTTTTGATTCGTGCAATATACAGGTCCTAATTATCCTCTTTTTGTTGCCCAGCTTTGTACCTTCTGTTAATTTCTTCAACTTTCCCATGATCTAGAAAAAGGATAGGCAGTCTTGCCTAATTTAATAATCATACATCTGAGGACTTCCGGTTTGAGCTTCTTTGGCGACAGACCGAAACCTCATTTCTGTGAGGCTTTGATCCGTGCTTGCCACTGGAGCGCCCCGAGATGACTGGTTTCGGGGCTGAGCCAGCCCGTAGAGGTGGTGAAGAGGGGAGAGACTGCCTACAGGGTTGAGGAGAGCCACATCTCTCATCCCCAGCTGGCCGCCTTTCCTGAAGGCGGTTGTAGCGGTGGTCAAAAATGGCCACCACAAAGAAGAACTCGACCGGAAAAGAATATGCAGGAGGGAGATAAGAAGAGAAAGTTTTGGTTGACCGGGTCAAAGAGCAAAAGCAACAAATAAGGTACCCTGGAATTGAAACTATTAAAAAAAACAATAACATTGTTCCCTAAGAAGATTTTTAAGCTGCAAAGGAGAGAGAGAATGGAAAAGATTTGGTTTTTTCCCCCCCTCCTTTTCCTATACTGACAGCTAAGAGCTTAAGCAAAAAATTGGAAAAAATCCACTTTGACATTAATAGCATTTAATGCTAAAAATAAAAAGTCAAAGGGGTAATAAAGATTTCTGGATAATCAAAAGTTTTTGAAAACAGGAAAGGAGAGAAAATGAATAAAAGGGCAAGATCTGGAAGGGAGGAGACTGCCTGGAATTAAAAAGAACTTTCAGCAAAATCTCAACAAGACTTCCAAAAAATACATTTTAACTGAAATATCACAACAAAAGCCCCAGGAAGAGAAAGTGGAAAAAGAAATAAGAAGAAATAACTTGGGACTATTTGGATTACTTGATGATTTCTGGATTTTTGATGATTGTATTTGAATGACTAAAATCAATTAGGTGGTTGTTTAAAACTGTTTAAAATGACTCCACTTTTAGAAGAACCGAAAATGGAACTTAAAAAGTACAAAGAAGATGCACAAGAAGGGAGAGGTTCTTTTAATTTCGTATTTCAGTTTTTAGAAATGGAGTTTTGGAATTATGAGAAACAAGAAATGCCTACAGAACAAGAAGATTGTGACAAAGAAGAAGCCATCTTTAATGAACAAGTAATCTTAGGTGGGGGGAAAAAGGAAAGGGGTGAAAGAGAATGGAAAGTTTAAGGTTGGGAAAAACAACTCCCCCCCCCAAAAAAAAAATAGAGTGAAAAATAAGTATAAAATCAGAAAGCAACAGAAGAGAGAAATGCAGAAGAGAGAATTAGAAGTAAAGAGACAAGGGGTAAAAAGGGGAGGGAGAAGATGAGAGGGAAGAAAGAAAGGAAAAGAAGTTATAAAGGACAGAAACATAATGGAGAGAAACAGGGCCTATTTAGAGATAATGGGTGAAAATCTAATGGAAAAAGGGATTCTGCAAAGATACATAAGATAGTATGGTTATATTAGAAACAGAAATAATTTTAGAAAATATGAAACAATGTATGATTAAAATGTTTGATAAAATAGCTATCGTAATTCAGTGGAATGCTTGTCAATAAATAAATGTAACAAAATGAATATTTAATGATTTACAAAACATATGTGAAGTGAAATAAGGGAAAAATTAATGATGGATATTATATGTGTCTTAAAGAAGTATGATATTTAATTGAAAAGAAGTGTAAAAGATGTTAAGATTTTAATGATTATTAATGATAGAACTGAATTGGAATGGAATGAGAGTTTATAATTCCATATATTAATGATCTTTTTTTTAAAAGAATATAGGGTGTATTATCAGAATGAATCAAGCAGAATTTGGAAAATTGGAATTTGGAGATTGGAAGTTATATATTATGTATTATATTGAAGGTCATAAACTTAAGGTATATATTGAAGTTTAAATAAGAGTTGAATGGATGTAATTAAAAGATATAAAGGTGTCATTCTCCAATTAGTATTACAGGAGAAAATTTGCTTAATGAGAAAAGATAATATGATATTGAAACAGAACAGACAAAAGTATAAATATAATGATTTGACTTGAGATGCGATAATCAAAATAAAATTGAGGAAATTAAAAGAGGGGAAAAACTATGTAGAAAATGTAGAATAGTATAAGATATGGAATAGAATACAAAAAGGAGCATGAAACTGAGTTTTGTGTCTGTATAAAGTTCAACCCGGGATCATGCTATTTTCAAAAAAGATGTTTTACTTGTATTATGTGTGAAAACCCAAATAAAACTGTTAAAAAAATAATAATCATACATTGATTTTAAAAAAAACATATTTGTACTGTAGAATCAATTTTGATTTGTGGTCGTTGCCTGGACTGGTCCCTGCAGTTTTCTTGACAACGTTTTCAGAAATTGATTGTTCTTGACTTCTTCCTGAGACTGAGGGAGAGGAACTGGCCCAAAGGTCACCCAGCTAGCTTTGTGTCTCAGGCAGGACTAGAACTCCCCATCTTCCATTTTCTAGCTTTAACCACTACAATGAACTGGTTCTTTGTGTCTTTGATAGAGCCTTATAAAAACAAAACGAAACAAAACCCATGTGCTAATATAAATATATAAATATAAATGTGCTATTTATAGTTCCCATTATAGTTCCTATTTGTTTGTTTCTGCAATGTAACCAAAGTGTATTCTCATATAAATGGGGTGATTTAAAATGTCACTTATGAGGAAGTGATGACAGGTTTTATTCCAAGCAAATGAACTAATATACCTCTCTCTCTCTCTCTCTCTCTCTCTCTCTCTGTGTGTGTATGTGTGAAAGAAAACACTTTTTATTGTGTTAGCAGGATTGAAAGCATCCTGCTGTATTGCATTACGGTGTCAGAAGTATTTCGAAGTATTGTTTTGGACAGAAGGCTGGGAAGAGCGTGGTGAGGAAGGCAGAAAAGATTATTAGAAGTTCACTTTCTTCTACCCAGGACATAGCGTGTGGGAGGGAAGAGAGAAAGAGAGTAGCATATGCACTGCTCAAAAAAATAAAGGAAACACAAAAATAAGACATCCTAGATCTGAATGAATGAAATATTCTTATTAAATACTTTGTTCATTACATAGTTGAATGTGCTGACAACAAAATCACACAAAAAATATCAATGGAAATCAAATTTAGCAACCCATGGAGGTCTGGATTTGGAGTTACACTCAAAGTTAAAGTGAAAGTGGAAAAAAAATACCACAGGCTGATCCAACTTTGATGTAATGCCCTTAAAACAAGTCAAAATGATGATCAATAGTGTGTGTGGCCTCCACGTGCCTGTATGACCTCCCTACAATGCCTGGGAATGCTCCTGATGAGGTGGTGGATGGTCTCCTGAGGGATCTCCTCCCACACCTGGACTAAAGCATCCCCCAACTCCTGAACAGTCAGTCTATGGTGCAACGTGTCGTTGGTGGATGGAGCGAGACATGATGTCCCAGATGTGCTCAATTGGATTCAGGTCTGGGGAACGGGCAGGCCATCAATGCTTTTGTCTTGCAAGAACTGCTGACACACTCCAGCCACATGAGGTCTAGCATTGTTGTGCGCTAGGAGGAACCCAGGACCAACCACACCAGCATATGGTCTCACAAGGAGTCTGAGGATCTCATCTCAGTTCCTAATGGCAGTCAGGCTACCTCTGGTGAACACATGGGAGTCTGTGTGGCCCCCTAAAGAAATACCACCCCACACCATTACTGACCCACTGCCAAACCGGTCATGCTGGAGGATGTTGCAGGCAGCAGAACGTTCTCCATGACATCTCCAAACCCTGTCATGTCTGTCACATGTGCTCAGTGTGAACCTGCTTTCATCTGTGAAGAGCACAGAGCACCAGTGGCAAATTTGCCAAACTTGGTGTTCTCTGGCAAATGCCAAACGTCCTGCACGGTGTTGGGCTGGAAACACAACCCCCATCCTCATACCACCCTCATGGAGTCTGTTTCTGACCATTTGAGCAGCCACATGCACATTTGTGGCCTGCTGGAAGTCATTTTTCAGGGCTCTGGCAGTGCTCCTTCTGTTCTTCCTTGCACAAAGGTGGAGGTAGCGGTCCTGATGCTGGGTTGTTGCCCTCCTACGGCCTCCTCCACATCTCCTTATGTACTGGCCTGTCTCCTGGTAGTGTCTCCATGCTCTGGACACTACACTGACAGACACAGCAAACCTTCTTGCCACAGCTCGCATTGATGTGCCATCCTGGATGAGCTATGCTACCTGAGCCACTTGTGTGGGTTGTAGACTCCGTCCCATGCTACCACTAGAGTGAAAGCACTGCCAGCATTTGAAAGTGACCAAACCATCAGCCAGAAAGCATAGAAACTGAGAAGTGGTCTGTGATCACCACCTGCAGAAACACTCCTTTATTGGGGATGTTTTGCTAACTACCTATGCTTTCCACCTGTTGTCTATTCCATTTGCAAACAGCATGTGAAATTGATTGTCAATCAGTGTTGCTACCTAAGTGGACAGTTTGATTTCACAGAAGTGTGATTGACTTGGAGTTACAATGTGTTGTTTAAGTGTTCCCTTTATTTGTTTGAGCAGTGTATATGAGCATATATATGTATATATTCTTTTGAGAGTGGGCATCAGAATTTCATTTTTTTAATGTGTACCAGTGTGTTCACAGAAAAACTGAAGAAGAAAGTGATAATGAAGTGTGGCTAGTTAAAGTATATATATTTGTGTGTGTGTGCATGTATATGTATATGTATATTGCTGAATTATATGTTGTGGATGCTTCAGTACGTGGTTTTTTTAAGAAGAGACTGGACAATGATTTGTCTGAAATGGTATAGGATTTCCTGCCTGAGGGGCTGGATTAGAAGACCTCCAAGATTCTTCTAATACTGTTATTCTGAATAGCCTTGCCCATTATAGGACATTGATACACTTATAGATTAAGCATGGACCAAGTTGTTAACATTTTATTTTAAATTATAGCAAGAACACCTATGGATCAACCTAGCAACTAGAAAACCTTGTAGCTTCTACAAGTAAATTTAGAACAACTGAGTATCCATTGAAATAGGACTTCAAATTAACGTTCTGTGTTACAAGCAGGGGTGGGATTCAAATTTTTTAACAACCGGTTCTGTGGGCGTGGCTTTGGTGGTGGGTGTGGTTTAGTGGTCATGTGACTGGGTGGACATAGTTGGTGGCCATATTATTGGCTGGGTGTGGCCAACTCAATATCATTCACACTGAGGCACGCATCTCCACGTCTGGCCTCTCATGACTGTGGGGATGCTGCAACAGTCGTAAGTGTGAAAAATGGTCATAAGTCACTTTTTTCAGTGCCATTGTAACTTTGAATGGTCACTCCACACAAGCAAAGTAGCAGCAAAGGAAGGGGAAAAAACTCCAAGGAAGTTCCTGAGACAGGAAGTGTAGTCCCACCAAGAATGTAATAAGGGTTAATGGAGAGGCAGTTTCTGTAAGCAACACCAGAATGTTTCCTTCCTGCCTTCCTTACAGGATTATATTTTCTTCTAACAACTGGTTCTCGGAACTACTTAGAACATTAACAACTGGTTCTAGCAAATAGGTGCAAACTGGTAGAATCCCATCCCTGGTGACAAGTGCTAAGGACACAAACATGCCACTTGCAATCAAGAACTGCCTGGACCATGTATGTCAGGATAATGGATATATGAAGGTGTACATATAACCTATTCCTGGAGCACAGATTTCATAGTGATGTTCCAATATCACTATTAAAATGATATCATAATTCAGTTCTGTTTTTTGTTCTGCCAGACACATCTGGAGTAAAAATTGCTTAAGATGGAGGAGAAGGTTAGCAGTGTGTGTAGTGTTACTGATGTAAAGCAGGCAGGGAAGGGCTGCTATTTGACACATAGTCCTCTAGAACTCTAATATAGCAGCTCCAAACTTACTCCACACCTATATTGCATGAAGGAGATTTACATAGACCTTTGCAGCTTGTTCTGGTTGCTAGGCAACATGTTCACAGAATTAATGTAATTAATCAGGTTTGCTACAAAGGTAATCCTCATGCTTGCATTTTTAATTCTTTGAGGATAAAGTTTATTCCTGGCTATTCTATCCAAAGGGCTAGTCTGCAAACTGATAAGAAGGGATTTATTTGCTGTGTCTCCAGTCATTGGCATAAGTTACAGCATGGCTGAAATGTATTGAAATGGTTCTCTCTTCTCTCTTCTTTTTTCTCATTTTGAGGATTTCCTTTCTCTCAACAGATCAGTCAGTTCTTCCTTTCTTTATAAACACCACAATAAATAGCTACAATGATTTTGGAGAGAGAAAAATGAGGTTGCATTTGAATCTCCATAAATTCAAGTGAATAGAGTTGTTTGAGTAAACTATAAATTGGAATTTCCCCCAAAAGTTCCTGATCGTGCTGATAGATATCTTTAAGGGGATCTATTTATCTGAAAATAAGCAGAGTGGTGCAATGGCCTAGAAGGGCAGCTCTCGCCTCCCAATCACGAGGCTGTGAGTAGTTCAATTCTAGATAGAGGCAGGTATTTCTCTCTCCAGTCACACTGAGAATATATCTGCTGACCAAAACTCCACATTGGCAACAGGGATTAAGGGATCATTAAAAGAAGATGGGGATGATTTATCTGAAAATACTAAGGATTAGTGGTACATTTGAGCATTCTTTCTTTTTTGAATTCACTGTAATGTAAGAGCTGAACAATAGAATTGCAAGACCTTTGTTTAGCTATTCCAGTACTTATAGTAGCATTTCCCCTTATGAACCAGTATCAAGTTGTGGTAGTTGTAAAGTGTATAAAAGCCATCACTTCGCAGACCAAGCTGTCATGAACCCAGTCAAAAGTGGTCTTTAGTAGGTGGGATGAGTAAAGTGTCTATTGGCCAAATCAGTCTGCCTCAATCATGAGGGTCCCCTCAAATCCCCGGGCACTGTTCTCTACTCTGATTGAGATAACAGGTTCTTCCTGCTTATCCCCCAGGTCTATGAGGCTATGCTCAACTGATTCCAGGCTTAGAGGTTTGGCTCTGAAAAGGGGATCCACTTCTTTGCTTTTGGGAACTGGATGCTCTTTTGAAAGAAAGCTAATCCTGCCGATCAGAAGGAAAGGGGATCCACTTCTTAGCTTTTGGGAACTGGATGCTCTTTTGAAAGAAAGCTAATCCTGCCACCTGTGCCCATCTGCTGCAGGTGTTATGGTCCTGCTGCACTCTTCTTCTGATGATGGTGAGTAGAAGAAAATAGAGCCAGAGGCTTCTAGGGATAATAGTACTGGAGGGGGTGATTCCAGCCACATGGAAGCCAATAACTCCACTCTACCTGAGGCAGATCCAGCAAGCGCTCAGGAGTGCCTATCTGCCCTGACTGACAAGCTTTCAAAATCTGAGGTCCACCCACCCAGTCCCAAGCTTTAAAGATGCTTCAAAGGTACAACAACAGAAGGTTGAGTTCTGCAGGTCAGATAGGCTGGCAAGAAGCAGAATAGCAGGAGAGCAGATTCTGTTGATTAATTTTCCTCAGCTATGCATCTCAGCTCAGCATGGCTTTTTTTTTTTTTTAAATAGCCTCCAGGCTCAATTCCATGAATCAAGATACCCATTTTTCTGTTGTGCTTTTGTTATGCCATGTTTTGATCTTTGGGCTGCAACTCACTATGTGTCTTGTCCTCACCTTTGAAATTGTTATTGGTTTATTGGAGTCCTGGTCTCAACCCAGGCCAAACCTTGGCTATGTTACAGTTGCTGTTTATAGCCATAGATAAAAAGGACTCTTTGCTTTTAAAAATTCTGCCTGAATTTGTGTAGTTCTGGACAATGGCAGGCAACCAGCTTGCTATCTTGTTGGCAAGCAGCCAGCAGTGACATAGCACAGGAAAACATAGGGCGCTTGAAAGTAACTTGGGTGCTGCCAAAAAAAAAAAAAAAAAAGCATGAAGGGTAAAGGGCTGTACTGTGAATGGGCCAATTTTGCGTCACCTTGCAGCCATTCCACTGATTACCAGAAATTAACTTAATTAAGGAAATGTTAGCTCTAATGTGCAATTAGGAAACTGAATCCCTTATGCTGAACTGAGATACAACTTGACCCTAAATAACTGACCTTCTGAACCAGTAAATATCTTGTGTAGCAAAGTTAGACTACATCACACACAGAATAGAGGAAAAAATACCAGCATGGAATTTCTGGATGTACATAGTAGATTTGGAACCATCAAAAAGATCAGAGAGCCCCAAATATTTTGAACATTGAAGAAATAATTTTAAAATCTCAAACTTTTAAAATATAATTATATTTGTAATTCCAGGAATACTTTTCTGATGGAATTATATGAATAAAGATGTCAATTTTAAGAAAACGTGCAGAAATGCATTTTCTTTTCAGAAACTGGCTTACTCAATGTATGCTTCAAAGAATACATATACAATGCATACATTAAAAAGGCATGAGAAAATTCATATTCAAGCATACTTTTCCTTAAAATGTGAACTCTTGATGGTTGAGTACGACACAAGAGAAATCCAGCAAAAATAATCCTGAAATACTTTTCTGCCACAAATAGAAGAAAGTACTGCCATAGAAGGCATCCAAAAGGCTTGAAGAATATTGATGAATCTTTTATCTAAATAATCATGTTATTTCTCAGGCCTTCCATTTGCCAGGGGACTAATGAACTAGCATCACAAGGGAAAGTTTTATGATGATTGGGTTTTATGTCCTGGATATTCCAGAGATGAAAAGGACATGCTTTCTGTATGCAATGAATAGAAAATGGAATAGTTGGGACAATTCTGTGCAGATTCCATTTGTTCTAAAACAAATGAAGAAGGAAACAAATGAGCATGAATAGAAGTCCATTTGAATGTCTAATTTATGCTCAGTCTAGTTTTATATGTGGGGTCTTTTCTTTTAAAATGGCAAACAGAGCTCATGCCAGTTTTATATTTCATTCGCTTATTCGTTTTGCAAAAAGGAAAATGGCAAGAAATGTAGATGCTATTTGTTTTGTTTAAGATATTGAATTAGTTTGGGGAAATTGGGTGGGGAAAATCATGTCTGCCTTTTTTTATTTTTCCACTGTCCCTTGAAACTGGAAACAGCTGAGAAAATTAAACAATGACTGACTATTAGAAGTCAGTTCTTCTATCATCAACAGAATTACCAAAGAATATTAGAAGAAAAGAGATGAATAAAGTTAAATTTCAGGATATTTAAAATGGAATTAATGACCAATAATCACAAAATATGATTACAGGGTATGAAGTTGTTTGTAGGGTAAGTGACTAGAGAGGGGAGAACAAGAGAGTGATAGATATACAACAGAGCACAAAGCCGACTTTTTCAGAGAAGAGAAACAGCAATTTGATGTCACTTATCTTGTCTGATGTAAATGCCCATACTTTGGATTTGCCACATCCTTGTATTATAAAACTATCCTCATCCACATGGATCTTCATTTTGGATGATGAGCAAGCAGACTTGGCGGGCATGATTGAAATCTGGTTGAGTGATATTACCTGTCAGAAATTTCCTCTCCCGATGCTTTGGTAGCTATAATGTCAAAACCAGAGAGGAGTTTGGTGTGGTCATCCTGCAAGGGACCTTCATGGTGACCAGGTACCATTATCCATGTGCCTTAACTCACATTTTATGTTTGCCTTCTCTCAGAAAAGAAACAAAGCCCTGTCTGGCCATCACTAGTAGGACTACTAGTGAAGGAGGAAGATGCTTCTCAGGACAGATAAGGAAACACAAACATTACATCTGATTTAAATGATTTCAAGTTTCCAAATCTAGGATGATTGCATCTTAGGATAGGAGTGATTCGTGGAGGTGATCACAGAACTGATAACTGTAATCTTTGAGAACTCCTTCAGAAGTAACTTTTATCATCTTGGGGGGGGGGGGACATCTTTGTTATAAATTTGTTTGATGTATATTTTATCACTTTTAATTTTGTTTGTGATTCCTTTATTCTTTTCCCTTTTATGTTGGTTTGTATTTTAATGTTTGACTCTGAAATGTATGTATGTATGTATGTATGTATGTATGTATGTATGTATGTATGT
>BLBF01000016.1:28559103-28595218 GCA_015471245.1 Laticauda colubrina
AGCAGTTAAGAGGAAGAAACAGCTGCAAGCTCACATTACTCTGAGAAGCACAGAGCCGAAGAAACAAGCCTGAGGATCATGAATGAAACTTCATCGAAACGTTGCCTAGATACTTCCAATTTTACGTGGGAGAAAACCTGAATAACCAAAGATCCACATACAAATACCCACGAAAACCTCAGAATATATTTATATATTCTTAATATATATATTAATATTTACATATTAAGTTTTTGCGGGTACTTACATGTATGCTGTTCAGCTTCATTCGGGTATTATCCCACGTCATTGTAGTTGTGCTTTTAAAGTTGTAGCAACGTTTCAGCAGAATCTCATCTGCCATCATCAGGCTTTTGTATTGAGTTCGTCTGTGAGTCAGGCTATCACAGCCATTTAGTTTAAATTTGAGGCTAGCCTACTGTTGAGCCAGAATGGTTTTTTCTTCATCCTGATTGGTTGGGAGTCTTGGTCTGTGTTTATTGGTCTTGGAGTTTGCTGTGTTCTGCTTGATTGGTGTTTCTAGTTTATTTTGTCTGTTTTGTGGCTTTGATTGGCTGGCAACACTGTGTTCCTGTATTGGAGGCTTTCAGTGCAGCTTGGCTTCGTGTGAAAGGATGGCTGTTATCTATTAGGAAGCTAGGTTTCACCTGGGTGTTTGGTGGGGGGGTGTTTGAGCTGGAGGCATCAGAGGGAGTCTGTTTGTGCCCAGGTGTTTGCCTGGCTTGTGGTGTGGAGATCTTTCTATTTGAGAGTGCAGGCTTCCAAATGATTGACAGTCTGCTGGAATCATCTCTTCTATTCATGTTTTCGGTCTTTTTTCAATCTTTATGGTTTCTCTGATGATTCTGTGGCTGGGGTTTTCTGTAGTGGCTAGGGTTTTGGTGCCATTGAAGTTCATGCTATGACCTGTGGCATTCATGTGTTGGACTAGTGAGGAAATGTGTTCCAGCTTTTTTACTGAATAATTTTTGTGTTCATCCAGGCGGGTACTTATTCTTATATTGGTCTGCCCAATGTATGTGGCCGGGCATGAAGCACAGGGGACTTCGTATATGCCTTGGATTTCCAGGTCAATTTTATCTTTGGGGTTTCCAAGGATGGCCGCTATTATTTTTTTTTTGTCTGTTTTGAAGGCAGTCTTGATGTGATGCCTGTGTAGTATCTTACTGATTTTGTCTGTAGTATTTCTTATGTAGGGCAGGACAGCTGTTCCATAGATCTGTTGATCTTCTAGGTCTCTATTATGTCTTGGTGTGTTTTTGTGGATCAAGCTGGTGATTTTGTTTTTGTGGAAGCCGTTAGCTGTCAGTACTTTAGTCAGGGTGCATAGTTCAGTCTTTATGTGTGTCTTGTCTGCCAGGTGTTTGGCTGTGACAATTAGTGTTTTGGCCATGGAGTTTATCTGTGCTGGGTGGTGGTGGGATTGGGCGTTGAGGTAGCGGTTGGTGTATGTTTTCTTCTGGTATACAGTGTGTCCTAGTGTGCCATCTGTTCTTTTGTAGATTAGTACATTTAGGAATGGTAGTTGTTTATTTGTTTCCATTTCCATGGTAAACTTGATTTTGGGGTGTGTGCTGTTTAGGTGTGTTAGGAAATTGTTTAGGTTTTCTTTTCCATGGGGCCAAATCACAAATGTGTCATCGATGTATCTTAGCCATAGTTTGGGTTTGTGGGTGGCATTAGCCAGGGCTCTGGATTCGAATTCTTCCATGAACAGGTTTGCAATGACGGGTGACAGTGGTGATCCCATAGGGGCTCCTTCAATTTGCTTGTATCTTTGTCCTTTGTATATGAAATATGTGTTGGTTAAGCAGTTTTCTGTTAGTTCCATGAGGTGTTTAGCTGGTTGGTATTTATTTTTGATGATTTCAAGAGTTTCTTTTATCAGGACTTGAGTGAATAGTGAAACCACGTCGAAACTTACAAGCAGATCTTCTTGTTACACGTGTAGATCGTTGATCATTTCTAAGAAGTGGTATGAGTTTTGTACATATGAAGCTGCGTTTTCAGCATGGGGCTGTAGTTGTTTTTCTAAGTGTTTAGCTAGGTTTTATAGTGGTGTTCCTTTGGAGCTGACTATGGGTCTGAGAGATATGCCTTCTTTGTGTATTTTTGGGAGGCCATATAGTTTGGGGCATCTGGAAGATTTTTCTCTTGGGATGATTGTCTGTTGGATTCCTTTGGTTATGTGGCTGGTTATAATTTTCTTCTTGGTTAAATTTTCCAGATATGTAGTTGGGTCTGTATTTATAGGTTTGTATGTGGAGTCTTGGAGTAGATCTGTCAATTTTGTTTCGTAATCTTTTCTATCCATTACTACTGTGGAATTTCCTTTGTCTGCTGGCAGTATGATTATGCTGTTGTCATTTTTTAGGGTTTGTAGCACTTTGAATTCTTCTTTGTGCAAGTTGCTTTTGGGTGGTTTCCTTGTGCATAGGATGTTTGTAACCTGGTGTCTTATTCTGTCAGCTTCATCTGTATTTAATTTGGTTAGGCTGGATTCTACTGCACATATGATGGATTCTGTGGGGATTTTTTTGGGTGCTATGGCATAATTGAATCCTTTGGTTAGGACATCTTTCTGTTTTGGTGAGTTCTCTGTTGGAAACATTATATACTAATTATTTCAGGTGTTGCTGTGCGTTGTTGGGGGCTTCCTTGTCATGTTCCAATTTCCTTAGTTTCTTCAAGAGTTTTTCATTTTTGTAAGTGGTTTCAGTTTCAGCTCTCCAAGTTGTAAGCTGTTTCATCTTATCCCAAAGTAGAGGGTGGATTTTGCTGCTCAATTCCAGGTGTAGTGCTAGCAAATCTTTGTTTAACTGATCCAATTGGAATCTCTTACTGTGGAGCTCGTTCCTGAGTTGAGCCATTTCATTTCTTTCAGGATACGTTTAGTAGCTGCTGTGCTGTGATGAAATCTTAATTTGAAGCAGGTTGGTGTTGTATTGTTGTCTCTGCAGCTGCGTAGGAATTTTAGTCACATAATATTCCTGCTCTTTTAACTTCCAGCTTCATCTGCCACCATCAGGCTTCTGTATTGAGTTCGTATGTGGGTCAAGCTATCACAGCCGTTAGTTTAAATCATCGTATATGAACTCAATACAGAAGCCTGATGATGGCAGATGAGATTCTGCTGAAACATTGCTACAACTTTGAAAGCACTACAATGATGTGGGATAATACCCGAAGGAAGCTGAACAGCACACATGCAAGTACCCGCGAAAGCTTAAAAAAACATATATATATATATATATATATATATATATATATATGTGTGTGTGTGTGTGTGTGTGTGTGTGTGTGTGTGTGTGTGTATGTATGTATGTATAAATATATATGTATAAATGGTATATTAATTTTACTGATGACAGAAGATTCTAATTTATGATTGTAGGAAGGAATATTAATATTGGTCCAAAGCCAACATGTTGATACCAAGAAAAATGTTCAGTTTAAAAGAAAGCTTAAAAAGTAGAGATATTCCCCATAAACTGATTCAGCCTTTTGGCTTGAAGTGTTTGGCAGGTTCTTTGGGAAAAAGAGGTGGGAAAAATAACACTTTCAAAAAATGTTTCAAAATTATTTTGCAAGCTTCCTTAAACCTATGGGATTTGTTTGTAGCACATTGAAGAGGCACCATATGTTGATCCAATTTTTAAAAAGCATATTTGATAGCTACAAAAGTGTAGAGATTAGCAATTCACTTGATGAATAGAAAATTGTTTCATTTACGAAGTTTAGTTGAAAAAGAAAAGTTTTTGCAAGGCTTAAAACAGTCATGGGATTTAGAATGTTCTTATTTGCAGTCATGGGGAATTTAAGAGATACGTTTTTTTTTTCCTATTCATGTTTGGAAGTTAGAAAACGATTTCCCTTATAAAATACTTTCCATTCACAGATTCACTGATTTTTATACCACAGATTATCTATAAGCGGGGAGAAATCACTAAATGCCGAATGTATGATGTCACAACATACACGCTTATTTCAACTTCTATGTGGCATCATAACACCATTATGAAAAGACAGTGCTTGTGTTATTACTTCTCAATACATGATTCATCACTTAGTGGTGGGATTCAGACATTTTTACTATCAGTTCTGTGGCATGGCATGGTGGGTGTGGTGTGGCTTGGTGCATGTGGCTTGGTGGGCATGGCAGGGGAAGGATACAGTAAAATTTCCATTTCCTCCCTACTCCTGAGAGAAGAAAATCCCATTTCCTCTCCACCCCACGAACCTACTTTCCAGCTCCATTCTCCTGTGCAGAGCAATTAGACTAATTCTGTGTGTGGAGATATCAGTACAGTACATTAATCAGCATTAAATAATTTTTCTGAATTCTGCAAAATTAAAAATGACATCATATATATGTAAATATTTATTTTTAGGATATAATACATTTAGAAATCAATATTCTCAAAGGAAATATATCGGTAACTATATTAAGAATGCATATTTAATTGTGAACTGTTAAGCTGGGACTTGGGAGGCAGAGAATAGATGGGGGTGGGGCCAATCAGAGGTGGTATTTGCTGGTTCTCCGAACTACTCAAAATTTCCGCTACTGGTTCTCCAGAACTGGTCAGAACCTGCTGAATACCACCTCTGTCATCACTTCAGTGTCATCTTGATTAGAAATGAATACCACAAGTATACCATTACCTTTTAAACGTTATGTTATATCCTCAAAGATGAATTCTGCTTACCCTAAAACAGATATTTTGCCCAATAAAAAAGGACTGAAGGACAATGTCTGAAAATTTATTTAGATAATAATTCCCCCTCCCCATCTAAAACATTTTCCACCTTACTGGAAAACACCTTGAACCATTAGCAATAGCAATAGAACTTTAGACTTATAAGTACTTAAACTTATAAGAGCTGTGGTAGTGCAATGATTAGAGTACAGTACTGCAGGCTATTTCTGCTGCCTGCCAGCTGCCTGCAATTTGCCAGTTCAAATCCCACTAGGTTCAAGGTTGACTCAGCCTTCCATCCTTCTGAGGTGGGTAAAATGAGGACCCGGATTGGTGGGAGCAATACCTGGATTCTGTAAACCTCTTAGAGTGGGCTGTAAAAGCACCGAGAAGCGGTATATATGTCTAAGTGCTATTGCTATTATATTCTGCTTCACAGTGCCTTACAGTCTTCTCTAAGCGGTTTACAGGATCAACATTTTGCTCCCACCAATCTGGGTCCAATAGAAAGGAAAAGAAACTCATGTGAGGGAATAGGAATCAATTCCTTGCAAATTCCAGTTCAAAGTGACAGACTAATTCTGGTGTGGAGATATCAGTACAGTACATTAATCAGCATTAAATAATTTTTCTGAATTCTGCAAAATTAAAAATGACATCATATATATGTAAATATTTATTTTTAGGATATAATACATTTAGAAATCAATATTCTCAAAGGAAATATATCGGTAACTATATTAAGAATGCATATTTAATTGTGAACTGTTAAGTCGCGGGAATTAGACTCAGGATGACTGTCAATTGTTTTTGATGACTGTCAATTGATGACTGTCAATTAGACCCAGCATGACTGTCAATTGTTTTATTTCCTTCTAGGTCTGAGCGCTGGAGAAACTGTAGCAGCCCTTTTTATGGTTGGGCTGTTCGCGGCTGTGACCAATGATGGCTCTTCAAATTTCCTGCCACCACGAACTGACCAATTACAGGTAAGCATGTTAATACATAACATGAATTTTCAGAGGGAGTTGCTTTTAATGCAGATTAATGCAAAAAATAAGAAAAAATAAAATATTAACCAATTTATGAGAAGCTGATATGGAAACAGATGGAGCTCTCTATCTCTGTTTCATTGTTCAAAATATGTTTTATTTTGACTTTCCTTCAACTTCTGTCAAGCCAAAAAGCGACTTTTATCGGGCATGGAAGTATGCAAGGGCTAGAGATCAGATATATTCTGATCTTGAATTGTTTACTTGAAAATTTGGGATCGGCTTTGTTTTAAAAGAAAAGAGGAACAGAGGTTTAATTAATTTTTTTCTCCTTTGGCTAGCTAAGAGATTTGGCAAATTTCAGATAAGAACATGAAGTTATGCTCTAATATGTTCTGGTTGGTAACAGTGTTCTCTAAAAGTCATAAATCAGGTCAAAAGAACAATTAGCTTTCTTTCAAATATTACACAAAGATTTCCCACAGGAACCTAAAAGAAAAAATTACATGTATTGTATGATGAGATAGCTTGTAAGAGAAACTGAAATATCATTTCAAAACAGGCAAACATTTTGACAACCTTTACCTCTGAGATAAGATTTAAAAACCATGTGAATCTGTGTCAAAAATATTAGTTTTTGAAATATTCAGCTAAATTCAATTTTTTCCTTAAGAGTTCTAAAAAACAGTTCCAAAGGCTGGCTCATTGTTAACAGTACAGTGTAACTACTACCTACAGTATATTGAAATAGTTACTCTGCTTCAGATTTTTTTTTTTTTTTTAGCTATATAGCTGTAGAGAACATTAGTTTCAAACTGGGCTTTTACTCCAGCCTATGTTCTGCAATCTTCAAATACATTCTTTCTTCTTGGAAATTCCATTGTGATAGTATAGCAGTTTTCTCCTTTTAAAAAGCAGAGATATATATCCTGCTGCTTCATTCACTTTTATGGAATAGCTCTGGTGTCTTTGATTGGGGATACGCCTCAGAGCATAATGAGGAAAACTATTTCCATTTTGACAAACTTGTTTCTCCTCAAAATTTGTGCGCCAAAGGGCTCATTTCAACATAGAGGTTCAGGAGATTAACTGCAGAAAATCAGCCAAGTTTTCTCTTCAGCCTTCTCATAAAGTTGATAAGGTACATACTAGGATCCGGGTTTTTGTTTCCACAGCTTTTTGCCAGTTGCAAACAACTGATATAGTGGAATGTAAAATGATGATTTGCATAATTATAAAGCTGAGCAGAGCCTGATTTTTGTACTCTTGATATCAGGCGATTGTTACTGTTTCAATGAGGTAATTCTTTTATATACACTTTGAAGTAATGTTGTGTGAATAAGGGAAGATAAGTTGCAGTCACTGTGGCCCAATTTCTATCCCAGAAAAAGAAATCAAAGCGGCAGTGCGTCATAATAAATAGGGGCAACCTGGTTTTGAATGGTTTGTCCAGCTGCAGGTCACAGACGGTGTGAATGGAGAGTAGATGCCTTATTGTCATCATCAGCAACAACATCTACAAGACACATCATGGTCCAAAACATCAGAAGGATAATTTTGGAGTTCCAACTCAAGCCGGGGCTGTGCAACAATAAATAAAAATGAGATCCAAACAGCTGTGAGGAAAGAAGAGATATTTATTCCTAAAAACAAAACAGTTTGTCCTAATTTGACAATCTGCAGAAAGCAGATTTTTATGAGAGAAGCTCGTCCGGGGTGAAGTATCTGTATGGTGATTCTAGGGTGTACTTGAAGTTTGTGTTTGTGTGTGTGTGTGTGTGTGTGTGTGTTTATTCTTGTGAACATGCAGTTCCTCTGGGAAACCTAATGTAATTGACTGTGTTGTATTTGCAGACCTAAAGCCCTGGTCCCACTGCACTTACGGATGCAAAGAGGATGTAAAACGTTAAAAAAAGCTTGGAAAATGCTATGCATCCGTTGTGTACTCACTGCATATGTGTTTCATACACTCTATCCCTCGAGCATCCATCCACTGAGATTTCATCCGCGCAAGAAGTTTTGAGCTGCACAAAACTTTGTGAGCAGATGAACTTTCCGCCGCATACGATGTACATCTGCAACATATACGGGCAACAAACGTTCTATGTCCGTTATCATCCGTTAAACATCCACTGTATCCTCTCTGCATCCTCTGGTCATCCCCTCAACTCACATCCACTGCAGCTGAAAACGGAAAGAGGGAGGAAACAAAAGGTACACGGAACGTCTACACAGCGTTAGTAGCACGGAAATAGAAAGGATGTAAGAGGATGCATCTCATATATAAAGGCTTAAAACGGACAAAACGTTTGTATCTGGGATGTATCTCATATATTTAGGATGTCTGCAGTATGTCTAGAGTATGTAGAAGGCCTCATAGCGGACAACCAATATTTTCTATAAAAAGGGGGAGAAAATCATCTGGATCGCTTGGATGGTGGACCATACAGTCCCACTATGGTTGCACTGGAGGTTTATCTATCCCATAACTATCCTTATCTATCCCACAAGCATGCAAAGGCTTAACCATTTTTTCAAAGTTTTCACCAACACATTATTAAGTAAACAAAATGAACCAAGTGTCTTAAACAAAGATAACCTTTATTAAATTTCTTAGGTAAACTTTATGACTTTATTAAAAAAGCAAAATGAACCAAGTAAAGTGTCTTAAGCAAAGATAAACTTAACAAGTAAACAACTCAGTCTCTGACACTATTCTCAGTCACTCTGAGTCATGTCCATGGTCTCAGCTGTTAAGTGGGCAGGGACTGTGGAGGTGGCTGTGGCTTGAGTGCTAGTCTGAGGCACCAGTGGGGTGCTTGATCCCAAGGGTACAACAGGGGATGGTGTGTTCAGGAAGCTGTCCGAGAACTGACTCAGTCCCGTGAGGTTGAGAGGCCCTTCATCAAGGACTTGAGATATCAGGCCCAATACTGATGATAGATTATCCGTTGACGGGCTTGGCTGTGGGGTGGAGGAAGGAGGAGTGTAGTGGGGCTGTCTGGTCTGCAGCTGGGTGAGGAGTGGCATCTGTGGCGTACGATGAACCTGGGCCTGGACTGGGAAGTTCTGCTTCTGCTGTGGGAAGTCCTGGTAGTCGTAGCCTTGGTAGGTGAGGGGCTGTTGAAAGCCGTGGAAGGGCTGTGATATCGCCTGGGGTGGAGGAGCAGACCTGGACTGGGTAGGAGCAGCTTCAGCTGGGCCTTGAGGGTTGTGCAGAAGTGCTGTGATCTTCTGCTTCATCACCTGGTACTGGGCCTCGGGCAGGTCCCTCAGGGTCTTGCTCACGTAGGTGATGAAGGTGTTCCGGCTCGAGGATGCTCTGTCCAAGTGGACCAGCTGAGAGAGAAGTTCTGTGCTGGTCTTCATTGTGTCCCTGATCTCCAACAGCACACTGTGGTCCTGGCCCTCCAGTCTGCCTCTCTGCCTGCATCCTCTGGAGCTGGGGGTGGGGGTGGGGGTGGGTTGGCCTCTGGTGGCTGCTGCTTCTTCCTCCATTTGTGACAGCAGGGCGTCATCCTCCACGGGATCCTCCAAGTTTGCCGGCATGGGGAGTGCGGCTGTCGGGGTCTCTCTGCCGTGGGGCCCTCTGAAGACACCTGCCTGGACAGGGTCGCTGGCTCCTGGCTGAAAGAGGACTGGCTGTCTGTGGGATGTCTGAGGGAGAGGGGTGTCAAAGGGGCTGCTCCTCAGTGGCGGATCTCACCCTCCAGGAAACTGCACTTGGTCATGACGTACATTTCCCAGTCAGTGAGCTTGACAGTGGCCTGCCCAGATTTCTTGAGGTGTAGCTTGCCATACCAGGTGTGCATGTGCTTCCACCATCCCAGGAGTACTTCTGCAGTGTACCCCAGGCTCTCTGCCTTGTCTCTCCAAGCTGCCTGATTCTTCTTGGTGTCGCGATAGAGTCTGTGGCCCTTTCTCCAGAGATACTCGTTCTCCCTCAGCCATTCCAGCACCTCTTCCTCATGCTCCTCGGAAATTGTGTACTGTTTCCTCTCTCCCTTCTCCTTCCCTTGCCTCTTCCTCCCTCTTGCAGGGGCTTGAGCAGGGCCTTCAGGGGCTTGAGCAGGGCCTTCAGGGGCTTGAGCAGCAGGGCCTTCAGGCGCTTGAGCAACAGCGTCTTCAGGGGCTTGAGCAACAGGGCCTTCAGGGGCTTGAGCAGCAGGGCCTTGAGTAGCAGGGCTTTGAGGGCCTTGGGGCTGGTCCACCACAGCAGCAGCAGCAGCTTCAGAGTCAGTGCCAGGGGGTGGGATGCTGGTTCTGATCTTCTTGCCAGGAACGAGTAGGCACTGGCTTCCTCTTCTTGCCTGACTGACGAACCATGGTGTTCCTGCTCGATGTATGTGGCAGCACGTCTTTCCCCTGTATGCTGACTGCATGCGTGCTGCATCCTTTTATATCCACGGAGCTGATGCAACTCATACTCCCCGCATGCGCAGCGAACGCTTTGCATCCGATATACATCCACGCGGCATCCACTTTGTTTCCTATAGGCATCCATGATGCATCCACTTCATCCGCTAGGCATCCGCCCCTTCCACTATGTGTCCGCTTCGCAATTCTCCCCCGGAACCCCTTCGGATGTGTCATCTGCTTCCATCCGCTGTCATCTGCTAGTCTTCCTATGAACATCCGTTTAACATCCCCGCTACATACTACCCATGTCCGTTCTTTTCCGTTCTTTTCCATTTTGTTTATGCAAATTTTTGCCACTTTTTGGAGTGGATGACAACGGATGGAGCCACCCCCGAAATTTTGCTTATCTGCTGTGTCCTTTATGCATATGTTTTGCGTCCGTCAGCCAGTGGGACCTAGCCTTGATATGGGGATTAGCTCTGGGTAACCTATTTGGGGGGTTTGAGGAAGTTGGCTAATTTTAGTTGATTAACTTAGTTTCAGCTTGACTATCAATTATCCAGTGGAAACACTGATCCTCATTGTGGTTTTTGTGAATATTTTAAAAGGAAGATGGAAACAGCATAAAGAATAAAAAATATATTGGACATAAAACTTCTCTCAGCGTATATAAATCCCATTTTACCATACAGAGCCACATAGACTCAAATATATTAGTAGTTGACACATGCCTTTCATTCGTAGTTTTTATATACCTGTGCTTATATATAGTTGAGCTGGGTATATGTCCGGGTATAGACTGCAGGTATATGCCATTTTGAAAAAGTGAAACCTTGAAATCTATTAATTTAACATGAGAATGGAAGCAGTGTCCTGCTGAGTGAGGCCCCTGGCCCATCTAATCCAGCAATCTATTCTCATAATTGGCCAAACAACCCTCTTAAGAAGCTCACTCATTTCTCAGCAAACAACCTTCATAGACAGTCATACATATTGCATCAAGGCTAATAGCCATTGATCCTAATTGGAATCAGGAATGCAAATAGATAAACATACCACTAAATATAGGTAATGGAAATTTCTGTGATTAATAATCTGAAGCAGATTATTAGCAGAGTTTCACATAAAACTTCACGTTGTACTTTGCCATATCCTCTGGACCATCCCTGTGTTGTTCTGAAACAGCAATCTTCTTGGATATCCAGAAGCCAGCCTTTATAACCTGTGACACACCTGGGCTACCAAGATGGATTTTTGACCATCTGAAATGATGGATGCTTCATTCTAAGTGACCTATAAATTGGAAAAACAATAAATATTAATAACAATTAATATTGTTATTAATAACAATAACAATAAATTGTTATTTATAAAATAAATAACAATTATAAATTGGATTATAAATATAAATTATAAATAACAATAACAATAAATTGTTTAACAATAAACAATCAATAATAAATTGGAAACAATAAAGGAGAATATTTGTAGATCGGGTTAAAATGAGTGCTCCCTTGGTGCTCCCTGAGCTTGGCTGTTTTCTTGCAAAGTAGGTAACATCATCCGTGATAGTGAAGTGCTAGACTAGCACTGATGATGTTACTTAGTTTGGGTAATGAAATGTTTGCAAGAAAATAGCCAAGCTCAGAGAGCATCAAATACCCGTCAAATTGGAAACCTCAGTTGAACGAGCAGTTTGCAACAGTGGGTGTAATATGATGGCCTTATGTGCTTCTCAATAGCTTAATCTTAACTTTTCCATTATATGTGCAGGTAGTCCTCAATGTATGACCACAACTGAGCCAAAATTTCCATTGCTAAGTTAGACTGTTATTGATAGCAATAGGATTTAGACTTATATACCGCTTCAAAGTGCTTTAGAGCCCTCTCTAAGTGGTTTTATAGAGTCAACATATTGGCCCCAGCAATCTGGGTCCTCATTTTACCCACCTTGGAAGGTGATCAACCTTGAGCCGGTGAGATTTGAACTGCTGAACTACAGTTAACTGATGAAAGAGTTTTGCCCTGTTTTATGATCTTTCCTGCGACACTTATTTAGTGAAGTTATTTAGTTAATAATACAATTGTTAAGTAAATCAGGCTTCCCTTTTGACTTTGCTTGTCCAAAGGTCACAAAAAGCGATCACATAACCCCAGGACACTGAAACCATGATAAATATGAGCCAGTTGCCAAGTGTCCAAATTTTGATCACATGACCACCCTGCCCTATGCATGCACCTTGTGCATGCACCCTGCCCCCACGCACACACAGCAGAGATCCAAAATCCAGCTGGCTGGCAGGAAGCATGTGCGCATGTGCGGTGGAGCTAAGCTG
The DNA here is from genome assembly GCA_015471245.1 of Laticauda colubrina. NCBI lineage: Eukaryota > Metazoa > Chordata > Lepidosauria > Squamata > Elapidae > Laticauda > Laticauda colubrina. The sequence goes on from BLBF01000016.1 coordinate 28,571,491, forward strand.
GGACAATGGTGTGCGTGCCCACAGAGAGGGCTCTGCAGGCCACCTGTGGCATGCGTGCCATAGGTTCACTACTACTTTCCTGTACCATTTCAGACAAATGGCTGTCTAAACTCTTCTTAAAAACTTCCAGTGTTGGAGCATTTACAACTTCTGGAGACAAGCCAATTCACTGATTAAATGTTCTAACTGTCAGGATATGTGTCCTTAGTTCTAAGTGGTTCATAAGCACATGGCACAAGATGGGAGAACAAACACATCAGGATTAGATTCGGCAGTCCATCTGCATTAAAAAGACAAAGCCCATTCTTTTGAAGACAGCAAGGTCCACATTTTGGACAAGGAAGACTGCTGGTTTGAAAGAAGGGTCAAAGAGGCCATCTATGTCAAAACTGAACAGCCCTTTCTCAACAGAGGGGGAGGGCTATGACATCATCTATCTCCAATCTACAACACAGTCCTTTCAACAGTTCCAACAAGGCTCTACACCCATTTGCATCACTCAGTTGACCCTGAGAACACAGATAATCCTCCAAGTGCTTCAACGACCCTCTAAAATTATGCAAATGACCAGTTGTCTGCAAGGAGTATAAATCCTTCCATTCCCCACCATCCAGTCAGAGTTGAAGAAGCTTCTTGGATGAAAAGCGAAACATGTTCAAAGAAAAATCAGAAAGTCCAGTTGCCTCTTGAAAAAACACTTTTGGGATTTTCTCCTTGATTTGTCTGGCCTTCAGGTCCTTTGGAGAATAGCTTGACCCCTCTATTTTTGTAGCAGCCCCTTAGATATTTGAACACCGCTATCATGTCATCCCTAGTTCTTCTTTTCACTGGACTAGACATACCCAATTCCTGCAATCCTTCTTCATATATTTTAGCCTCCAGTCCCTTAATCAATTACCTTTGTTGTTCTTCTCTATCCAGAGATTTGAAAATTTGCAGGAGGAGACAGGTAATAGTATGTTGTGTCTGTACATATGTGGATAATGTCATTTTCTCTCTTTTCTTTTTCCAGAAGACTTTATTGGAACTGATACACACCATAAGCCTCTGCCAGGGGCAAGGATGTACAATGAATGGATAAAACAAGTCTTGCCTCCTTGGAAGTGTATTGTCATGCTGCATACGTATCTATAAGGGAAAAAGATGGTGTGGTAATGTTATTCTGTTCATTTCTTCATTCTGATGAAAGTATTAAATTTTGTACTTTCATTCCATTCATGAATGGAAAAGCCTTTTCAATTAAAAAAAATGCTTTGTCATGATTCTAATTGAGAGCTCTATTAGCTGTTAACCATTATAACTAGTATTACCTGTATTAGCTGACATTTAATAAGAATTTCAGGGGTTATATTTTTTAAATAGTAGGACACTGGAAGAAATTATCCAAGTCCAAATATTTATATGTATATATTTTTATGTTGAAATTATAAAGCAGCCATAATTGTTATTAATGAAAACAGGGCTTTGAATAAAACAGTAGCTTTTTATACCAACTATGAAAGCAATTTTGGGCAAACATCTTGGTGTATATTGCTGCTCATTTAATCACCTTCTTATTGTGCATTTTCTATTCTTACAGTTTCAAAAGATTTTTTTTCTCCAGCAAAATAATATATAAATGTGATTTTTTTTTAAAAAAAAAGTTATTTGATTAATTAAGATGCACATTATTTCTGCTCTGTTTTTTAAAATGCATGAACAAATATTGGAAATGGGCAGACATTTCTGACTTCAAATGAACACATTCATTGATTGGAGGCTGATTGGAGACTGCATTGGAATAACAAATAATATTTCCATAATAAACAGGCTAGTGGAACAGTTATTGAAGTTTCAGTGACATAAGGCATTCTCACACAAGGTGTTTGCCCCATCAGCAGGTTCTGGCAGGATTTAAATGTATCAAAAGAGGCAAGATGCAAAGTCCATCCCTTTTATATGTTTGTTGACATTGCATGCCTATTTTGACCTCAACTTCCAAGATGCCACGCTGCTCTACCACAGGATATATTAGAAAAATTAGAGTTAATTCTCACTTCATTCCTCAATCAGAATCAAGCTGGAAGAAATCTTGGAGGTGTTCTAGTCCAACCCTCTGCTTAAGCAAGAGACCCTATACCTTTTCAGATTGGTGACTGTCCAGTCTTTTCTTAAAAACCTCCAACTTCTACAACTTCTGAAGGCAAGCTGTTCCACTGGTTAATTGTCCTCATTGTTAGAAAGCTTCTCCTTAATTCCAGGTTGCTTCTCTCCTTGATTAGTTTCCATCCATTGTTTCTTGTCTTGCTTCTAGTGTTTTGGAAAATAAGTTTACCCCCTTTTCTTTGTGGCAGCCCATCAATTACTGGAATTGTTCTGACCCAACCAGGCTCCCAAAGAGCAAACACAGACAAAGACAGCAGCCCTCACCTTTTAAAGTTTAATCATGAATTCTGTTCCTTTACAGATAAAAGGCTGCTTTCACTAATTAGCTCCGACAAGAAAAAGCCTTGTCAAGGTGTTCGTCAATGCTGCCAAAAACCCAGAGATAAGAACTAATTTACAAGATTCTCCAAACATGAACTAAAATGTCAACAAGTTGACTTCAGAGCTTCTTTGCTTTCTGCAAAGAATACTTTTTCAAACCTGGCTTTTATCCTCTTGAGGGAGGGGCCATTACCTTGCAGCTTTATTCCCAAGTTGTCTGTGCTGCTGTAATTGTTCTTTCCTCCAAGCAATCCTTTGTGCACGTGCACTTGGCACAGGCTCCTCGGGAATCTCCTCATTGCTGCAACCAGCCCCCACAATCCCTGAAGGCAACAGTCCACTCCCTGATGGTCCTGGCCCCCTCATCAGAGTCATCGCTCTCCTCAGCCATCTGCACCTGCTGCTGATTAACCACAACAGGAATATTGCTATCATGTCCTTCTAAAACCTGCCCATAGAATGTAAATTAGCAGGACCTTCTTAGCAAATTTCAAAGCAAACTAAATGGAATCTAGTCCTGGGAGAGAGAGCATTGTTTTGAGTAATTTAGGACTGACTCACGACTAGTTTCAATTCCAATGGCTCGTGGATAACTTTCTTCTTGTGAGAAATCAAACCCAGCTAATTCAAGCATTCCTCCCAAACTCCAGGTGTATTTCAAATGTAATACAACATCAGGCATGAATGTAAAAAGCAAAGCAGACTTATTTGGGCATGCTATATGAATACTGTACACGCAGTAAGAGACATGCACACACACCAACCACACCTACATCCTTCTGTCCCACAGGATCTTCTTCCAGTATGAGTGATACAATCATATCATTTTTCTAGGAGTATTCTGGAATGAGGAATCACTATCATCTGCTCTCTTCCAAAATATGGAGAAAACTGATTGATTGATTGATTAGTGGTGTTCCTTGAAGTTTTAACTGAAAGGATCCTTATGTTTCTTAAACTGTGTGCAGAGATTCAAGTAAAAATGTAACATGAATTTACAATCCCCATTCCATTTTTACTTTCTCAATAGCACTCACGGATCCTTCCTGCACATGATCACCTCTGAAGCTCCTTTCCTAGGTCCTTCCCCTTTCAAAAGAAAAGTGGGTAGTTTATCAGGGTCCCTGCCTTCCTTGAAATATTGAATATTCTCTTGTTCAGCCTGCATCTAAAAGTAGTTTTTTGTGTCTCAGGCTTTTGAGCAATCTTTTACTCTCTTTTGCTGGCAAATGGTTGGTATGCTTTACGGGCTTGCTTATTGTCATGGATTTAATTTGTTGGACATTGCCTTGGAAATCATGATGAAAAGGTAGGGGCTAAATAATTTTAATATCAGTCAATCATTCTTGTATAATTCAACTGAACACACTTCCAAGCAGGTGGGTTTGGAATTACTTTGATGATGTACAAATGCATTGCAAATTTTAGCTGCCAAATTAAAATAAGGAATCCTAATGTTATGTATTTCCTATAAAGTGGGAATGGGGGAAGACATTTCTGACATAATTTGAAACAGTTCAATTACTCAGTATGTAGCATTAACCTTTAGCACTCTCTCACTGTTCAATATGTAATTTGGATTCAAGATCTTGGAACAAGAACTGTTTCAAATTAAATATGAAACAGCCCTTTGATCTACTTTGTGTGAAGTGACATCAACAGAAGAATAGTTATTAAATTAAGGGAATTATTATGTTTTGGTCAAATTCTTTTTTTTTAGCATTGTGGCTAATTCAAGGCACCACATTTTATTAAAAAAACAGTGAAAATTGAAACAAGGTAACAAGATTGATCAGAGAACTTGAAACTAAATGCAATGAAGAGTGGTGGAAGGAAATAAGATGAAAAGGCTGAAGGGAGATACAATAGCATTTTTCAAATACCTGAAAGGAGATCATATACCAAATGGTCAATGCTTAGTCCCCTTTTTTACTGGACACAGGACATAAAATAATTGATTTAAGTTACCAAAGGACCTACTCTGATTGACAGTTAGAAAAAGCTTTCTGACAGCAGAGCAGTTTGACAGTAGAATCAATTGCCTTGAGAAATAGTGGATTCTCCATCACTTGATGCATTTAAGGAGAATCTGGATGGTCATCTATTGATAATGTTTTACTCTCTATTTCTGTACTGAATAAGAGGTTGGATTTAATGGGTTATTGCCTTTCTGGCTCGATGATTTTATAAATTTCTCATTTAATTCCTGATTTCCAGAGATAATATGTCTGAATGATATAGAATGCAAAAGACTCTGACAAGCTAAAAATAAGTTCCATAGAATGAACAGCAATCTTAATGCTAGCACAGTGTATATTACACTTTCCCCCTACTTTTCAAATCCAGCATTTAAAAATTTTCTATAGCATTTCCTAATCTTTCTAGCATTCAAACTTTAGCATGCTGCTAAATCTTTGGACATATGTTGGAATTTTAGCCAGAAAGAGCCAGATATGATGAGATCATGGGGAATCTAGAAAGTTATTAATATTCTAAGTATAGTCATACTGAATTATACATGACAAGAAGCCATAGTTAATCCTGCAGTATCAAATATATTTATTGATTAATAAATCCAGTTGCACCCAATTAAACTTGCATAGAAGTCTTGCAGCTTAGAGCTAATGTTGTTTTAATTGGATTCATCGATGTTTTGATAATTTGATAAAGAAATTGAGTAGCCTTAGCTCCCCTTCCATTTCCCAGATTTGTATTTGCTATTTCTATTAATGCATTTAATTAGTAGAATATTTACTAAAAATACCATTTTATGGTTGTGTTAATTTGTTTTTTTTAATCAAGAGATGCTACATTTGAGAAATTTGAAACTCCTAACAAAAAGGGGAAATTTCAAAAGATTAAAAGTTATACATATAATTACATCCACGGATGAAATTAATATAATGGGAAAACTCTAGAAACATAACATTCTCCAAATGATTGTAAAGTGTGTGTGTGTGTGTATGTAGAAAAAACCCACAACAGTTTTTTTATCGGAGAATATGAATGTGAGACCTATCCAAATAAATTCTGTTGATTGGAGGGAATTGGCAGGACCCTCTAACCTTTCTCCAATCAAAAATCTTTGGAAAGTATTTAATTACGGAAAATACATTCAAAAGCAATGCAGGATTCTGAAAGTTGCATATATTGTTGCTATTTATATTTACAAAAAATGTATATAAATATTAATTACTGTATGCTGCTTATGTCATGGAAATTTATGCTAAAAATGGAATACACACACACACACACACACACACACACACACAAAGACATGATATTTCTTAGGATCATCTCAGCTGACTGACAGTCACTGAACATGGAGGACAGAGAAGGCTAGGGGATGGCACATGGACACAGAAAATTTAGTACAAAAAGAAAAAAAGACAGAAAATATATTTTTCCCAGACTTATTTTATGTATATGAATATGAGTGTGTCTGTATGGATGATGAAGAAATGGATGGATGGATGAAGACATAGAAAGATAGACAGACAGATAGTGGTACCTTGGTACTCAACTGCTTTGAGACTCATTGAATTTGGTACTCAGTGCATTTTGACGTGAAAATGTTGTCCCAGTACTCATTGTTTGTTCAGTACTCAATGCACAAGCTGGAACTTGTCAATAGCTGGTTTGTGTTGTATGCATATGTATGTGTGTTTCTTTATGCCACATATTTTAAAGGAATGAAAGAAATCTAAAAAAGATGTCTCAGTGTATTTTTGTGGATCAAGCCAGTGATTTTGCTTTTCTGGAAGCTGTTGGCTGTCAATACTTTAATCAGGGTGCATAGTTCAGTCTTTATGTGTGTCTTGTCTGCCAGACGTTTGGTTCTGGCAATTAATGTTTTGGCCATGGGGTTTATCTGTGCTGGGTGGTGGTGGGATTGGGCATTGAGGTAGCAGTTGGTGTGTGTTTTCTTCTGGTATACAGTGTGTCCTAGTGTGCCATCTGTTCTTTTGTAGATTAGGACATTTAGGAATGGTAGTTGTTTGTTTGTTTCCGTTTCCATGGTGAACTTGATTTGGGGGTATGTGCTGTTTAGGTGTGTTAGGAAATTGTTTAGGTTTTCTTTTCCATGGGGCCAAATCACAAAGTGTCATTGATGTATCTTAGCCATAGTTTGGGTTTGTGGGTGGCATTAGCCAGGGCTCTGGATTCGAATTCTTCCATGAACAGGTTTGCAATGACGGGTGACAGTGGTGATCCCATAGGGGCTCCTTCAATTTGCTTGTATCTTTGTCCTTTATATATGAAATATGTGTTGGTTAAGCAGTGTTCTGTTAGTTCCATGAGGTGTTTAGCTGGTTGGTATTTATTTTTGATGATTTCAAGAGTTTCTTTTATCAGGACTTGAGTGAATAGTGAAACTACGTCAAAACTTACAAGCAGATCTTCTTGTTCCACGTATAGATCTTTGATAATTTCTGAGAAGTGGTATGAGTTTTGTACATATGAAGCTGCAGTTTCAGCATGGGGCTGTAGTTGTTTTTCTAAGTGTTTAGCTAGGTTTTGTTGTGGTGCTCCTTTGGAGCTGACTGTGTGTCTGAGAGGTATGCCTTCTTTGTGTATTTTTGGGAGGCCATATAGTTTGGGGCATCTGGAAGATTTTTCTCTTGGGATGATCGTCTGTTGGATTTCTTTGCTTATGTGGCTGGTTATAATTTTCTTCTTGGTTGATTTTTCCAGATATGAGGTTGGGTCCGTATTTATAAGTTTATATGTGGAGTCTTGGAGTAGGTCTGTCAATTTTGTTTCATAGTCTTTTCTATCCATTACTACTGTGTCATTCTCTTTGTCTGCTGAAAGTATGATTGTGCTGTTATCATTTTTTAGGGCTTGTAGCACTTTGAGTTCTTTTTTGTGCAAGTTGCTTTTGGGTGGTTTCCTTGTGCATAGGATGTTGGTAACCTGGGGTCTTATTCATATGAATGAAGCTGAACAGCATATTTATTTGTTTTCTAAAGTTTTTGTGGGTACTTACATGTATGCTGTTCAGCTTTGTTTGGGTATTATCCCACTTCATTATAGTTGTACTTTTAAAGTTGTAGCAACGTTTCAGCAGAATCTCATCTGCCATCATCAGGCTTCTGTATTGTGTTCGTCTGTGAGTCAGACTTTCACAGCCATTTCAGTTTTAAATTTGGGGCTAGCCTGCTGCTGTGCCAGAATGGTTTTTTTCTTCATCCTGATTGGTTGGGAGTCTTGCTCTGTGTTTATTGGTCTTGGAGTTTTCTGTATTCTGCTTGATTGGTGTTTCTAATATCTTCTGTCTGTTTTGTAGCCTTTTTTGTCTTGATTGGCTGGCAACATTGTGTTTCCTGTATTGGAGGCTTTTAGCGCAGCTTGGCTCTGAGTAAACAGACAGCTATCATTTATTAGGAAGCTAGGTTTCATCTGGGTGCCTGGTTGGGGTGTGTTTGAGCTGGAGGTGTCGGGGGGGGGGTGTCTGTTTGTGCTGAGGTGTTTGCCTGGCTTGTGGTGTGGAGATTTTTTTGTTTGCAAGTGCAGGCTTCCAGATAATTGGCAGTCTGGTGGAGTCATCTCTTCTATTCATGCTTTCAGGTCTTTTTTCAATGTCTATGGCTTCTCTAATAATTCTGTAGCTGGGGTTTTCTATAGTGGCTAGGGTTTTGGTGCCATTGAAGTTGATGCTATGACCTTTGGCTTTCATGTGTTGGACTAGTGAGGAAGTGTGTTCCAGCTTTTTTTACTGCATTTTTGTGTTCATCTAGGTGGGTACTTATTCTTCTATTGGTCTGTCCGATGTATGTGGCAGGACATGATGCACAGGGGACCTCATATATGCCTTGGTTTTCCAGGTCAATTTTATCTTTGGGGTTTCTTAGAATGGCTCCTATTTTTCTGTTTTGAAGGCAGTCTTGATGTGATGCCTGTGTAGTATCTGTTTGATTTTGTCTGATTTTGTCTTTCACCATGGAAACAGAAACAAACAAACAACTACCATTCCTAAATATACTAATCTACAAAAAAACAGATGGCACACTAGGACACACCATATATCAGAAGGAAACACACACCAACCGCTACCTCAACGCCCAATCCCACCACCACCCAGCACAGATAAACTCTGTGGCCAAAACACTAATTGCCAGAACCAAACGTCTGGCAGACAAGACACACATAAAGACTGAACTATGCACCCTGACTAAAGTACTGACAGCCAACAGCTTCCACAAAAGCAAAATCACTGGCTTGATCCATAAAAACACACTGAGACATAATGGAGACCTAGAAGATGAACAGACCTATGGAACAGCTGTCCTGCCCTACATAAGAGGTACTACAGTTGAATACCATACATATTGCAACATTTGATTAATGGAGAAGCTGCAGGGAGAGAGGAAGTGACTGTTATTCATTTTGGTAATAATAAAAAGGGAGACACTGAGATTGGGCTGCAAATACAATCTTATTTTTGCTTGCTGCTAAAATAACTCAATAAAATGATGTTAATTTAAGTTTAAATTGATTCTAATTTAAAACACAATAGAACAACAAATGATTGATGCCTTGTTGTCACCGGCCATGCTGACCGGGGATGGTGGAAATTGTAGTCAAAAGCATCTTGAGGGGTTTTGAAAAGAGTTATGAAAAGTTGCCTTAATACAACTTTCCTTGCATGAACAAGTAAGGAAACATTATTTTTTAACATAAAATGAGAATTTAAGCCCCTTGAGTATTACTCTGTTCAGAAGGCAAGAAATCCATGCTGTGTGCATTATGGAAAGAATCTTTTATTCAGAAGATATTTGAATAGCATGTGGTACTTTGTTTAAAAATATAAAATGCTCCACGAACTGTGGAATGCAATTCTAACGTTCCTGAAGCCAATTTCTCTTTCAAAGTCTGATAACCTTGTCAATTTTCCTACTAGTGAAAAGTTTATTCTGTGCACTTTAAATTCCACTGAGAGATATTGTACAAAGAAATATAAATTAAACAGGACATATAAAAATGGATGCACAGGGAGATTCTTGCATGCAGCAAAACTTCTGTATTTCCTTTTCCAAATGATGTCATGTTCCTGTTGTCATTTTCAGCTTTTCCCCATGATTATTTTTTTCATTTCCCCAAATATAGAACATTTCTCCCTGTCTGGTTAGTACATGACAGTACAAATTCCAGAATTCAATTAGTATCAAGCTTTTAGTTTCACTTTACCTCATTTCAAAGTGAGATGGATAACAAACAAATTTAATCAATCAATCAATAAAATGTTTTATTTTTACAGGTAATCCTCGACTCATGACCACATTGGAGTCCAACATTTCTGTTGCGAAGAGAAAATTTGTTAAGTAAGCTGTGCTCTATTTCATGACATTTATGAATCATTGCTGTTGTTTTCTTCATAAGTGAATCATTGCTGTTGTTTTGTTAGTAACACAGTTGGTAAGTGAATCTGGCTTCCCCATTGACTTTGTCAGAAGGTTGCAAAAGAGGATTACATGATCCCGGAACAATGCAGACATCATAAGTATAAGTCAGTTGCCAAGCATCTAAATTTTGATCATGTTACAGGGATACTGCAAGAGTTGTAAGCAGTGGTGGGATACAAAGATTTTTTTACTACTGGTTCCATGGGTGTGGCTTGGTGGGCATGGCAGGGGAAGAATACTGCAAAATCCCCATTTCCTCCCCACTCCTGGGGGAAGGTTACTGACTGCAAAATCCCCATTCCCTCCTCACCCCACTAACCTGCTTTCCAGCTCCATTCTCCTGTGCAGGACAACAAAAGAAGACCCAGCCGATCAGCTGGGACTCAGGAGGTAGAGAATAGATGCGGGCGGGGCCAGTCAGAGGTGGTATTTGTTGGTTCTATGAACTACTCAAAATTTCTGCTACCAGTTCTCCAGAACTGGTCAGAACCTGCTGAATATCACCTCTGGTTGTAAGTGTGAAAAAAAGGTCATAAGTCACTTTTTTTCAGTGATGTTGCAACTTTGAACGGTTGCTAAATGAATTGTTCAAAGATTTTTTTATTAAGTGATTAAGTATTATAAAAAATAAAATACAAGAAGTAAAATAAAATAAAAGAGCAAAGAGGAGGGAAGGGAAAGGAGAAAGAGAAGTGAGAAAAGATGGGGAAAATAAAAGAAAAAGAAGCATTGACTTCTGACTCTCTTTGTTGCAGTAAACTAAGGCAGTAGCATCAAATCACAGCTTTTTGTTTTTCCATAATAGTATGAACAAGTCACTAAAGGAATTGTTGCAAGTCGAGAACTATCTGTATTTAGCTGTTTATTTGCATTCTAAGATTAAGTTACAGAATTTAAAAATACAGCACATCATTAATAGGGATATACGTAACAATATATACATATATAAAAGGAAGAAATCATATAAATTGACAATTCATTGCAGCTACCAAAGATTGTACAAGCTAAGTCTATTAATAAAAAAAACATTGCTACTGCCTTTGAACAATTTGGTATTGATCATTCAGTAAGAATATCTTAATCTCTTCATCATGAGTAGAGTTTATCAGATTCAGGAGCAGCTCTGATTGCCTGTGAGAATACAGTGGGCACTTTAGAAGGATAAGTGAAACGGATTGAATCTCTGTGTTTGAACAAATAATATTAAAAGGGAGAACAATTCAGATCAAATTGAGGAGGACATTATCTTGGTAACCTTTGGGGCAAAGGTGGTATCAGCAGGTTCTAACCAGTTCTGGAGAACCAGTAGCAGAAATTTTGAGTAGTTCAGAGAACCATAAAAACCATCTCTGATTGACTGACTGGCCCTGCCCCCATCTATTCTCTGCCTCCCGAGTCCCAACAGATTGGCAGGGTCTTCTTTTGTTGCCCTGCGCAGGAGAACGGACCTGGAAAGCAGGTTAGTAGGGTGGGGAGGGAATGGGATTTTGCAGTAACCTTCCTCCTGGAGTAGGATGGGAATGGAGATTTTATAGTAATCTTCTCCTGCCACGCCCACCAAGCCCACAGAACCAGTAGTAAAAAAAATAGAATCCCACCACTGCTTGGGGGTCTGGTGGACATTTTGAAATTTGGAAGCTAGGTTGGGAGGTAGCTTATTTTCAAATGCCTGCCCCAGTACAGTTTAACCCTTGTTCAGGTAGGAATCCATATACACTCCCCAACAAATGGCTGACCAATTGTTGTTTAAAATATCCACACTTAAAACTTCAGATTCAGGCAGTTCCTGATTCAGGGCTAGGAGGTTACTAAGTCTCATGGTTAGGAAATTCCTCCTTGTTTGAAATCTGATTTCACCCTAAACCTTCCATCCATGATCTGTGTCCTATCCTTGAGAGTTACAGAGAAAAATCCACAGTCTTTCCTGGAAAAAGAAATATTCAAATATTTGAAGATTGCTATCACATCTCTCCCAAACTGTAGTCACTAAATGGGGACTGCCTATACAAACAGCCAAGACTAACAGTTGAGGCTTATCCTCTCTTGGCTACCACAATATTTTCTATTGCTAAACTAAACTTAGTATGATTTTTTTCCCCCTGATTTAAATTGCTCCACTTTCAAATAAATCATTAGACTGTAGGTATACATAATTTTTATTTTCTTAAGATCCTTACTTGTAAACAAAATGATGTTAGCGATAAATGTTTTGCTTTGTAGTATATCTGCTTTACTTTCTTTTTTTACATTGACAGATTCTTTCAAATATTTTTTAACAGTCAGATGAAGCTAGGAATTGGTCTATTCTTACCATATCTACCAGAGTCTTCCTTCATCTTGATTTTGGAAATCAATTCTCATTCAAATGGAGACTTTTAGTTCAAAGAATTACAGTACATGGTAAGTTACTAGTAATAGTGACTGTTCGGATACATTATTCAATCAATTAAATGCTAACTTCGCTAAGAATATAAATAACATTTTTTGAGAGCCAAGTATACTGTATATAAAAATGGCATGGAAATATGACAACACTTTCTTCCAAATCTTATATTTCCTTAATACAGGATCATACATACATTTTGTGGATCTAACTGAAGCCAAGTAAACAGAATCTGTGAGACACAACGTAGATGATGAAATAGTTCAAAAAACAGGTCAACCTATTCATTTCTTTTTCAGTGCAAAAAAAAATTTTTTTAAAGAAAAAAGCTTCCCCAAACATAATAAATTGTGTTTAACTAAAAAGACTCCTGGGTGGTAATTTATCTTAAAAGAAAATAATTTGTCATAAATTCTGCAAATGGATAACAAACCCCTAATTGGGCAAAACAAAACTTTCACATTGCAAAGTGCTTACAAGCAAAGTAACACATCCTTGAGGTGTTATTGTCTAAATAATACTCTGCATTCCCATTCTCTCCACTATACTGTAAAAATAGTACAGTTCTAGGTTTCTGAAAAATATATATAACCTGAACACACACATCTAATACCTGTATACATTTACTGAGGAGAGATTAATCACAGAGATTGGTTTAGCTGAAAATGGTAGCCCAGGTTTGATAAGATAAGAACTTGGTGATTGCATAGGATTGTGTGTATGTGTGTTTTCTATGCACTCTTCATTAATGTCGGGAGATGATCTCTAATGGAAAACATGCAAATATGTGACAAAAATTAATAAAATGATACACTATTAATGAAGGGAATAGGGTATTAACAACTGAATAATTAGCAAGAGATTTCTTAGTTGCACCATCTGACATTCAAAATATGAAGCTATAAAAATGGAAAATCAGCTGTGATTAAAAAAAATTATGCAGCTTTTCATCCCCATAAAATTAATAGTACATTCCTACCCTTTCATTGTTTTATCCTTTTAAATAATGGTGTAAGCATTCACACCCTCATCAATGCATGATTGGACAATTGCAATGCTACCTACCTGAGGCTACTTTTAAAAACCATAGAGAAGCTACGTACATCCGCTTCAGAATGCAATGGTGTGAGCAGTAATCGATACTTCTCATTATGCCCAGGTATGATAGCTGCTACTCAAGCTGCTTTTGTTGCCAGGTGGTGAGGGCCACATTGTTCTGAACATGGCTTCCAAGACTGTAATTATCCACATGCTTATTTTGAAAACAAGTCTTGTTTATTGCAATGGGAATTATTTTCATTCCCAGCCGGTAATGAATCTCAAACAGTCCCTCAAAATAAACACCCACCTTTCTTTCCTGTGAAGTGCTGCCAATAACAGAAATGTTAAATCAACAAGAAAAAAAACCAACCAAAGTACAAAGAGCTTCAAGAATGAATCTAAACCTGACAAACAACTTTGCTTCCTCAGAGGTTTTGTCATCTTTTCCTGTCCTTTATCCCTTATGGGAAGGGCAATCACCTCCCAGCCTTACTCCCAAGTCACCCCTTTTGCTTCAGCTGCTCTCACCTTCTAGCAGCTCTGTGCATATGCACATTGGGAACAGGCTCCCCCTTGTTCCTCTGCCTCACTGCTGCCAGACTCCGGAGGCTCCAGAGTCAGCACCCCACTCCCAGATGGTCCTGGCTCCATCTCTGTATCGGATGCAGGACCCTCGTCCGAGTCCTCTCCAGACTCCCAGACTGATCCCTTTTCTTCCCCACTATCTGATTCCGCTGCCGTCTGCACAGGCTGCTGGTGAACCACCACATACATGACATGGATTTTGTTATATTGTTAATTTACATTGTATTTTAATTTGACTTATTTTTCTCTCTTTTAAAATGGTGCTAAGAGTTTATCAAACCAGTACAGACTGGAATTAGGAAAACTTTTTATCCTGTTGCTGTATGAATTAATTGATAGCTTGTCAGGACAATGTCTCCTGATAAAAGACAGCTTGCTAGAGCTAACTGGCATCTGATTTCTCTCATGAACTCCAAACAGCCTTTTTTTGCTTATTAACATCCTAAAACTTTCACCCCTTCCATTGTCACACTTCGTTTTAATGAACGTGTGGAATTATGGGATGCAAATATGTACCATGTTTCACTACATGTAAATGATTGCCTAAGCCAGTGGTGGCTAACCTTTTTGAGCTCTTGTGCCAAAAATTGCACCAGCTTGCATGCACTTGTGTGCCAGTACCCAGAATGCAATATGTGCCCCCCATGCCCCCTGCACATGCACACGCAATCCCCACCACCCACCCCATCACCCCCTCATAGCTGATTTTTCAGCTGGTTTGAGGCCTTTTTCCGCCTCCCAGAGGCTTGAAAAAAGTCTTAGCAAGCCTTTTCAGGACGAATAATAGGCTGTTTCATTATTTCTGGTATTACAGGAAGTGATGAAATGGGCCTATTATTCACCCTGAAAAGCCTTGCAGAGGCTTTTTCCAAAGCTCTAGGAGGACAAAAAATCAGTTGTGAGGCACGCATTTGCGCAGTGAGGTAAGTTTGCCTGCTGCTCATGTGCTGGCACAAATGGCTTTGCGTGCTACTTATGGCATGCGTGCCATAGGTTTGTCATAATGGGCCTAGGCAAAGAGGAAGTTACATTTGTCCTGTCCAATCACCTTTCCTCTTTCTTTTTTTTTTTTTTTTATGTCTTAACTATAAAAGGGAATGTATGTAAGACGAGTCTTCTCCCTTTTCATAGGAAGACTCCACTTTATCAAAGTACTCTAATAAATTGCTTTTAAAGGACTTTCCGACTCAGGTTGTTTATTGAAAAAAGTAAACTGAGGCAGAACCTAGTCCTAGGATGAGATTTGGCCATCAGTAGCTACTGAGTATAATCGAAATCGAGTATAAAGTCAATTGTGGCCCTAGGCCCCAGTTATCTGTCTCCAGTTGTTTCTGTCTTTCCACTGTGTTCAGGCAGGGTGGGTGTGCTCCATGTTGACTTGGTTAGAAATAGAATTCTTTATTGGCCAAATGTGATTGGACACACAAGGAATTTGTGTTTGGTGCATAAGTTCTCCGTGTACATAAAATATATAAGTGATGAATCATGATCATAATCATCATAATACATTCATAATGAATCATAAAGCCCATGTCACACTGCACCAACGGATGCAAAGAGGATGTAAAATGGACAAAAAAGCTTGCCATCCGTTGGTTAACGCGATGTACTCACTGCCTCCGTTTTGCTTCCTCTCTATCCGTCCAGCATCCGTTTATTGACGTTTCATCCGCTCAGAAAGTTTTGAGCTGCCCAAAACTTTTGAGCGGAAAATGTATCCAATGCATCCGTTCTGCATCCTCTAGGCATACGGGGGACATCCGTTCTGCATCCATTACGCATCTGCTATATCCGCTAAGCATTTGCTGTGCATCCGCACAACTCAAATCCGTTCCAGCGGTAAACGGACGCAGGGAGGAAGCAGAACGGACACACAGCGTTAGTAGCACGGATGGAGAAAGGATGAAAGTGGATGCAGCTCATCCACTCTGCATCCTCTACGCATCCGCTCTGTATCCTCTACACATCCTCTACGCATCCTCTATACATCCGCTCTGCATCCTCTATACATCCGCTCTGCATCCTCCCCACGTCCTTCCTTTCCATGTTATCCACTCTGCTTATGCAAATTTTTGCCCCTTTTGAGAGCGGATAACAACGGATGGAACATTTTGCTCATCCGTTGTGTCCTTTTTGCATCCGTTGGGCAGTGTGACATGGCCTTAAGATACAACACTTAGTGATAGCCCTAGGATACTGAATAAGCAATCAAAACCATACTAGGAAACTAAATAAAACAATATAAATCAACAAGGCAACAAGCAACAAGGTTATGGTCATAAGTAGAAAAGGAGATAGGTAATAGGAAGAATGAGAAGAATAATAGTAATACAATATTAATAAACAGTTTGACAGTGTTGTGGGAATCAATTGTTTAGCAGAGTGATGGCATGTGGGCAAAAAACTGTCCTTGTGTCCAGTTATTCTAGTGTGCAATGTTCTATAATGCCATTTTGAAGGTAGAAGTTAAAACAATTTATGTCGAGGATGTGAGGGGTCTGTGGATATTTTCACAGCTCCGAGCCCTCTTTTTGACTTGTGCAGTATACAGGTCCTCAATGGAGGACAGATTGGTAGCAATGTTTTTTCTGCAGTTCTAATTATCCGTTGTAGCCTGTGTCTGTCTTGGTTGGTTGCAGAGCCAAACCAGACATTTCTAGAGGTGCATGGTGGGACTGAGGAAATGTGCTTTCTGTGTTGCAGCCCCTGCCTTTGGGAGGTGCATCGCTTTGAAAATATGCATAGTTCCCATTCTATTGGGGTTCTAAAAGTCTCTTAAGATCTGGCTCTGTTTACAGGCCTGGGTTTAGATTATCTGTAGAGCCCCTACTCAGTTTTTCTTGCACATTAAAGAGTGCTTCTTTTAATCTGTGTGCTTTTTATCTTTCAGTGTTATACTTATTCTTGAGTGAGACTAATTTTGCCTTTATTTGCTAATTTCACAGGTCAAATAAGTTATTTATATTACAATATATGCTCTTTTCTGACAGGGTGCAAGGAAGAATTTACCAAGCCGCTATTTTATTTTATTTTTTGCTTTATTGCAGGCAGAACCCAGCATACTATTTATATTCCTTATGGGAATGAGTAGCTAATTGCACTGTCTCGGATACAAAGATTGGCATTTATTATATTTATTCATATTGTTATGTCTTATTGTTTACAATGCTATTTCTGTTTTGATTTAAAACAATAATAAAGTTGTCATTGTTGTCAAAGTGTATACTTTGTGTCCAAACATATTTTAAAAAGCTATGATATTATCTTAAGCATTTTAGGGAGAAGTAAATTGTTCTAGTCTCAAAGGTACTTTGCAAAAGGCAACTGGAATGTTTTTATTTTATTTTTCTTGAAAACACTTCATTTCTCATCCAAGAAGCTTCTTCAGCTGATTGCTAAATAGGACTACCTGTTCTGAACAGTTCAGAAGAACTGCAGAAGCTTCTTGGATGAGAAATGAAATGTTTTAAAGAATAAAAAAACTCTGAGAGAGTCCAGTTGATTTTGAAAAGTACCTTTGGAATAACATTGACCTGGATGATTCAGAATTTCCAGAGCCATAAATTCCTCTAGGTTCAATAACATTGATTTTTATTAAGACTTCTTTGATTTCTTTGTTTAGGACAGGGGTCCCCAAACAAAGAAACTTTTAAAGTCTTAAATTCTCCAGCTGGCTGGAGAATTCTGGGAGTTGAAGTCCACAAGTCTTAAAGTTGCCAAGTTTGAAGATCTCTGGTTTAGGATTTCACCCTGTATGCCAATTTACAAGCTCTACAGATCTTTATTGGTCAATGACTGAAATAAAATTTCTGTTTGTCTGTCTGATCTTTGCAGATAAGTAAAAGTTGAAGGAAAATCATAAGCACAGTTCTGGTTTCACTTAGTAACCAGGTTGCTGGTCCAAATGTTAGTTGTTATACAAGGATTACCTGTAGAAAAGGCAGTTTTTACAGTTTTCGCCATAAGGAAATCTTGTGATGTTGTTTCAAAATTTAATTGTTTATATTAAAAGTAAATTAAATTTGTTTAGAAATTCTAGCCAATTTTTTTCATCGAAAAAGCATAGCAGGGTATCAAACAGGTGTCTCACAGGCGGGATTCATCATATGCAGGCCACGCCCACCCCAGTTCCGCAAAGGCAAAAGATGTGAGACATCACATGACACAATCGAGTTTGACACCCATGCTTTAGAGCAGTGGTCCCCAATCTTTTTTGTACCAGGGACCAGTTTCACGCAGAAACACTTTTTCAAGGACCCGCAAAATCAATTCTTCCCCAACAGTAAACGGCTTCTTTACTATTTCTTTACTAAAAACATATTTTTATATATATTTTAATCATGATTATTCATTCTTTGCGGCCTGGTACAAAATGATCCACGGACCGGTACCGGTCCAGGACCCAGTGTTTGGGGACTCCTGCTTTAGAGGCATTGTTATATCAAGCATTAATCAGCTTTTCCTAAAGTCCTAAGCAGGGGTGGGATTCAAAAATCCCAGCAACTGGTTCTCTGCCTGGTTGCTGGGTGGGCGTGACTTACCAGAACTTCCGGGAGGGCCATTTTTTTGCCTTCCCCAGAGTCCAGAGGCTTCCCTTGGACCTCTGGGAGGGCAAAAATTCCTCCTCAGTTTCTGGAGGCCCTCCAGAAGCCAGAAACATGCTCGTTTCCAAACTTCTGGAACTTCTGGGAAGACTGTTTTTCACCCTCCCAGAGTCTCCGTGCAGACCCTTCATGTAACTGCATCCAAAACAGGCCATGTGGAGACTCCCCGGAGGGGAGGGACAAGGGGGGTGGGGCCAGCAGGTCGGTTCAACTACCAGTTTGGCAAACCAGATGTAAATTTAACATCCGGTTCTTCTGAATGGGCCCAAACTGGCTGAATCCCACCTCTGGTCCTAAGCCGATTGTCAAGTACGCAAATCATAAACCTTCTTACTTAAGAACAGATCATTTGGTGTGCATAATTTACCAAGGCAAGAGATTCCACATCTTCCACAAATGTGATCTATTAATTTAGTTAAACAGTTTGTCACTTTGATTTACAGTGTTTCTTATACATGCATGATCACTGTATCTTCCACAAAGCAAAGAGGTTTCCAAAGTTTCTTGGCAAACAAAACATAACGTGGTGGATCACAAGCATTGGGCTCATCGAGCAGACCTTTAGGAATCCTGCCCATTATCCTTCACAGCTGGATCAAAACACATATCCAAAAATCTAAATATAGGGATAGAAAAAATTTCCTTTGGTCCAGGCATAAGCTTCATGGATGGCCCTTGAGCATTTTAGATATATTACAAAAGACAAAAAAGGTCTTCAAAAGAAAAAACAAGAAAGTCCTGTTGCCTCTGAAGAAGCACCTTTGGGACAACCACAAAGGTGGTATTCAGCTAGTTCTGACAGGTTCTGGAGAACAGGTAGCAAAAATTTTGAGTTGTTTGGAGAACCGGCCAAAACCATCTCTGACTGGCCCCGCCCCATCTATTCTCTGCTTCCTGAGTCCCAGCTGATTGGTTGGGTCTTCTTTTGTTGCTCTGCACAGGAGAACGGAGCTGGAAAGCAGGTTAGTGGGGAGGGAATGGGATTTTGCAGTATCCTTCCCCTGCCATGCCCACAAAGCCACACCATGCCCACAAAGCCACGCCCATAGAACTGGTAGTAGAAAAAATTGAATACCACCACTGGACAAACATGACCTGGATGACTGAGAATCTGTACAGACTTTTAGCTATGCAATTTGGGATGAAAACCCTTTGAATGGTATGGGAATATGAATGGATTTCCAGAAAAATTGCACACTACAAGAACCATTAGCTCTACACAGGTGACCCTGAGGACACAGATAAACCTCCAAGTGCTTCCACAACCCTCTAAAAGGAAGCAAATGATCAGCTATCTGCAAAGAATATAAATCTTTCCATTCCCAACCATCCAGTCAAAGCTGAAGAAGCTTCTTGAATGAGAAGTGAAATGTCTTCAAAAGAAAAAACAAGAAAGTCCAATTGTCTCCTGAAAAAACACCTTTGGGACAGGTTCTCGAATACTTTGTTTTCCCAACCATGAAATGGAGCCCATCAAGTTGTTTATTTGGCTAACTGTTGTTGCCAGGGGTATTGGTGGTTATATATATGTAGGGTGTTTATCTTTGTAAGCAGCCCAGAGTTACTTGGATGGCCAAATAAAATTTCTTAAAGAAATAAACAAGCAAATAAGAAAATAGTGAGATTTGGAGTTATGTTTTTTTTTAATTGTATGTAGATAGGTTTATTGCTGTTGATGGCTTACTTGTCGGAATGCCAAATTTTCATGAGTTTTTTTTTTTTAGATTGGCTTGTTTTTTTAATCTAAAAGTCAAGGAAAGAAATAAATAGCCTTCATTCTTCTTAAACTAAAGAAACTGGTATTTTAAATCTCATCTGTGGGCTAGGCCATTCAAGCCAGTCTGTTGAATTATTGCTAATTTCTATTAAAACAAAACAAAACACAGCTAAGGAAAAAGGAGGAGGAAGGAAGTGTTAACAAGGGCAGTGTTGTGGAAGTCTTTCTTTTTTAAAAAACATGACATGGGAAATAATAAGCAGAGGCTATTAACAGTTGTATTATATTTTCTCTATTGCTTTTTCCAATGCTGTCAACTCTCTCTAAGTATACTTAGCAACTGTCATTTAGATGATAGGTCATATAAAAAGAAAAAGAGGCATAAATATTAACTGAACAGAAATAGTTCCTAACTTCAAGGACAAGAAAGGAATGAGAATTTTGTTTCAAAATTAAAGAAGATTGATGGAAACATATTGGAACATCACATGAACTTCCTTCCTTCCTTTCAATCCCTCCCTGCTCCCTGTATTCAGTTGCTATGACAATCCTTCCTACGGATCTAAAATTTAACAGAGTTGCACCATGAAATGGTACTGTTTAAGCAAGGATACTGCAAATATTTTAGTTTATAACTTTGGGAAACAAAACCACTTGGGGAGCTCAAGTTCAGTCTTTTAATGCAGATGTGATTGGTTGATTAAAGATGCAAAAAAAAGCTTTGGGCATAATTTATGATAGGTCTTGGATTATATTGGAAACAAAACTTTTCTTCCACATCCTGCAAGAGATTACATGTTGTTGGAGCACTTTAAGGACTCTTCCATGTAGACATGGTTTCATTATATAAATTACCAGAATGTTAGGCACAAACAACAAGAGCCTCACTTGAAGAGTTCACTTAGCTATTTTATTGTTTCAAGCTGTTACATAGGAATCTTCTCAGATTGATGTTTGCACCTGAGTGAGACTAGGTAAGGTTCAATAATATTCAAGGGGTCAAACTTCATCCTCACAGGAATTCTAGACTAAGTTCCCATTTGATTCCTCCTCCACAGCAAACCTAGTCTCTCTCCTACATAGAAAAACATTTATATTGTCTCGCAGGTGTCTTCAGTATTGCTCCTTGGGGCTGGGAAGGATGGAGAAAAGAAGGAACAAAAAAGTACATGGTTGGTAAATACAGGAAAACAAAACATCAAACTTCTAGAATCATTTCCTTGCTACATTAGCCTAGTGGCTACACAGAGAGAGGAGCAAGAATTTTTCATCTCATCATTTCCAAAGATGGCAACATGGTATTTACAGTACCTCCTTGGTATTGGATTGGAGCCAAGGGAAGTGATTTCCCACAAAGGAAAATACCCATTCCACAGCATGGGAGGAACCATTACAAAACTGCATTTGACTTTTTCCATCCTCCCAGTTTAGTTTTTAAGGACACAATCCCTGGGAGACTGGAACTTTATTGTGTCTACCTCTTAAGAACACGAAAGGTAAAGGTTTCTCTTGTCCAGTCATGTCCAATTCTAGGGGGTAGTGGTTGGTCCTTTCCATTTCTTAGCCAAGGGAGCCAATGTTGTCTGAAGACATTCCCATGGTAATATGGCCAGCATGACTGTATGCCAAGATATATGGAACATTGTTATCTTCCCACTGAAGTGGTACTTATTTATCTACTCACATTTGCATGCTTTCAAACTGCTAGGTGGGCAGGATCTCAGGCAAATAATGGGAGCTCACTCTGTCATGTCTCCAATCTGAGCTGTCAGCTTTCCACATGACATGCGCAACCTCTTTAACTCCTGAGCCATCTTGCCCTCATAAGAATGCTAAATAGAGGCACTAAAGCCAGCTCAGTAGAATATTCATGACATTTCAAATGAATTCGTGAAAACCATTAACCTGAGTTGGAGATTCTCCAAAAAGAAAATTGGGTGGAAGTCCTTGCTAAAATGACATTTAGCGGAGTCCAAGGGTGGTACCAAAAATGTCACGATAGTGGTTGTGTTTGTCAAGTAAAGCCCCATCCATTTTTACTTTTTGCATATGAGATGTTGTGACTCTGCCAAATGCAATCAGAGTCCACAAACCACTGCTCCAAGCAATACTGTGTTTTGGCACAGAGCCCAAATGATTTTCATCAAATGCTAAATACATTGGATGATGCAACAAAGTGGAAGTCGATGAAATATAATGGATCAAAAACTTTCCTTTTTCATCAGAGAAAATAGAGTGATCAGTCCCAAGTTATATATAAATGGGGGGAGGGTGGAACTCAGCCCTAAAGCAAACAGATTAATGTTTGTACCTGGATATAAAATTTACTAAAGGTGGAAAAATAGGTGGTGAAAGGTTAGAAAGTACAAATATTCATGGAAAGGTAGTAGAAATGTGGCCTGTTGAAAGAAATGAATAGTCTTGAACTAAGTGAAAATGGTTGTATAAAAGAGCATGTTTATGTTCACTTTATTATACAGAAGCAGTGACTGCATATGTCAGCAGAAGATAAAAATAAGTTGAATACAGTGAGGTTGGGTTGCCTGAAAACTGTATGATAAAACAAAGATGTAGAAAAGAACAAACGGGTGCTGAATAAATATTTGAATTGAATACAGAAATGAGTAACCAGTACTGGAGGTGGTTCTGTTTTATATATATATATATATATATATGTGTGTGTGTGTGTGTGTGTGTGTGTGTTTTCTTAGGCTTTTGCGGGTACTTACATGTGTGCTGTTTAGCTTCCTTCGGGTATTATCCCACGTCATTGTAGTTCTGTTAAAGTTGTAGCAACGTTTCAGCAGAATCCCATCTGCCATCATCAGGCTTCTGTGTGGATGTGGGTCTCACAGCTCCTGGTTTCAAATTCGAGGCTGGTCCATTCTGATTGGCTAGGAGCCTGGGTCTGTGTTCATTGGACTTGGAGTTTGATTGATTGGTGTTTCTGGTTTCTTCTGTCTGTTTTGTGGCTTTGATTGGCTGGCAACACTCTGTTCTTGTGTTGTTCAAAGTTGTAGCAACATTTCAGCAGAATCTCATCTGCCATCATCAGGCTTCTGTATGGATGTGGGTCTCACAGCTTTGTGAAAAAAAGCTCAAAGGTGTGAGACCCACATCCATACAGAAGCCTGATGATGGCAGATGAGATTCTGCTGAAACATTGCTACAACTTTGAAAGCACTACAATGACGTAACTTTTCGCGGGTACTAACATGTATGCTGTTCACCTTCCTTTGGGTATTATCCCACGTCATTGTAGTTGTGCTTTTAAAGTTGTAGCAAAGTTTCGGCAGAATCTCACCTGCCATCATCAGGCTTCTGTATTTAGTTCTGACCCACAGATGAACTCAATACAGAAGCCTGATGATGGCAGATGAGATTCTGCTGAAGCATTGCTACAACTTTAAAAGCACTACAATGACGTGGGATAATACCCGAAGGAAGCTGAACAGCACACATGTAAGTACCCGCGAAAACCTAAGAAAACACACACACACACACACACACACACACACATATATAT
>BLBF01000016.1:28595618-28627990 GCA_015471245.1 Laticauda colubrina
ACAGAGCTACAACTTTAACAGAACTACAATGACGTGGGATAATACCCGAGGGAAGCTGAACAGCACACATGTAAGTACCTGCGAAAGCTTAAAAAAACACACATATATATAAAATTGGAAGTATCTAGGCAACGTTTTAACGATTCATCATCTTCAGGCTTGTTTCTTCGGCTCTGTGCTTCTCAGAGTAAGCTTGCAGCTGCTTCTTCCTTTTAACTGCTAGTGGAGGTGTGACTTGATTGGGTGGGGGCTTGGCTGTGTTCTGATTGGGTGGGGGTGTGTTCTCATTGGTTGGGGGTTTGGCTGTGTTGTGATTGGTAGGGGGTTGGCTGTGTTCCGATTGGCTGGGGGTATGTTCTGTTCAGGTGGGGGCTTGGTTGTGCTCAGGTTAGTCTTAGTTGCTGGGGGATTTGAGCTGGTGAGCTGTGATCCTGTTGTTTGGCTTCGCGTTCATGGTCTTGCCACATCTTCATGGTGGGTGTCAGTTCGCTTCTTGTATGGGTCGAAGGGGTTTGAAGCAGGTTGTGATGCAGCTGCGGTATGGCTTCTGGTCCGTGGTCTTGTCTCATCTTCTATGTGGTGTGGGTCTTTTTTCTACGTGGAAGTGTGGTGGTAGCTTCTTGTGTGGCACTAGTGGGTGTGGGTCTGGTGTCAGTCTTCATGTTAGGTACTTGTTTATTAATGAGGGCAGGTTTCGAAATGGTTGGTAGGTGGGAGGTATCATCTTGTTTATTCATGCTGTGTGGGCGTTTTTCTATCTCTATGGCTTCTCTGATTATTCTGTTGTTGAAGTGTTCGGTTTTGGCGATAGTTCTGGTATTTTTAAAGTCAATTTCATGTCCTATGGTTTTGAGGTTTTGGACCAGGGAAGAAGTCAGTTCTTCTTTTTTGATTTGAGTTCTTGTGTTCTTCAGTGCATGCACTTATTCTTCTGTTAGTTTGTCCAATGTATGTGGTAGAACAGGCGGTGCAAGGGATTTCGTATACTCCTTGGTTTTCTAACTCAATTTTGTCTTTAGGGTTTCTTAGGATGGTGGATATTTTTATGTTTGTGCAGAATGCTGTTTTAATGTTGTGTTTTTGGAGGATCTTGCTGATTTTGTCTGTGGTGCCTTTTATATATGGGAGGAGGGCTTTGTCGTTCTCTTGTTCTCTGTCTTGAATTTTGGTTGGGGTTTCTTTTTGGATTAGGTGGGTAATCTTTTTTTGGAATCCATTGGCTGTTAGTCCATTAGTGAGAGTGTGTAGTTCAGTTTTTAAATGTTGTTCGTCGGCTAAGCATTTTATTCTGGAGATGAGTGTCTTGGCTATGGAATTGATCTGTACTGGGTGGTGGTGGTGTGAGAGTGCATGTAGATAGCGGTTTGTATGTGTTTTCTTCTGGTAGATGGTGTGTCCTAGAGAGCCATTGGATTTTTTGTATACTAAGACATCTAGGAAGGGAAGTTGATTGTTGGCTTCTGTTTCCATGGTGAATTGTGTTTTGGGGTGTAGGCTGTTGAGGTGTGTGAGAAAGTTGTTCAGTTTTTCTTTCCCATGTGGCCAGATTATGAAGTGTCATCTATGTATCAGAGCCAGAGTTTGGGTTTGTGATCATATTTTTCTAGAGCTTGTGTTTCAAAGCGTTCCATGTAGAGGTTTGTGATGACAGGTGAGAGGGGTGATCCCATGGGTGCTCCTTCTATTTGTTTGTATTTTTGTCCATTGTAGGTGAAGTATGTATTGGATAGGCAGTGGTTGGTAAGATCTAGGATGTACTTGGGGGGGGGGGGGGGTGTATTTGTTTTGGATGGCTGTCAAGGCTTCTTTTATAGCCACTTGGGTGAAGAGGGATATGACATTGAAGCTCACTAGTAGGTCACTGGGTTGTAAGTTTTGTTTCTTTATGATCTCAATGAACTGGAATGAGTTTCTTACATGTGAGTTGATGGATTCTGCATAGGGCTGTAGTTATTTGGTGAGAAATTTGGCATTTCTCCAATGCCAACACGCATGTACACATGCACGCAGCTCAACTTGCATTCGCATGTGCTTGTGATCCACTCATGCAAATCAAACTGCATGCACACACATGTGCCAGTCTATCGCTCATGCAGCCTAGTTTCCCTCTCTCCCCCTGCTGGGCCACCAAGCCACAAAGGATGGGAAGCATTGGCCTATGTTGACCCTGAAGATGACAAATTTATTTATTTATTTTATTTATTTATTTGGTTTGTCAATTGCTTACAAGATAATAGGTATAAGTAAAAACATAGTTATGAATACATGGATACATATAAGAAAAATAAAAGAAACAACAGGACAGGGACGGTAGGCACATTGGTGCGCTTATGCACGCCCCCTACCGACCTCTTAGGAAAGGGGTGAGGTCAATAGTAGACAGTCTAAGGTTAAAGTTTTTGGGGTTTGGGGAAGAAACCACAGTGTCAGGTGGTTTCAAGACACTGGTATTCAAGACACTGACCACTCTGTTGCTGAAATCATATTTCCTGCAATCAAGTTTGGTGCAGTTTACCTTGAGTTAGTATCTATTGTGTGCTCTTGTATTATTATGGTTGAAGAATTTTGGGAATTGAAGTCCACAAGTCTTAAAGTTGCCAAGTTTGGAGACCTCTGGTCTTAAGGTTAAATAATGACCCAGTAGAAGTAGTTCCTTCCAGACAACCAACTCCCTGTCCTTTGTTGCCAAGAGAGGAGAAAGAGTAACTATAAGGAAATTCAAGAAAAGAAGGGAAGGGGAGAGAACCACATTGGGGACTAGTTAATATCCTAAAATAATTTCTTCCCTTATCCACTTATGTGGGAACTGGTCTCATTGAACTTATAAAGACTTTTTTTCCTGAATAAACGAGCTGACTTATACCTACATTATTGCTCTGCCTATATCATAACTTCACACTTACTGGTTTTATAGTGTCCTCCCCCCTCCCACTTTTTAAAAACTTATTATAAAACAATAAAAATTAAGGAACTGATTCTGGAGTATATAGTAAGATCTTGGTGACTAAGCCAGTTGGTAGTTTATGTGACAGTGTAATTATGTAACATCTGGTTTATGCGATTTGAGAAGATCATTTGAAATACTATAAGAGTAATAACTATAGCAATGAAACAGAGCTGTATCTGTGCAGCATACAATTAAGTATTTCTCTTTCATTTTAGGAGGAAGGGGAGAAAAAAAAATCTGTTCCTGAAGATAATTTAGGATTAATAAGATTAATTTAATTTTCTGAAACACTTGACAAATATGTGTCAGAAATATACATACTATACCTTTTTTATTTACCTATTGTCTTGTGTATATATAATGAGCCCTGGTGTAATTTTTAAAATATGGCTATTCTTTGATTCATTATCAAGTTGGATAATGAAAAGGTGGCAAATGGTATTTTGTTTCTTTAAAACCAGATATTGCTATACGATACATATGGAATATAATGGAAGAATGGAAACTGAGCTCCTGGAGATCTAAGCAGTTCACTTAGGCTCCATGAGGAAGCTTTAATTGGTATAAGCAATCCCATTGTTTATATATGACAAATATCTGATTTTATGTGGGCTATTGTTCCTTTTACTATATTAAAACAAACTGTTTTTGACTGGGTTGATGTGTGTGCTTTTAACGACACATACACATTGGGATTCCAGATTTCTAAAATAATAATGGCAAAGATAGTACCAATAGTAACAAGCACCTTGGGTACAATTCTAAAACTTGAACACTATTAGCATTGACAGAATCGCCATCAGTCAATTGAAAAAGGCAGCTTTAATTGATGTAGCTTACGTCCTGCAATGATACTTTTAACACCATTAAACAACAGTATCTGCCTATCCCATGTCCTTGGAAAGAACTTAGTAAGTGAACAAAAGTGTCAAGTCCAATGTAAACATCAGCCTATCTATGCAACCAAATGTAATAATAATCATATCTAAAGGATTCCCTTGGTATTTTGAATTTATTGGACTTGAACACCCTAATTTTACAAAAAGACTGCCTTGCTTGAAACTGCTTGTGTCCTTAAGGGTTACCTTAATCATTCTAAGTTCCTTGGTTAGGATTTGAATTATTAGAATTTCACCAATTTTAGACTGTGAATCAACCTATGTTTTCCAAAAAATAAGACTTCATCTTATATTAATTTTTGCTCCAAAGGACACATCGTGGTTTATTTTCTGTTTAGGTCTTATTTTGGGGGAAAATACAGTACTAAATGCACCCATCTGGCTGATGATCTTAACTGGGGCTTATTTTGGGAGGGAGTTATTTTAAAAGCATCCAGAAAAATCATGCTAGGGCTTATTTTCCAGGTGGGTCTTATTCGGGAAACATCGCAACTGCAGATTACTCAAACATAGCAATAATATAATAATAAATAAAAGCAGCTTTGCTCCTAACAGCTTACATTCTGTGACAATAACCTTTAAGACTATCAAACAACAACACCTGTGTTTTCTCACACCCATATCTGTCTGTCCCAAGATCTTGGGAAGGTCTTGAAAGGTGGATAAAATGACAAATCCAGTGTGAACATCTGATTGACTGTGTGACAAAACATAATAATAAATTAAATATATAGGATTTAGATTGGGATTAAAGCCAGGAGGCTTAGTCAAAAATGAGAAAAGATAAGCTAGATTCCTTGGTTCTTTGAGAAAGTTCATATCCTTGCTTGTCTGGAAGAACTTGATTTATTCTATACTTTTGGATTATTAACACTAAAAAGTGATTACAAAGAGCTGTGCAGATTGGTCGTTCTGATTCACATGATAATGAAGTATAATCTTACATTTTTCTTGTATAAAATAATTGCATATTGGCAGGTAATTGTAAAATGTTGAACATAACAGATACGATTACAATATATCTATGCACATTTGCTTTATGCTCTGCCAAGTTTAGTCCCAGACCATGAAAATTACCAGTCACACTTTCATTAGGTTCTTTGCTGTTTAGATAGATACATAAAATATAGCTACACATTTATCATCTTCAGGGTTGACAGGTTGCCCCTCTTCAAGCAAAAAGAGCTTCCTGCAAAGAGATAACTATAATAGATAAGTTAAATTCTAATCTTCCCTGCCAGATATAATTCTGTGAGGCACCCCATGTAATCTATAGATATGTTTAACAAACAGTCTGGCTAATTTCTTTGCTGAGGATTTCTTTGCTTATTCTTTGCAATAAATTTTTTTATTGCATGCAATAAAATGGGCTTATTTGGAGAATAAATCAATCATGGTCCAAATGATGATGGCATGTTCCCTCCACTTTCCGGAAGTTCTACTAAGAAATCCATCTCTATTTCCTCCCAATTTTTCTCTAAATCTATGGAGCCAATGATTTTTCTTTCCTAGGAAATTACCAGAGACAGCCCAGACAGGTATCTATGCTAATGTCTCCAAATGATAATATTAGGCATCATGAGCATGTTTTGGAGGGTGACCTTACATACACTGATTTTACAAAGCATAGTCTATATTTTAAAAAGATCTGCAATCTCCATCAGGAGGGAGTACAACTTATTCCAGAGGGAAGATCCTGAACCTAGACCATTCCAGGTGAAGGTTTCTTCCTGAATTCTGTCTGAAGCATGTTGTGGAACTGTTGTTGTTGTTTTTCATTATTTAATGACCCTGCGGGATGGATTTGGGGGCAACTGAATGGAGCTTAATGTTTACTGGCCAGATGCCCTTCCTGTCACCAATGCAGAGTTTTTGCAGCAGATATATTCTCAGAGAGAGAAATATCATCCTCTATCTAGGATCAAACTCACAGCCTCCAGTGTCAGAGTTCCAAGTAACAAGTCCAACACAATCAAAACTCTGAGGCCTGGGGTTTCCTCAAAGTATGCATTTATTAGAATGCTCCAATATGGATTAATGGCTGACATCCTGATTGTGAGGCAAGGGTGCCACCTTTAGGCCACCACACCACTCATGTTGAGGAATTGTTCCTATATATTATGTAAGAAACCTATTTGAGAAGCATAATGAAAAACTATTCACAAGTATATACAATTTGAAGATCTGTTTCTAGTGTGTTCATGTGAGCACACATAAATAATAAGGATGGAATCACATTACATTCTTCTCTGTGATATCACAAATTCTTGGAATCAATCATGCAAATTTTGGTTAATGTTAAGGATGACATGCTTTCAAATGAAAAAATAAATTATTCTGTGGCAGAATGTTTCAAAACTTAAAATCTTGTAAGTGTTCTTTTTCTTTACCATATGAATGAAAGCTTGCATATAGAGCTCTAACAAGTCTGATCTTAATCTGTAAGAAATCAACAGCTTCATAAATATCTTCATTCAAGTTCAAGTTCAATAAAGTTTCAACTTTATTAAAGCACTTACTGTATAGATAGCTATGTTTTCCACTTTTCTTATATGATAAGTTTTCTTTGCTAGGAAAATGTGGGAAACATCTGTGAAATGAGTAAATGAGTAGTAGCATTGCAAGACCAAAATCCTTATCCAGGGATGTCAAAAACAGACATAAAAATACATTTATGGGTTCATGAACGAAAAATAAAGATTAATTTTGACTCTGTTAGGCACATCCTACCTACCCCCATGGTAGGTTTGCCTACTTATTTTCTTTTGATAAAGTTCACCTGACACCATAAAGTAGGACAATCTAACTGCATTTCTAAGCTGAATAGAAAGATAAATTTTCTATCCCTGTGTCCTATTTCTTTATAGAATATTATTATGACTGTTGCCTTGTTGTGTCAAAGACAATATTATCCCTTCCCTTTTATCCACACAAAGATGAGAGGTGTTGACCATTTTCATGCTTAAATATATCACAGCAGGAACTGAAGTGTCCTAAAATGAACAATCACTTGACATCATTTTCACGTGGATAGACAATGGAAATCATGAAGAAATTCATAATTGGATGACTTATCCTCGATTTTAAATGAACGAGAAAGATTTGTCTTGTGAAGAATAATACAAACACCAAGGATCAATAAAAGAAAAAAATCCTATTCTTGGAAGAATATGCAAGTGAGATCTCTAATTATAGAATCATAGATATCCTCCTTTTAGTGCAACAAGTATAACTATCTGGTTAGCAAGGAAGAAAAAACTTATTAAAGAATAATTTCTCTAAGAAAAGGGGGGAAGGCCTATTTTATGCCTTTAATGATAAGAATATGCCATGAATTTTTCTTGAACTAGAAAAATTTTAAAGTATAAGAAGTCCTTTAAAGCTTTTCCCATCTTGTTTAAAAAGAAAATGCTTTTTTTGTAAAGATGAAAATAAAAATCTTTTGCCTCATTTGTTATTTTTCTGGGATACTTCTGTACCTGTTTGATTTGATTAAACCATTTTTTGTCAATGAGTTTAATAATTCTTTTCAAATATTTGTTAAACTGTGTAAGAAAAAATTAAAATAGCCTGCTGGCTCTGGGCTATTTTCTATAGTGTGAAGATTCAAGGAAATTAAACCAGTTTCTTACTTGAAACTATATTTATTCAAAAGGCATTGCCATCCATGGAAATTTTGATGAAAAAATCTTCAGAGATAGGATGGGCATAGACCAGATTAAAAGAAAGCTATTGTGGTTTAAGCCCTTTGGCTACTTCTATTCTTAACCTCCTATTCTGCTTCATCTTTAGAAATTCCCACAGATGAAGAGATATCTAACATTTATTTTAAACTCACACTATATATCTCCTTTTCAAATGAAACAGAGTATTATTATTCTATTTTGGCAGTTGGAGAATCTGAAAGTGTGAAAAACTAACATGGTGATAAGGAGGATACAAAAAGCATTGTTAAAAAAATAATAGGGAGTTTTACTTTAAAAAAATATTGAAATTATAATAGTTTAATTGCTGATTGAGAGATAGCACTATCAATAGCACTTAGACTTATATACTGCTTCACAGTGCTCTTACTGCCCTTTCTAAGCGGTTTACAGAGTCAGCCTATTGCCCCCAACAATTTGGCTCCTCATTTTACCTACCTCAGAAGGACAGAAGGCTGAGTCAACCTTGAGCCAGTCAGGATCAAATTCCTGGAGTGAGCAGTGAGTTATTCTAACCACTGCACCACCATGGCTCTTGTGAGATAATGTTTGACCAGTCATACAACCAGAGGAGAAATATTTTCATAAAACAAAGAAAGAATAAATATAAATGCAATATCAAATAATTATGTGAGAAATGTGCAAAAAAATACTCAGAGAAAGGTCATCTTACAAATGTATGTATATTTTTATTTTTTTCAGTTTAGGAGTGCAACATGTAAAATATTTTATAACCAGAAGTAGAGCAATGGGACGTATTAACCAATGGAAATATCGGAGGTAGTTGTCAACTCTCAAAACGACTTGAGCTGAAGCCGTGTTTTTCTCAGCTTCATTTCTTAGGGAGGGAGACTTATGGAAAGTAGAATGTTTTCCTTCAGACATAACAACGATAAGGCTTCTGAGAACCAAGGCCAAATCAGCATGCCCTAGCAAAGGCAGAAGTGAGTGCTGAGAAATTCATCACCTGCTTGGGTTGGCATGAGGGTGGCCAGTAGCTCTTCTTTAACTATACCCAAAACACGGGAATTATTCCACTTGATCATTCTGATATGATGTACCCAATAAACAGGATCTTTTGAGAAAGCCACGGCTTCAGAGGCTTGAACTAATTGGGAGCATTACTCAGAACCATGATGGTCGCACTGTGAAACGTTTGCCCATCATGATTCAATGCCTTTTGTGTCCATATTAGTGTTATCCCAAAAGTCAGGATGGTACTTGCAATATATGTAAAAACTGGGTGGAGCTGGATATCATCATGTCTTTTTTGACGGATATCTCTGCATGCAGGGGAACAATGAGACCAGAAACCCAAGAATACTCAGTAAAACAACAGTTATGTTTGGCAGAGTCAGAGGTGGGTATTCAGCAGGTTCTGACCAGTTCTGGAGAACTGGGAGCGGAAATTTTGAGTAGTTTGGAGAACCGGCAAATACCACCTCTGACTGGCCCTGCCTCCATCTATTCTCTGCCTCCCGAGTCCCAGCTGATCGGCAGGGTCTTTTTTTGTTGCTCTGCACAGGAGAACAGAGCTGGAAAGCAGGTCAGTGGGACAGGGAGGGAATGGGATTTTGCAGTATCCTTCCCCCAGGACTGGGGAGGGAATGGGGATATTACAGTATCCTTTCCCTGCCATATCCACCAAGCCATGTCCACCAAGCCACGTCCACCAAGCCATGCCACCCACACCAAGCCATGCCTGCAGAACCGGTAGAAAAAAAATTTGAATCCCACCACTGGGCTGAATGTTTGAAATTTGTCCTTCTCTTACAGAAAGTACAAATAGATTTCCCTGGGAAGCCTTCAGGATCTTCATCCCTAGAGTATGATAGTTCTTCATACTCCAGTACAGGTAGTTGTCGATTTGCAACATTCATTTGCTGACCGTTATAGTGGCACTGAAAAATGTGACTTATGACAGTTTTTCACAGTTACGACCTTTGCATGATCATGTGATCCAAATTCAGATGCTTGGAAATTGGTTTATATTTATAACCCTTGCTGTGTCCCAAGGTCAGGTGATCGCCTTCTGATGAGCAAAATCAATGGGGAAGCCAGATTCACTTAACAATCAGGTTACTAACATATCATCTGCAGTAATTCACTTAGCAACTGTGGCAAGAAAGGTTGTAAATAGGTCAAAGCTCACTTAACAAATGTCACACTTAGCAACAGGAATTTTGGGATCAATTGTGGTTTTCAAGTCAAGGACTACCTGTAATTAATTATACATGAAATAATAGAGTGCTTTCCCAGTGAGCCTTTTTTTATTTTATCTGGGTTATCATGTCAAAATTATTTGCTTTTTCTGAAGATGCAAAATGTCTTTGGAATGACCAGAACTTCATCCAGTTTATGCATCAGAGACAAATTCCTTGTGTGTCCAATCACACTTGGCCAACAAACTTCAGGTTTCATAATCTTTAACTTTCTCATCTGCCTGAATGTAAGTGAATCTAAGAAGGTGCAATGGAAACATGCCATTGTCTCTTACAAGAAGGGGAAACTAAGTTATGAAATCGGCTCATTAAGGATACACATCTATGTTTCAAGTTAAAGCTGTAATTCAATTCCACACACATTTTCAGAGAAGAAAATATCTCTCATTTCTTGCTGAAGTACAACTTCTTACAGCCATGCCATGTGGGGCAGCTGGGACAAATCACCTGACAAGAGCTGGAGGGTTACATATTCTCCATCTCAATTATGTAGATAAACATCATTATTAATAATATTAAGACTAAATTAGGATCATGCATTATTTTAGCTATCAATATTAAATGTTTTGATCTCATTTAAACTGAATAAAGCAAAGTCTTCTGTTAAAAGACAGGCAATATTATTAGTGAAACTATACCACTTATCAACTACATTCAAAACTATATTTCACTGGTATCATTTGAGACAATGATGAATCTGCATACAGATGGGAGGTTGAACAACTAGCCCAGTAGTGCACCAAGAACAAGCTGTAAATTATAAAATATTTTCACCCATAGATTCATTGATGTTTATACCACAAGTTATAAGTGGAAGAAGAGGAATCACTAAATCTGTGTGATTTCACAGCATGCACTCTTTCCCTTGTATCTACTTCTATGTGACATCATCCTGCAATTATGAAAAAGCAGATATTGCATCATAACTTCCCAATACATGAATCAACACTTTGATGTAATCGTAATTGCAGCTGGAACAATTTGGAGTTGAACACACTTAAAACTGTAGAGATGATTTTAGGAAGCCCCTCCTATTCTACCACCTCTTACAATATTCAACAACACAGTATCAACAGTAGAGTTTTGGGGCTCTATAATCTCCCAGGACTTGAAAATGATACCTAATATTAGAACCTTCGTTAAAAAGGCACAACAAAGAATGTTCTTCCTACACTAACTCAGAAAACTCAGACTGCCCAAAAAGCTGCAGATATAGTTCTACCGAGGAATTATTGAATCTGGCATTTGTACTTCTGTTACTGTCTGGTTTGGTACAGAAACGAAACAGGACAGATACAGACTTCAATGTATAGTCAGGACTGCAGAAAAAGCAATAGCCACCAGTCTCCCATCCATTGTGGATTTGTATATTGCATGAGCTAGAAAGAGGGCTGAGAAAATATCTACAGGCCCCTCACATAGTGGACAAAACTGTTTCAACTTCTCCCTTCAGGATGCTGCTTTAGAGCTTGCAATGCCAAAACAACTAAACAAAAAGGCAGTTTTCTCCCATGCCATCACTATGCTAAA
Organism: Laticauda colubrina; assembly: GCA_015471245.1. NCBI lineage: Eukaryota > Metazoa > Chordata > Lepidosauria > Squamata > Elapidae > Laticauda > Laticauda colubrina. Next base: position 28,606,921 of record BLBF01000016.1, read on the forward strand.
CAGATAATTCCCACAGCACTGTCTTATGCCTAAAATATCTAACCTGTAATCAAACTGTATTACTATTATCCTTCTGAAATTTTATGCACCAGAGACAAATTCCTTGTGTGTCCTATCGTACTTGGCCAATAAAAAAATATTCCATTCCATTCCATTCCATTCCATTCCATTCTATACTACATAAGAACACTACATGCTGTTCTTTTATAAAATGTTTTTGGGCTGGACTTCTTGCAGAGAAATTTAAAAAGTCTTAATTATTCTCTTCCTTATCAGTCTTTCCTGCAAATATCATCTCGTCTATTGGGAACTGATTTCCCCCCTTGATGTGTCTTAAAATCAACTGTTTAAGAAAATACCATGAAGGACATTTGAAAGGATAAATCTGTGGTTATGGGCAAGGAAATAATCAAATCATCCTTTGTCCAAATGGAGCATTGTATACTACTCTTCCCATGAACTCAAGATAAAAAAAAAAATATGTTCGACAAAACACTTTTGCACTGTTGTAAAACTACAATGGATTGGAGCCAGATGAAATTAAGAGGGCAATTATCAAAATCAGCAGGACTTCAGTTACTCATGATTGGATGGAAGTGATGAATAATGAATCAAATAACCAACCAGTGTGTCCTTTCATGATATCCCAAATCTTCTGTCACAAAACAGCTGTCTCATTATGTCTAGTAGTAGGGTTGGCTCTTGTACCACTCATTTTCTCATGTCCACATCTGTATTTCTGTTTCAAAAATAGTTTGAGTTTAAGAATGTGCATCTGCCAAGAGGACATGCAGCTTAATCTTTTGTACCAAAACATCAATTATGTTGAAAAGTGTCATTAGAGGACTCAACAGAACCTTCCATGAGAAACTGTGGTGTTTGGAGGTCATACATTCTCATTGCTTTGATACTGGGACCATCTGTCACAACAATAAAGTAGAAAATCAGAGGAGATTTGACCAAACTACTTCCTGCAAACAAAAACCCTGATAATATCATGAATGCAATTGGTAAGTATTATAATTCTAAAAATCATTTTTTTCTGGTATGCCTTTACCGTGTGTAAAATGGAGAGGCAATTAATATTCAAAACAGTAATTTTAATATTGATAAAATATATAAGGATATTTTACTGTTCTTATGAATAATTTTATTGTACCTACTTTAAATACATTATGGAACAAATTTGAACAATATCCCTACATAAACATATCAACCATTTTTCTTTCTTTCCAAGAAAGACAGTCATTGGAAACTCAACAAGGTTTTAAATATGACCATGTCAAAAATATACAATATTTATTTCTGTCCCTAGCATAGTTGGTAGCTTGAGGGTTTTTTCCCCCTCGTTTTGCTTGTACCTCAAGCGTTTGTAGCCTAGTTTTTTTTTAATCTATTGGTAAAATAGTTAATGTCATAATATTACCTAGAGCACAGTTTCAGTGACCAAGAATGAGTGTGAAGTTTACACACACACACAAACATGACCCTAATCCCTTTCACTTAAATTTATAGACAGAAATATATCAAAATTTACTGAATCAAGACAAATGATGTTTTAAACAGAATAAATACCAGTAGTAATATTGTTGTAATACCAATGTTTTTTGAACTTGGCAACTTCAAGAAGTACGGATTTCAACTCTCAGAATCCCTCATCCCACCTCAGGACATCTGTGTGGGTGGGTGAGTTTCAAAAGTCAAGATGGCAACTGAGACTGCCCAATTAAATTATTAAAAGGATAATGGGCTGCATGGGGGGAAAATGGAGTTTGGATCCCATGGTTTTAGCACCAAATTGAGTTTCTGACACTCTCTTCTATGCCTGAGCCATAGATTGTTCTAAGACAAAACCAGATGTATTTTCAGTCTCTATGACATGCATGTTGGATGTCAAGCACAATAATTGTTCTGTCCTACAGTTGCTCAAAATACTAACTTACAATACATGAGAAACAGGGATTTTTAAGCTAATTCATAGAAGTAATAGTGAAATACTCATTTGAACTATTGAATTTTGTTTTTATTTATTAAATTTATATGCCAACCTCTCACCGATAAATCTGCTCAGTGTGAGACCCCCCAGGACAGATGAGTTTGGTTTTTACTCAAAATCACTGAAGTGAAGTGCAGCTCCCTACACTTTTAGGAATTCATGCCATTGCGACTGTCCAGAGTTGGATAGCATATAAATTTAATAAACTAGAGTAAAATAATTCTTTTGATTTAGGTTCCTAGGGCTATTACTGCTTGCCCAGAAATTATTCTTTCCATGGCTTTATTGCATGGTGAAGCAATTAAAACATTCTGGGATTTTAGTTACTAAGTAACGGACCTTCCTTTTATAGTGTCTTCAAAGCTCTTCTGTAGAGTTCCCACCAAATGCTTTAAAAACAGTCCAAAGTTCAAAGGTGATGAGTAGAAATAAGTTGTTCTATTAATAATCATCTATTTTTCAGTTTAGTGCCCACTGTGCTTTTAGTCTTAGAATATCCAGCTTTATGATCATATTGTTGGACATACTGGATGGGAAGTCTTGTCATTCCAAGATATCTTGGAACTTACAAGAATTTTATTTAGGAAAGAACAGGCTGATCTTCATCATACATAATCTGTATGTCATAGAATGGAATTTAATGGTCAACTGCTACAGACAAAACTGTTTTCCTCTGGGAGAATAACATGCTTTCAATATTTGCATTAGAGACTCTTCAGAATTTTTCAAAGCAGATGTTCAAAATGGAGAAGAACATGTATGGAGGGGGGGAAGGTAAATTTGGCAAAAAAAAAAAAATCCTAAAAAAACCTCATCACATGGTGGTCACTACATTTATTTCTGTTTAGGAGAATTCATCATAATACACCAGGTATCATTTGATTTTAGCAGCAGCTGGTTAAGTGTGTTAAATGTTGGTTTATTAATTATCTTGATATATATTACTCCAGTTAAATTATGCTCTAAGTACTTCAGATGCAAGTGGATATAACAGGACATGATACTCTTAAAATTGGATATTTCCAGAGATTAAATCTGAAGTGTTTAATGGATGAAAAATCATGTTCTATTGGGGAATTTTACCTTATTTACAATAGGCTACAATGACAAAATCCAGAACCCGACTAGCGCTTATTAGTCCAAATAACTTTTTTTCATTTACATATTTTAAAATCTAATATTTTTATTTCTTCATTTTTTTTCTAACTTGGCATGCATTTTCTCGTTATTATACTTTTAAACAAGGTTCAAATAATGAGTGCAAAGTACTCTGCTACTCAAAGATTTCAGTCTAGGTTCACATGCTACTCTATGCCACAACCAAACAAACCATGTTCGGTGATGAGTTACATCTGGGTTCAAGCTATGGGTTATGGTTAACCTACTATATGAGTCCTTCTCTTCCTTTCCCTTCCCTTCTCTTCCCAGGAGTCAGGTAAGTGGCTACTGCTAGGTTGGGAAGGGAACAGAGGTGGTATTTAACAGCTTCTGACCAGTTCTGGAGAACTGGTAGCAGAAATTTTGAGTAGTTCGGAGAACCGGCAACTTCTGATTGGAGATTTTACAGTATCCTTGCTCTAACATGCCCACCAAGCCATGCCCACAGAACCGGTAGTAAAAAAATTGAATCCTACCACTGGAAGGGAAGTATGCAAGATTGACTGGGAAACTGTAATGAAATGCTGAACATGTTCATGTGACTGCAGCAGCAGCCAGTCACATTAAATTTCATTCCCTCAGAAATCATGAGTCTAGGTTTTTTGACTCATTTTGCCTTTCTGCTTAAAATTTTAAACACCAGTGACAAATAATGGATTACATTAAATCAGAAGGAAATAGAGCAAGCTACATGAAAGAGCAATCACATCCAAGAAGGAAGAGGAAAGATAATAAAAATAGATGAGCATCTTAGATACCTTCTACTGGAAAATACTGTATCCATAACTTGTAGAGATTTCCATTCTATTTCATACAATGTTTTTTTCATTATGCTGCATTACACTTCAATGTTTTGCATTTGGTAGTAATTCAGCTTTCATGCATGTATCCTTCTTTAACATCTTTAGCAGTGCTTCCCGTGGATTTAATTATATTTTTCTGTCATGTTTGTTAGAAACTATCTATTGATCTTTATGAAATGACAGAAATTACAGTGATGCCTATGTGCTATGTGTCAAAATGATGTAGTTATTTTGACTGCTGGAGATGCAGTCAACGATTAACCTTTTGCTAGTGCCGAAAACAGAAGTTTATATCCTTAAGGTAGCATTATTTAATTCTTAGCAAAATGCTGTATTTCAACTGGCCCTCAAAAAGATCTTGCTTGCAATGCTCCAAGGACTGAATAACGCATACAAATAAATTACATAGTAAGGGATAATGTATTTCTAAGGGATGCCAATTTTTCAAGCTTGAGTAGAAGACCTTTCCATACAAAAATTCCTTGAATTTAAAATCAGTGGAAAAAGCCTGATTAATGTCTCTGAGTAAACTCACTTCTTTTTTTTAACTTTTGCATCCATCCCAATGCATGAGGCAAACTGTTTAAGTGACTTGATGTCCTTATCTATATCAGCCTCACCTTCAATTATGACCTTCTTATATCCAGTGAAAAGGTCTGAAGGGAGATTCTAAATGTCCTGGCAAGGTAATCATTCAAGGGGAAGACTGAATGCACTTAGAACTCCTCTTTAGAGTTTCTTAGTGTATATGCAAAGACTGCAGATTAACATTTCACTTTCAGAGAATGTTCCTCTTCATTTTTTTTAAGGCCACGCATTATTCAGGCATATGCCGAAATAGCATTCATGCTCGGGAGACTATACGGAAATTATTGAGACTGTAGTGGCTGAACAATTAAACATGCAATCTTTGCTGCCTCCCTCTACAAAAATAAGAACTTTTACAGTTCCAGAAATTCTATAAATATGTTTCTTTTTAGTGTTTAGGAAAGGGATGAAAATGATTTATATTATTATTCTGTTCCGGATTATTCAACTTTCGTGTTGAGCTAGTATGGATGACAATGTGTTCATTTATAGTTTTCCATATATATATCACAGAACATTGAAAATGGAGTTTTTCTCCTCCGCTTGGGCCACAATTCCAAATTTTTATCCCAGCTTAACTATTTCTCCTTTAAAGAATGGGCAAGGAGTCTCTTGTTCCGCTAGCTGTTGCTGGACTGTAGGGTGCAGTGCTCATTTCCATTTCAAGCCCACTGAGCCATCACTATTTGAAGACATTTCTGTGGTCATGTGGCTAGCATGATATCATGGAGTACTGCTACCTTCCTACTGAAGTGGTACCTATTTATCTATTCGCATTTGCATGCTTTCAAACTGCTAGGTTAGCAGGAGCTGGGGAAAGGATGGGAGCTCACTCCATTGCATGGAGCTCAAGTCTCGAACATGGACTGCTTTCTAGCTGACAAGCCCAGTGTCTTAATCTCTGAGACACACCCTACCTATTAAAGGATGAGTAGGGGAAAAATAATTCAAGGGGTGCCTTAGAATTTCTGCTCAAAAGAATATGTGGAATTTAGAGGTCAGGGTTTTATAGCTAGCTTCATATGGCTGTTGCATGGATATTTTCATGCAGAATTAGGGATGAACAGATTGGCTTATTTCCAGCCCATGCCTATACTGTGGATTAATGTTTTCATTCCAACCTATTTCAATTACAAATTTTAAAGTATGAAAAAATGAAATTTTATATAAGATTGATCTAAAGCACAATTTATACCTCTAAAGTATCATCATGGATGGAGATATGTATATAATTAAATTTTGACATGTTCCATAGCTAAAGGCTAATTTGGCTCCAAGAAGTGTGAATGAGGTTAATTGGATTACAAATATACACCAAATGAGGTTCTTAACTACATCAAGGTAGGAGATAGTAGATTAAAAAAAACTATTCTATTTTAATGAGGGAAGCTCTTCATTTGAAATCACATTTTAACCACTTGTAGAGGGAGAGTCAGAATCAATTTGAGGAAGGGTGGACAATGAATGCCTCCAAGGCATATTTGAATCATTTGGATTTTAAACCCCTGTGCAAGATAATGGTTTAAATCTTTGTTAATTACAGGAGTTGGAAGGGAATTTGGAGGTCTTTAATCCAACCAGTGGTGGAATTCAATTTTTTTTTTACTATTGGTTCTATGGGCATGGCTTGGTAGGCATGTCAGGGGAAGGATACTGTAAAATCTCCAGTCAGAGGTGGTATTTGATTTGGTGGTATAATTGTAGAGCATCAAGAGTTACTTTGGGCTATTCATGGAGAAAAAAAGATCGGGAGAACAGTGGTGGGAATCAAATTTTTTTACTACTGGTTCTGTGGGCGTGACTTGGTAGGCGTGGCAGGGGAAGGATACTGTAAAATCTCCAGTCAGAGGTGGGATTTGCTGGTTCTCTGAACGACTTAAAATTTCCGCTACCGGTTCTCCAGAACTTTTCAGAACCTGCTGAATACCACCTCTGAGTCCAACCCTCTGCTCAAGCAAGTTTGACACCCCTATATCAGGAGTGTCAAACTTGCGGAATCATGTGACATAGCAGGAATTTTTTTTCCATTCGCTAAATCAGGCATGGGCATGGCCAATGCATGAAGCATCTGATCCACAGTCTGCACGCTTGATAGCCCTGCCCCATACCATTCCAGACAAGTGGCTGACCAGACTCTTCTTAAAAGTCTCCAGCGATGAAGCACCACAACCTCTGAAGGTCAGCTGTTCCACTGGCTGCCAAACCACACGTGGTAACTAATGAAAGATCAAGAAGTCCCAACATGAAATATCACATTATAAAGATGAAAAGCATGGAAATAGTTGGTAGTGAATCATTGGCATCTAACAGCTCTGAGGCAAGTTGCTGGCAGATTAAGCCTGAGCTAAAAACTGAAAATTGACATCTGTAAGTTTTCTGCCAAGTAACTTTGAGGAAAAATATTTATCCCCAGATGATAACTGAAAGTATGTAGTTTGGTCACTGAGAAGTAGCAACAGGGCTTCCATTGGACATTAGAGAATAAAACTGGAAGTGAAGTACAGTGACGTGCCCTAAAAATCCAAATGGATAAATGTTTCAGTAGGAATTGAAAATAGGAAGACAGCAGTGACACCAGAGAAGAAAAATTGTCTCATAATAAGCAAGACTAAAGTAACTGCAAAGATAAAGAAAAATAATTTCTGTTCTGATAGTTTCCTGCTATTGGGATTTTTTGTATATATGAATTTGTAACTTGCAAAATGTTTCACTTGTAATAATAAATTCATAAATGAAGAAATGACATTTAGCAAAGAGAAGAGACATTTCTTGTTGAAACATAAACATTGACCTAACAAGCCTTGGTCCTTCATTGAACGACTAAAAGTAGAAAACAACAGTGTCTGACATTTGCTAAATAAGTCACTGTCACATAAAGTTCAAAAACCTAGCTATGTAGCAGCAGAATGGTAGCACAACTGGAAGTCTTATATAACAGCAGAAGCATTGATTCTTGCTGTGTGCAGTTCTACAGTAAAGATAAAATTTGGGAGTAAAGCAGAAGTATAAAATAGTTCCTCTTGCAGATGGCGTCATTAGCAGACAATTTCCTGAGAACTCAGCTGATAATACAGTATTTGTGCATCAATTTAAAAAAGTAAAATGCATACAGTCCAAGAAAATGAGGCAACAGACATGGGGAAAAAGTTTACTGGTCACTGATTGATTTTGATTGATTGTGTACTATCAAATCAGTGTTGATTCTTAGCATCCACCTACAGCAGGGGTCCCCAACTCCCAGTCTGTGGAATGGCACTGGGCTGTAGCATGCCAGAAACTGGGCCACGCAAACAAGCAAAGTCCCTTCTGCAGGCTGCAGGCAGCATGTGAAATCATGATCCCTTTGGTCCACAGAAAAAGCTGTCTCCATGGAACTGGTCCCTGATGCCCAAAAGGTTGGGGGCCACTGACCTAGAGATTTTTCCAGAAGAATCTATCCTCAATCTGGTCTTTCCAATAATATACCCATTGCCACTGTAACCACTGTAGCCTATCCATCATACTGCTTGACTGTTTCCCCTTCTCTTTCCACCCTTCTCTTTCCTTTCCCCTATCCAGGGGTGGGATTCAAATTTTTAACAACCATTTCTGTGGGCATGGCTTAGTTGGTGGGCCTGGCTTGGTAGTCATGTGACTGGGTGGACATGGCTTGGTGGTCATGTGAATGGCTGGGTGTGGCCAACTCAACATCACTCACATTGAGTCACACATCTCCTTGCATGGTCTCTCATGACTGTGGGGATGCTGCAACAGTTGTAAGTGTGAAAAAGGGTCATAAGTCACTTTTTTCAGTGCCATTGTAACTTTGAGTGGTCACTCCACACAAGCAAAGTACCACCAAAGGAGTGGAAAAAAAACTCCAGAGAAGTTCTTGAGGCAGGAAGTCTAGTCCTGCCAAGAATGTAATAAGGGTTAATGGAGGCAGTTTCTGTAAGCAACACCAGAATGTTTCCTTCATGCCTTCCTTACAGGATTAGCCCAGTAATTTCTTCTAACAACCGGTTCTCAGAACTGCTTAGAATGTTAACAACCAGTTCTAGCGAATAGGTGCAAACTGGTAGAAACCCACCCCTGTGCCTATCCCAACATTATAGACTACTTTGGAGAGGTAGGCCTTCATGTAATGCATCCAAATAGTATCAATACTACTGTAATCAAGAAATTTTGAAGGCTGTGGATTGATCTGCATCTTTCCTTGAAGTTGTAATAGTGTCAAAGGGTCTCCCTCTTGAGTTCTATAGGATCTGCCTGTGGCACCAGCCTACTATAGCTCTCACCCATGACCTACTTGCCTGGGATTATGAGTTTTCCCATGTTGTGATCAAGTGAGGTTCTTGCTTAATAACCTAAGCAGTTATGGGGTTATGGTGGCAACCAGGATAGCTGGGATTGCTTTTGCTAAGTAATGCAATCATGTGACATTGTGTTTGATGACCTCATCACTAAGTGACAGAAAGTTCATTGCAAATGCCATTGTAGCCTGATGACTATGTATAATTATTATACAATAAGAATCAGTATCACCCAACACTGGGAAAATGCCCTGTTTTAAAAACAGAGGATTATCCCTTTGCACGAAAATATCTAATATACATGCCATCATTAATTGTTTATAATTGTAGCCAAATCAATAGAAATGGTGAGCTGATCAAATATGTTAAAATCATCCGAAAAAACAAATGAGAGTTCTCACCTAGAGATCACACCGCTCCCTATTTTCCACTAGACAAAATCAGCTAGATGGTGAGGTTTTCCTACACCTCTTCAGTAAAAGTCTGTTCATATTATTTGGCTTTTATTAGATGCTTTGCACAAAAAAAGACCCAAGCCTCAACCATGAACACAGAGAGAGGAAATGTGCATCAATTTAATAAATTACAGTGGTAAAAATACACTGCCATGGCAACTTTTATTGTTTTGCTTTTGGTGGCAAAAGTTGCAAGCATTGTTTTCTAGCCAAAAGAAGAAAAAGAAGAGGTCAGTGTTAAAAAGAAATTGGCTGTTATACTTTATAATCAACATACTGTTTCTACATCCCAATCCTTTAAAAACAGTTTGAAGGAATCCTGCCAGTCACCTCCCTTCCTGTCACCCTCGGAATGAAGAAAACACGTTTAAAACACAGTGAGTCAAATCCATGCTTTTCTTCCTGTTAACCTGCAAAAAGACATCCTTCAGTCAGCGCCCTCTCTGGGGTGCTAGTCCATAAGGAAATCAAATCAAATCAAAATATCTTCATCTTGACCCCATACAAAAAGGATATGAAAGAATCTTCTTGCATTTGTCTAGTGGTGAAAATAAATAAATCTGAGCATTTGTAATGGGGGAAAACCTACTGAATCCAATGCAGACTTCTTGGGGTATTAGGAGAAATGATATTGCCTTACCGCATCTGCCGTGACATCTAAGCAGGAAGAAAGCAGGATAATTCATTGGAAAGAAAATGTGTGCTTAGGCTGCAGGAGATGGAATTCATTGAAAGGACCCTTTCATGCCACCACTATTTCCATTGTGCTGGAGTAACAAGACTCCTCCATATACATACAGAAAGAAACAAAATAAAATTAAGAACCAAAATGCCCAGTGCTTACATCACACTTGCCCTTTGCAGAATGGGAGATGAAACAAACAAAATAGATGTCAATTGAATCTTGGTTTTCTCCATAATGTACCAGCTAAGGCAGGGGTCTGCAATCTGCAGCTCTGGAGTCACATGCGGCTCTTTCGGCCCTCTGCTGCAGTTCCCTATCAGCTGATCCCACCACTGGTTGGCCCCTCCCCTCCCCGTCACTCTTCGCCTGGCCTGAGAAGGTAAGGGTGATGGCAGGGAATGGAAATTTGCTCCATATTCCAGAGCATGAGGTAGCTGGGTGGGAGTTAGTGATGTTGAGTTGGCCATGCCCACCCAGTCACACTGCTTGTTAAATTATTGGCTCCTGCTATTTTCTTTTCTGTGGGAAATAGGTCCAAATGGCTCTTTGAGTGTTTAAGGTTGCAGACCCCTGGGCTAGGGAGATGTAGTCTGGAAGACAGAGGGAAGCAAGAGTTTCTTGCAGGAGAGAAATAAAATGCCCACAAACTCTACGAATCTGCTACAAATCATATTGTGAAGTATGCAGATGACACAGCAGTGGAGGGTCTCATCCGGGATGACAATGAAGATGCTTATAGGGAAGAGGCGAAGGCTCTGGTGGACTGGTACAATAAAAGTAACCTGGTTCTAAATGTTAATAAAACAAAGGAGATAATTGTATATTTTAGAAAGAGCCGGCATAGTCATACCCCACTCAGTATCAAGTGCGGTATCTGCTATCCCGCATCAGATGGGCGTCTCATGATAGGGAGCGAAGGAGAGAGAAATGACAGGAGACGAAGTTCCTCGCGATGAGTGCACCCAGAATGGCTGGGTACAAGCTCTTTTATTATGCTCATTCAAAAGAGGGTGATTGTTTATTCAGAACCAAGGTTAAGCCTAGGTCAGACGGAATATACAGATTTAACAATGACTCAAAAAACAGCAGGATATCAGGACAGACAGGATGGCAGGAATTATATTTGATCAGGATATTACTTCTTCACAAAGCTGCATGCCAGACAATGTAATCCCAAGTGAATAAACCATTTCTGCAAATGTTTGACTCCTTGTCTCTGTACGTGCCCTGTAAAAGGTCACTGAGAAGACAGAAGCTTAATGATTACACGTGAAATGATACAATGTTGAAATGTCTGAATGATCCATAGTTGCATTGATATACATTTGCAAACACATAAATGATACATAGTTACAACATCTCCTCTGTTTTTATTTTTTATGACGAATCTTCTTCCTTGTCCAAGAAGATAGGAACCTTTTTCCTAAAATGTTCACCGTCCCAGTCATCTAGGCAGGGGTGCGATCTGTCAGCATCAGGGTTGTCCAAGGAGCGGTAACTCAGCAATGACATTTTTTCATCCGGTGTTAAGGGCTTAACATGAGCTTGCAATAACACATTAACATTAGCAGTTATGGAGGATAATTGATTTTTCAAAAATTGCAATATTCTATTAAAACAACAAGGTCCTATAATACATATTAATATAATGATTATTAATGGTCCTGCCAATGCAGTTATAAGGGTTGTAAGCCATGGTGAAATAGAAAACAAGCCTTGATACCAATTATACATGTTTAACCTTTCGTTTTCTCTGTCTTTTAAGTGTTTTTCTAATTCCTTCATAGAATCCAACACAACCCCTCTGTTATCAGCATAAAAACAACATTCTTCTTTTAGCGCAGCACACAATCCCCCTTGTTTTAAAAATAACAGATCTAAACCTCTGCGATTCTGCAAGACCACTTCTGAGAGGGAAGTCAAGGAGTTTTGCAAAGCTGTAATTGACTTCTCAATTCGTAGCAAATCATCATCAATGACTGAACCTAGAGCTGTAATTTTTTGTTCAGAGACAGCTAGTCCTGCAATGCCCGTGGCTGCGCCCGTGGTGCCCAGAGCAAGCAGTAAACCTAGAGTGAGAGTACTAATAATTTCTCGCTTTGCTCTGAGGGGGTATTCCATGGGTGCCTGTAGGGATATAAAATCATCAGAGTTATACACGTTAATTTTTGGTACAAGCCATACTTGAATGCAAAATGATTTGGATTTAATAAGTTCATCCCCATAGACACATGCTGTGAGACCGGTGGAACAAGCCCAGACAGAGTTATTGCCAGGGATAAAATACATTCCTTTCAGGCGTGATGTTAAATTTCCTCCTGAAGTGGTGTAGACTGCAGAGTATCCTCCGATGGTGTGGAAGCGGCCAAGGCGGTTCTTAGGAAGATATACATTACAATGATAGCCATTAGAAACATTATGACAATATTGTGAGTAATTGGATGGAATATTTCCCAAGCAACAACCAACCCCACTGATGGAAGAAACAGTAATAGTGGAGTTCCTCCAACGGCAACGTTCATCTGATGTGGAATTAGCAATGGATTCTTGGGAAGCGATGGCTTCGTAAAAAGGTGGAGAGGCAGAAACACAAAGCCAACATGTGGAGGCAATTGATGAGTTTGAAGAGTTCAGCAAGGCATAGGAAGCTTTGATCATTGGAATCAATGGGTTAACTCCCTGTGTTATGGGTTGCAAGAATGGGGATTTAATAACCTTTTCATGTGGTCCCACCGGGTTAGAGCGAGGGAGTTCAATGTGACGTTGAATGTAAAAAATATTTCCATAATGCTTTTCTGGCCAGACTCCTTTTAGGCGGGCACCCCATTTCAAGCCAGTGTCCCATAGAGTACTTTTCTTGCCTTGGTCCGTGAACCTTATGGTTACCGGGTTGCATTTGGGTAATTTTTTATCACTGCATGGAATGTCCCATGTGGTGCGAGTGACAGTAATGAGATCACCTTTAGTGCCTGGATCCCAATAAATATGTCCAGTTGAAACACATGACCAGGCTTTGCAAAAGTAATCAGATGACCCCCCACAGTCAAGAAGTCGTTGGGCAGGGGTCTGAGTGTTGGAAACGGGCTGTCCGGGGCATACATAAAACCTATATTTATTTACCACTCTATGACTAGGCTCAGTTGGATGAGAAGGTGAGTTGTAGGCGGTGGAGCCTACAAGCATTTCTGCCAAATCAAATTGAAGTGGTGGGTAGAAGTCTTCTATGCGAGAAGAATTGGTTGTAGAGCTTAAAGGAATGCCTTGAAAATCTTTTATAGTCCAAGTAATATTATATTTTCTATGAGGCTTCTGTGGATCGTCATGGACAGTTCTTTTGAAGCGTTGTTTGTTGACAGGATCAGAGTTTGGGTATATAAAAGCATTACAAGTAGGAGAGAGGACTATGGACAAGTTAGTTGTAGAACATTTAAGAGATGAAAAGGGAATGCAATTAGTAGAAAAAGGATAATAATTACAATAATGACAATGAAGATTAATTTGGTCATTCATCAAGGATGTTAATTGGGTTGGAGGAACCCATAATGCAAGAGAAGGACATTTAGGTCCCCCTATATCTAGCTTGAATAGAGGAAAAGATTTTAAGGTTCTTTTCCATAGGAAGAGTAAAGAAGGAACAAAAGAGCGAGTGGTAGAGTGTTCTGTAAACAAAACAGAAGTGACAGAGTGAAAGCTATGGGTAGCATTTTCATGACGTACCCACATGGAACAAGTATAATACAAAGAGAAAGTCGGCGACACCAGGAAGATAAGTAACAGTTTCATTAGCAACAAGATCGTAAGGGAAAGAAGAAAAAGTTGCAATTTTCAGCAGCCTTTGTTGTGGGGCTGGCTGCCTGCCCCGTTTCTAATTCTGACTCCCAGACCAAAAATTGTCCTCATCCATTTCTAAAAGGCTTGTTGAATGGCTTTTACAACACCCCCCCCCTTTCGGGGTGGTGGTGGAGGACACGAGAGCTCTCCTTTTAAAGAAGTAGATTGAATGGAGGGAGGCTCTCCTAAGGATTTTTGATCATTGGGAGCGGAGGGTTGAAGGACAGGAAAGTTATCATAACTTGGTGGAGGAGATTCAAATTCTATTTTATAATGGACTTTTAAAGCCTCCATAATTTTCCTCCAAGTGACCAAAATGCCAATAGGTGCACGAGGAGGATTATGGAGATAGTCACCAATTTTTTCCCAAATGGAGATTTTTAAGGACCCTTTCTCTGGATAAGTGGGACAATGTTGCCACACATAAGCCAATAATGTAGCAATAGGTTTAATTTTTACAGGCGAGCCCTTTAAATTAGCAGAATATTTAGAAGAAGAGGCAACTAACTCCCTCAATTCCTTCAGATGCTCTGTCTGTTGTTGAGAAAAGTTTCCGCCCATACTTACGAAAGTCGAGACCGTGTTTCAGATCCGATGATGTGCACAGCTCCCATCGAGCGAGTAAGATATGAGCGCGTTGCGGCGTATCCCCCTTAGGGAATCACGTCGGGGTCACCAGAATGCGGTATCTGCTATCCCGCATCAGATGGGCGTCTCATGACAGGGAGCGAAGGAGAGAGAAACGACAGGAGACAAAGTTCCTCGCTATGAGTGCGCCCAGAATGGCTGGGTACAAGCTCTTTTATTATGCTCATTCAAAAGGGGGTGATTGTTTATTCAGAACCTAGGTTAAGCCTAGGTCAGACGGAATATACAAATTTAACAATGACTCAGACAAAAGCAGAATATTAGGACAGACAGGATGGCAAGAATTATATTTGATCAGGATATTACTTCTTCACAAAGCTGCATGCCAGACAATGTAATCCCAAGTGAATAAACCATTTCTGCAAATGTTTGACTCCTTGTCTCTGTACGTGCCCTGTAAAAGGTCACTGAGAAGACAGAAGCTTAATGATTACACGTGAAATGATACAATGTTGAAATGTCTGAATGATACATAGTTGCATTGATATACAGTTGCAAACACATAAATGATACATAGTTACAACAATCAAGGATGCAGCTGTAAAGGTGGTCAACATTATTAAGTATCTGGGAATGCAGTTAACTAACATCTGACCTGGTGTCCCACACATCATCCTTAGGGAAACGTGCAAACCAGCGCCTGCATTTCCTGGATCGGATGAGAAGAGCACATTTTTCTCCTTCTGTCCTGGTCACTTCTTACAGAGGCATGATTGAGAGCGATTTAACAAACTGCAGCACTGTTTGGTTTGATGGCAAGAGTGCCTCAGTTAGAAAGTCCATACAGAGAGTGGTAAGGATAGCCAAGGAGATTACAGGAAGCTCTCTTCCTATTATTCAGGATACTGCTTATAAGTGCTATGTGCTTCGAGCTCAAAGCACTGTTAGAGACCCCGCGCGCCCACTTCACAGTTTTTCTGTTACTTCCCTCTGGGAGGAGGTTTCAAAGTATTTCTAGTAGGACTATCTGATTCCATAATAGCTTTGTTCCCTATGCCATCTGAGTCATAAACTTGCAATATTTGTTTTTCTTGCCATGTACATGTATACATTCAAACTAGACTGTGTTGCTTTTCTGTGTCATATGTAGATATATGCATATTAATTTATTCATTTAGTCATGTTTATGCAGTATATATTGGACGTGGTGACCCTTTGAGAGCTGCGTGCAACAAAATTACATTTTAAAGTAAGTCGCAATAAAGTTATTCTAAGTCTATGTCTAAGAACTACTTTTTCACTATGGGTCGTGTCAAGCTGTTCCACAAATAAATTCTGTTTGTGCCAAATTTGGCTACTATTGTGCTACTTAAAAGGACTGGAGCTGTTTTTGAATTGGTGCAGAGTCCTCAAATGGAAATTGCCCAAAGATTGGCTTAATTGGTACTGTGGCGGCCAGGTTCCTGAAAATTGTAGAAGGAATGTTAAGCTGTTTGTATTTTCTCAATATTGAATGCATTTCTTCATTAAATTATGCAAGGGGGGTGGGAGAGAGAGATCTTCACACAGAAGTACTTGCAGGTTGAGTGTCTCCTTCTGGAAATTTGTTTTCTGCTCTGAAAACAAAACCACACATGGTTTCATTCATCTTATTATGAATCTACACATAGGTAAAGAGGAAGGAACTAAAAGTCATGTCACATCTCATGCTTTGCATCAAAAGACCCAGGTTTGATCTGTAGCAAGTCTTGGGGAAAACTCTTGAATTAACAGCTGCTGTTTGTCAGTTTAGCAGTAGGGTCATTGCTTTGACATAGAATTCCTTCTTAAGGCTGCAATTTAGAGATGTGTTGAATTTTTAAAAAGGTATGTCACATTCTGCAGATTTCTCTAATCCATTGCCATTTCCACTTCTCATCTGGTTATGTTCCAAAAGTTCCCTTAGGAGGACTACAAGAGCAGCAAGTGCAGAAGAGAAGAAAACAGAAACCCCTGGGCTTCATTGTGTATCTCTATGTTTAGATCCAAACAAGAGTTTCCAATAATAAAACATATTCTTCTCAATCAGAGTAAGATTTCATGCAGTGCACCATTGTGTATCCAAGAATATCGAGTTAGGTGCCTCTACAAAACATGTGCCCACAGAGTGTGAGGGTAATTTGACTTTTATAATAGATGGGATAAACTCTATTATCTATATCACCATCAAAGAACTTTATGCAATTTCAGACATCAGATGTCTTTCCATCAACTGAAAGTTGGCTGCAAAACCAGAGGTTCTAACTGATTAAAGATTAAGAAGTCCTGACAAATTAAATATTACATTATAAAAATGAAAAGCATAGAAATAGTAGATAATAAACCATCACTTAGGACAAATAGAGCTAAAATAAATTAAAATAAGGAATGGACTGGTCTTATTACTTATTCTAATTAACTCTGGCTACAGATTCAGTTGATGATATTAAGATGAAATAACCATATTCAAGACAGAACTTGTGGCCTTCCACAGTTATGGCTCAAAAGCTAATGTTTATAAAAACAGTCTTTCAGTACAACCCAACTCATAATCCTTGGAGAGCTGTAGACTGACATATAATGTTTGCATTTAAATAGTTCTGCTATACATTTACAACTTTGGTTGCTGATGAAAGTCTTTTTTCCAACTTGAAATGTTTTCTGGTGAAATTGCAGTTTGCAAAGAGATCAAATAGGGCTTGAGGCTTATATATCTATATATATATGTTGAAATCACAGATATAACCTGAGGTAACTTGTGTGAGAATATGTGGAAATCTCATGAGATATGAAATTGTTTGAGGTAGTTTGAAATTTGTGGGGAATTTTCCAGGAATGCCAAATATCACCACTATTGGAAGAGGAGTGTGTGAAGAATATGATTTAAGAAGCTATACCTTCTTTTCCAGGACTATGGCAGGAATATAGTGAACCAATCATGAACTAACAACTATGGGAAGGCAAGAAATTCAATGAAATTTACTGTTCTACTGTGTACAACACATAACACCATTAAATACATAATTGTATGCATTTGAAAAGAGGAAGTGTTTACTAATTTCAGAACTATAATTCACGTGGAGCTGCTAAATTCAGCCCAATTAATGAAATAGCATAAAAATGTTAAGATGGCAAATCAGGCAATTGCAATGCAACATCTTCTTGAAAATCTGCTTCAAAGGTTAAGATTTAGCTAGAATCAGTCTCCCAAAAGAATTCAAGAAGTAAAATTTTAAAATAAGAAATTATGTCTGTGTTTTTTCTAAAGACAACAAGGAATGTTGGACTTCTTTTTGAAAAGAAAAGAAAGATTTAAAATAAGGGAACATAATAAAGGCCACTTCCCTGTAGGCACCTCTAATAATTAAAGGTTAAGCTACTGAGCTCTCAAAAAGTATAAAATAGTTCTACCTCGTGCTATGTTAAAGCAGTGTCTGGCTAATGAATTCCAAATATCACTTGAAACTAACTGCTAAAACTGGTCCTCAAAACCAACACCTGGTGTATAAACTCATTTTATTTATTTATTTTATTTGTTTGTCAAACATGTACAAGATAACAAGTATAGGTAGGAACATAAACATAAACAAAGGAAGTAAATACAGATAAATGGGGACAGTAAAACAGGGACGGTAGCAGTGGTGGGATTCAAATTTTTTTACTCCTGGTTCTGTTGGCATGGCTTGGTGGGCATGGCAGGAGGAGGATACTGTAAAATCTCCAGTCAGAGGTGGGATTTGCTGGTTCTCCAAACTACTCAAAATTTCTGCGACCAGTTCTCCAGAACTGGTGAGAACCTGCTGAATGCCACCTCTGGACGGTAGGTACACTGGTGTACTTATGCATGCCTCCTTTAAGGACCTCTTAGGAATGGGGTGAGGTCCATGGTAGACCGTTTGAGGTTGAAGCTGCGAGGGGTTGAGGCTGTAACAACAGAGTCAGGTTGGGTGTTGACCACTCTGTTACTGAAGTCGTATTTTCTGCAATTGAGTTTGGAGTGGTTTACCTTGAGGAAACCACTTCATTCGCACCAAGAAGATTAAGCAATAATGTGACAGCAATATCAGCACATACGTACACCCCCCCCCCCAAAAAAAACCACCCTTCACTTACTTTAGCAGAACAGTAGACAAAGGCAGAATGCAGTTAGTTCTACCTAAATTTGCCAGAAATTCTCTCAACGAAAGAGCAGGCAGATGACCGAAATAAAGAAGATAAGCATGGGATTAAATTATAGCCAGGGATTTGTGGCCTGCAGAAGAGGAGATTGTAAAGCTATAACCAGTTCTGGTTTTACTTCTGAAGTTAAAATGGAAAGGACAAGTGTTAACTCTAAATTTCACAAAGCTGGATATATTGAGATCAAGAGTGTTCTTTCCCTTTTGTTATATTGGATACTGCCATATCTGCAGAGCCTCTTTCATATTTATGTAAAGAAGACAGAAATCTTCCACTGGAGAAAATACATTTAAATGGAATTCATTTCTTTGTCTCTCTCCCTCTCTTCCCCAGTTGGTCATCAATCCAAAGTATTTTATGTATAACTGCAGTTCTCAAAAAACTTTGGGGATTGTTGAGCTCTGAGGCTCTTCAGGGCAGGAACTCTATTTTTGCTATCATTTCCAGCAATAACAGAATATAAATTGCAATTTAGGGAATGGAAAGAAAGATGAAATGGCTGATGTGTAGAACACAACAGAAATATTAACTAGCTCTGAAATATGCTTTGTTCCATTATTTCTTTGTAAAGATGGGGATATCTAATTATATTTATCCTGAAGGATGTTGAATAAAATATTCCTGCAAAGTGCAAGTCTGCGTCACTTAAGGCAAAATACTGGCCAGCTGTAATGATGCAGAGCTCAGCAATTTGTATTAGGGTGGAAATATATTACCAAAATAAATGGGCTGGCCTGGAAGTATCAAAGGACTGGCCTACGGTGCCTCTGGTGGCTAAAACAGGCTGCGTGCTTGTACACACACACACACACACACACACGCACACCTTGTTTTCACTCTCCATGGCTCCTGCAGCACTCTGCCAGCTGAAAACAAGCCGAAAAATGGCCCAGAAAATGGCTCAAAATGG
This sequence comes from Laticauda colubrina, assembly GCA_015471245.1. NCBI lineage: Eukaryota > Metazoa > Chordata > Lepidosauria > Squamata > Elapidae > Laticauda > Laticauda colubrina. The sequence goes on from BLBF01000016.1 coordinate 28,626,424, forward strand.
CCTTAAAAATGGGCCAAAAATGGGTCAAAAACAGTCTGAAAACAGGATGAAAAACAGGCCGAAAATGTGCTGAAAATGTGCCTGAAAGCAGTTGGCAGAGTGCTGCAGGAGGCCATGGAGGGTGAAAATAAGGTGCAGGGGGCCTCCCGCAGACCCCCTGCACCCCGTTTTGGCTGGCAGGGTGCTGCAGGAGGCATCAATCCCGCCCCTCTCACTGCCGCCTGCCATTGGCCCGCAGAGGAGAGCTACAATGCTGATCCGCCCCTCAAAGAAATCCAGTTTGACACCCCTGCCTTGGATAGAATGTCAAGGAGAGATTCTGCACTAACATTTGGGGTGGAAATTTCAGTGGTTTGTGAAATTGTCCATGTTGGAATCCTGAATCTCCACCTTCACAGAACCCATAAAGTGATTCTGAATCAACAGAACAACCCAGAATTCTTCACATGTTGCCCCCAAACCCCAAGCATAGCATGTTCCTTTGTATTTTGCAAAACTGCACCCCAAATTACACAACAAAGTAGAAAACTTCAGTAACCATTGTAAGTTACAATAATTTCTGCTTGAGTTATATACTGATTTTGAATTGGTTGCTGTGTCCATCTCTTGATTCAAAAATTCTGTAACATTGGTGAACCCAGTTAACTTCTTGTATGTCTCTATCTTGATATCTATAACATCTCTATTTTCTGATATGTTTTTGTCCAGAAAACAATACCTTTTGTTCTCTCTAGTACACTAGGAATCTGTCTCAGATAAGTTTACCAATTTTGTCATGAACATAATATTAGTTTAGTATTATTAGTTCTTCTCAACCTCCCCATTCTTCCACCTGAGGCCACCTTTTCTCATTTTCAAGCCGCACCGCAGTTCCTTAAGATGAAGCACAACTTAGCAGGGTGCTGCAGAGGTGGTATTCAGCAGGTTCTTACCAGTTCTGGAGAACTGGTAGCGGAAATTTTAAGTAGTTTGGAGAACTGGCAAATCCCACCTCTGACTGGAGATTTTACAGTATCTTTCTTCTGCCACGCCCATCAATCCCCGCCCACAGAACCGGTAATAAAAAAAATTGAATCCCACTACCCGTATGCCATTTCCTAAGGCCTGTGATAATAGTTTCTTTATGAGAAAAACTGCCTAAGGAATTATCAACCAGATCGATTATACACTGAAACTTGAAAAAGGTTCCTCAATAAAAGTGATAATGTTTTGCTCAGGCTTTGTATTATTCATGGTTTTTCAACTGATTTCTCACTCCCAGCTTTTTAGCAAAACTAATACTCACACTTTATATTAAAGTTGCACAAATCTCAATGTTTCTCCTTTTGTGGAAGCTGTAGTATTATCTGTTTCATTTCCATGTCTCCTTTTTTAAAACTTTAAAGAAAAACTCTGGCCCTTAACCAACCTTTAATTCTTTCATGCTATTTTTTTGCTAGTGTATAGCTGTGAGTCATTTCAACTTTCCTTCTTTCTTTCTTTCCTTCTTACTTTTCTTCTTTCTTTCTTTCCTTCCTTCCTTCCTTCCTTCCTTCCTTCCTTCCTTCCTTCCTTCCTTCCTTCCTTC
>BLBF01000016.1:28628000-28648175 GCA_015471245.1 Laticauda colubrina
TTCCTTCCTTCCTTCCTTCCTTCCTTCCTTCCTTCCTTCCTTCCTTCTTGCCTTCCTGCCTTCCTGCCTTCCTTTTTATAATCAATAAGCACATAACTGTTCCGTCCAAAAAAACGCGAGGTAGACCGGGTTCCAACAACAAAGTCTTTATTAAGTAACACAGTTGGTAAAATGGAACATTGGTTCAGGCTCTCGGCAGCCTTTTATATGTTTTTCTCTGCTGGCTTTAGCCAATGACAGGTATTTGATATTTGCCGCCTTTTTAGCAGCTATCTGGACTGGTTCCTATTGAACCAATCCCCATTCGAGTTCTTTAGCCAATTAGAATTCAGTCTTTAGGAGTCTACTATTTTTATACAGAACACCCCTCCCCTCTTGGTTTAGTCCTACGTGGTGACGTAGTCGCGTAGGTAGGTGGGGCTTCTTTTGACTCGACGGACTTGCGCAGTTCATTTCTGTTGGAGACTTCGACCGGTTCGGATGGGGTTGTTGTCTCTCTGGTCTTTCTCCATGGAACCGCCTGGAAGGGTGAGTCAGCCATTTTACTGCCACCTGATTTTCTTAGGCCGGTGGTTTTGCTGCTCCCTCCTGGTTTCTCTGGGTGGGTCGAGCTGGCCTGGCTGGCCCCTACGATTGGACTCCTCTCGCAAGTTTCTTCTAACTGTAAGTCTTTTTTTTGCTCTTTTTGGTAGTTATTGTATTCTGTGTTTAATTTAAACGGTTCTTTATTGTTTTCTCGTATTTCCCCCCCCCTCTTTGGTTTGATTATCGTCGTTTTTTAATATTTGTGGTTGTGTGTTTGTATTTCTTTCAATGTTTCAGGAGCGAAGCTGGTCTATGTGCCGCTTCCATTCCCTGCCGTCATCTATGGTTAGTCGGTAGGACCGGGGGCCTGTAATTTGTGTAATTTTTCCTGGAAGCCATAATGGGTCCCCAGTAAAGTTTTTTGCATAGACTAGGTCACCTATTTCAAATGTCCTGAAACGGGTGGAGGAGTCGGGGGGGGGGTTTCTGGTGTATAGTTTGGGTGCAATCTGTCTAGTTGCTATCTAAGTTTTCTCCCCATTAGTAGTTCCGCCGGACTTTTGTTTGTTATGGTACTGGGTGTGATATGCTGGAGGGTAAGTAGGCGATTTATTTTATCTTGGACATCCCCACTGTCCATCCTTTCTAAACCTTCTTTGGTAAATCTAACCATTCTCTCTGCCCTACCGTTTGCAGCCGGGTGGGCCGGCGCGGTTAGGGCATGTCTGATACCTAGGGAGGCGAGGTATTATTCGAATTGGATGCTCGTTAATTGTGGCCCATTGTCGGACACTAGGACGTCCGGCAGGCCATGGGTTACAAAGAGTTTGTCAAGTTGTTTAATAACGGTTTCAGTTGTCGTAGATGGCATTATTTTAACCTCTAGCCAGTTTGAGTATGCATCTACGACAATTAGGAAGGTATGTCCCTTAGTTGGACCCGCAAAGTCTATGTGGATTCGTGACCAGGGGCCTCGTGGGGTTTCCCAGTCCCTTATGGGTGCTTGTGGCGGGGAAGGCCTATTTCTTTGGCATTTGTTACAAGAGTTTACCCAGTATTCGATGTCCCTATCTATACCTGGCCACCAGACATAGCTTCTAGCAAGGCTTTTCATTTTAACAATTCCAGGGTGGCCTTTGTGAAGCATATTGAGAACCCTCGTTTGTAATTTGGAGGGGATAACTACCCGATCACCCCACAACAAACAACCTTTTTGAATTGAGAGTTCAGTTTGTCTGGTCCGGAAAGGTTTAAAGTTCTCAGTTTTTTGGTTTTCCGGCCAGCCTTTACCTACCCAGTTCAGTATATGGGCAGTCAATGGGTCCTTTGCGGTGGCTCTGGCGACATCATACGCAGATATGGGCAGATTTGGGCATGTCTCTATCTGCAGGGTGGTCGTCGTCGGTGCCAGGTCTTCCTCTAGAGTTGGTAGCAGTGCTCTGCTTAATGCGTCTGCATGGGAGATTTGTTTCCCAGGGCGATGTATTAGGGTGTAAGAGTAGGCTGCTAGGAATTCTGACCATCTAGTCATTCGCGGGGACAAAATGTTTGGTGTTGGCTTGTTTCCCGCCAAAATTCCCAGTAGCGGTTTGTGGTCCGTTACTATTACAAATGTCCTTCCATATAGGTACTCGTGGAAGCGTTTTACTCCGGCGACGATTGCCAGGGCTTCCCTGTCTAATTGACTGTAATTTCGCTCGGTTTTAGACAGAGTCTTTGAATAGTATGCGACGGGTGCCTCTCTTCCATCTGGCAATTTGTGACTCAGGATGGCACCGACTCCAAATGGTGAGGCATCGCAGGTCACCGTCAATGGCAGTGTGTTGCTAAACTGGATAAGAACGGTGTTTGATGTTAATAAGTTTTTTATTTTTTGGAAGGCTTTCTTTTCTCTATACCCCCAAGTCCAAATTGTTTGCTTATCCAAGTCCAAATTGTTTGCTTATCAGTGCAATGGTTCCGCTATTGTTGCTTTGTGGGGTAGGAACACATTATAAAAATTTATTAGTCCCAAGAATGCCTGCAGTTCAGTTTTGTTCCTTGGTCCTGGTGCGTCTTTAATAGCTCTGACCTTTTTTTCGGTCGGGTGTATACCCTCTCCGTCTATCAAATAGCCCAAGAATTCGACGCGATCAGTCATTAAACAGCATTTTTCTTTTTTTACTTTAAGGCCAGACTCTCTGAATTTATTTAGTACGTCTTTAAGTCTTTTTTTTAAGTTGGGTCGCATCTTTGGCCGAAATTAGGACGGCGTCGAAGTATGGTACGACTCCTTTTATACCATTTAACAGGCGTTCCATGAGGCTCTGGAAAACGCCTGGGGCTACACTTACTCCAAATTGGAGTCTGTTGCATTTGAATGCCCCTTTGTGAGTCACTATTGTTTGTGCTTCAGCCATTAAAGGGTCTACTGGGAGCTGTTGGTACGCTTGTGCTAGGTCTAGTTTAGCAAAAACTTTTCCTCCCCCAAGGGAGTGTAATAAGTGTTGTACAACTGGCACCGGGTATGCGCTTTGTTGCAACGCGTGGTTCAGGGTAGCCTTGTAGTCGCCACAGATTCGAACCGACCCGTCTGGTTTAATTGGCGTTACAATTGGTGTTTCCCATTTGGCATGGTCTACAGGCTCTAAGACCTCTTGATTTATCAATTTATCTAGTTGTTCCTCTATTTTTGCTTTTAGAGCAAAAGGAATTCGTCTGGCCTTTAGTCTTCTAGGGGCTACTTGGGGGTCTAGACTAAAAGAAATTGGGGTCCCCCGATACCTGCCTAGGGAGCCATCGAAAACTTCCTGGAATTCTTGGATGAGGTCTTCTTCCCAGTCGGTTGCGGCCACCCGGTCTACTCCGGTCATCCCGATGCCCAATGGTGCGAACCATTCGATGCCCAGGAGGCTTGGTCGGTCTCGGTCGACTATCGTCAATGGTAGTACAGCGACATGTTGCTTGTAGGCCACTCGGAAATATCCCAGGCCTACTACAGGAATTCGGTTTCCTTGGTAGTCCTTGAGTGTTAATTTTTGTCTCTGGAGTTCCTTGATTTTGATATCTGGAACCAGTTTTTTGATGGTGTCCCATGACACCATTGATAGGAAAGATCCAGAGTCAACCTCCATCTCGCAGGGATTGTCTTCAATTTTTACAATTATTTTTACCTTCTTCCCGCTTTCCGTCTGAGCGCTTCCGATAGTGAAAGTCTGGTATGCTTTCTCTCGGTTAGTGGCTTGCTTGTTTCGCTGCCACTTTCTCTCGGGTTGTCTTGGCTCAGCTTTTGCTGGGGAGTTGCTGCGTCTTTTTGGGCTGTAATTTTTTTTGTTCCTGCAGACTTTCTCTACATGCCCCCTTTTCTTGCACGCTCTGCAAATGGCATCAAGGAATCTGCAATCGGCTCGAGGATGGTTTCCCCCGCAGCTAGTGCATTCCCGCCGATTTCTGTTTTTGCGCCCTTTCTTGTTGGCATATAGGCGGTGGACTTCGTCGTCTTCCTCCCCAGATTCTGACATCTCGTCGAATTCTTCGTAGTGCGTGGTGATGGGAGATTGATTCTTCCCTCTGGCCGGGCTTGTTTCGTCATTGTTCGCATTCATTTGCTTCATTTTGACTACCGATTTTTTCGCGGCTTCAGCGGCCGTGGCTTCTGCGATAGCTTCGGCTACTGTTATATTGGGTTTATTCAGCAGTTTGCTCTGTATGTTAGAGTCTCTTAAACCCAATATTACTCGATCCCACATCGCTTCATCTAAGTTCAGAAACTCGCACGCTCCCCCTATTTGTCGGAGGGCTGCCACAAAATCAGCGATGGTTTCACCTTCTTTCTGGTATCTCAGATAAAACTCGTGCCACTTGATTAGATTTGACACCACCGGTGCATAGTGGGCCTTTAGTGTTCTTTGGAGCTCTGTCCAAGTCAATTGTTTCACATCTCGGGGCTTCACCAAAGCCTTGGCCATTTTGAAGATGGAGGGCCCACAGTGTGTCAAGAAAACAGCTCTCTACGCTGGTCTGAGATTTCCTCCATTTCATTGCTCTCCAGATACATCTGGAAATGGTCTACGTAGGATTCCCAATCTTTTTTATTGGGATTGAAGGGTGCGGGCGGCGTGTTGTTTCCAGCCATTGTTTTTCATCTGGTTTTTTTTATCTGTTGCCGTGTGCTCAGTCTCGCGTTTAGGACGATCCCACCTTCGTCGCCAGTGTTCCGTCCGGAAAAACGTGAAGTAGACAGGGTTTCAACAACAAAGTCTTTATTAAGTAACACAGTTGGTAAAATGGAACATTGGCTCAAGCTGCGGCAGCCTTTTATATGTTTTTCTCTGCTGGCTTTAGCCAATGACAGGTATTTGATATTTGCCGCCTTTTTAGCAGCTAGGTGGATTGGTTCCTATTGAACCAATCCCCATTCGAGTTCTTTAGCCAATTAGAATTCAGTTTTTAGGAGTCTACTATTTTTATACAGAATAATAACCATTACTTTTTTTCAAAAAAAATGTTATTTTGTCAAATGCTTGGAAGACATATAAACAAAGTAAGAGAGAACTTGAAAAAATAATAATACTAATAAACCAGAGCTTTTAAAATGTCATGAAGATTATAATTATATCCTCCATGACAAGAGTATATCATTATCATTTAACCTTCTCATATATTTTTCATGAGAGACTACATTTCTTATTGTTTGGCTTGAGCAAAAATAAGAAGGCTTTGTCAAAATGGTATGGAACTGTTCACCACTAAAATTAGCAGGCGAATATTGTATCAAGCTGTAAATTTAATTGAAATCCAGACAGTAAAACGCAAAGTAACAGATGAGTTACAATCTAAGGAAATGTATAATTTGTTTGGGATAAATGTGTGTATTTCTTTAGAAGAAAGAAATGATTCAATTCATTTTTGAATCTTTTTTATTGTAATTCTGGAAAATGATGTTCTGAACTAAGATTAGTCATGGGAATTCCATGTTTTTAGCAGCCCAGAGAGGGACAAAAATAGAGAATTTCTAAACCATAATATTTTCCAAATTGTTTACAATATCCAGAAAAACAAAAATAAAATTAAATGTAATAATTTGTGTGTGTGTGTATGTGTGTGCCTTCAAGTCAGACATGTCTATTGGTGTCAGCATTGTGAAATAGTCCAGACAGAAGCACACCCAGAAATACTTCTAACTTCATTGTAATATTACATTAACAAAATCTTGCAAGTCTGAAAATACATTATCTCATGCCCACTCACCTTTACAGTCCAAGAAACTAAGTAGAGTACCTTCTGAGATGTTTGCTACAGCCCATTTTTCTGCACACTCAGCTGCTGTTTATTCAGAAGTTGTGGGAGCTTCATCACTGGAAGCCTTCAAAAAAAGACTAGACTGCCATCTGTCAGAAATGGTGTAGGATCTCCTGCTTGGGCAGAGGGTTGGACTAGATGACCTACAAGCTCCCTTCCAACTCTGTTATTTGTTAAATCTGGCTGTTGTCTAACCTGCAGCTCTTCCTCTTATCACCCAAGATTATTCCCACATACGATTAAAATTAGGAACTACCTTGGAAAAGTCCCTGCAGTTTTGTTGGTAGGATTTTCAGAAGTGATTTGCTATTATCTTCTTCCTAGGATTGAAAGAGAACAACAAAGCCCAGAGTTGCATTGAAGCCCCCCAGAGTTGTCTCTGACTGTGAGATGGTTGGCATATAAGAAGGAAGGAGGGAGGGAGGGAGGAAATGAAGGAGTATTAAAGTAAAAGTTAAAATAAATAAATATGTTTGCCTTTGTATACATAAAAAGTTAAACCCACTCAGCAGACTTCAGACAGCATAGACTGACAGAAAAGAAATACCTTATCAAATAATAATCTCCCATACATAAAACCAGGATTAAAACTTTAAAAATGATTGTCTAATAGTTATCAGTTAAGATGGAAAGCCTATTTAAACAGAACAGGCCTTTCAATGCTTTCCTGAACATCAGGAATGGAACAGATTTAACTAATAAATAATGGAAATCAAAATAGTGAAAGCAAATAAAACTGGCTTCAAAGGCTAACTGGAATAAGGAGGCAGAGACCATTTAAAAGCCAAAAAGGAAACAAGCAGATTTATCTGGAAAGAGATGAGAGGGTTTTAGTGCTGCCGCCAAGAAACCTTATTTATGATAGATCAATTGCTCTCTTGTAGCTCATATCTGAGGTGACGTGGTTCTTTATGAGCATCAACACAAATTCTCATTCATGTCCTTGGCCAGAATATCCAAACACTTTCATAGATTTACCTCCTTTATTGGAACTGGTTATAGAAAAGAATCTCCTTGTTTGCTGTTTTTCTTAAGTTATCATATTTACTGGGTTTAACCTGAAGAACTCAGAATAAGAAAACAGGTTTAAATAGGAAAACGGGAACCATAAGAAAATAGATATTCATTTGACTTAATGTTCTGTTTTAGTTTTAGTTTTGTTTTTTCAAAACCCCTGACTTGAAACAAAAGCCAGTATTGGCCTTCTCCATTGTAGGGATCCTGTCCTGTCCTAAAAGAATGTCCTACCATTCACTTTGCAAAATACACTGAGATTCACAAGGTAGGTTGAGGGAACCATACTTAACTTCTCATTTCATCATTTATGAATGTCTGGAACATAGATTATAATTCTGTCCTGAATTTAGGTTTCTTTTATCTGACCATTTCCATGGTAGCAGTTCGTCATTTGTGGGATATCATATAAATGGCAAGGTATAATTGTAAGACTATCACCAGGCCACTTTCTGTGTCCACCTATCATCAGGTAAATATACCATGTGCCCTGCCTGCTTATAATTCTATTTAATGACATTTTTGAAATTAATGCACCATGAAATTTTTGAGGAGGAGGAGGAGGAATTGGTTTTGTCCATAGAAGGCCTCTATTTAAATGTCAAAGTATCCTGTACTGATGGAGGAAAAGCTCTTTTGCAGGGTGAAATGAATGGAAGTAGCCACTTGGTTCTGGCTGTTTTTTCTGTCAGGAAGAAAAAACACAAAGCTTTCAATATCTTAAGGCGGGGTCCCACTGGCCGACAGACGCAAAACATATGCATAAGGACACAGTGGAAGAGCAAAATTTCAGGGGTGGCTCCATCCGTTGTCATCCACTCCAAAAAGTGGCAAAAATTTGCATAAACAGAACGGAAAAGAACAGAAAAGAACGGACATGGGTAGTATGTAGCGGGGATGTTAAACGGATGTTCATAGGAAGCCTAGGGGATGGAAGCGGATGACATCTCCAAAGGGGTTCCGGGGGATAATTGTGAAGCGGATGCATAGCGGATGAAGCAGATGCATCACGTACACCTAAAGGAAACAAAAGGGGATGCCGCGCGGATGTATATCGGATGCAAACTGCACATCCTTTCTATTTCCATGCTACTAATGCTGTGTAGACGTTCCGTGTATCTTTTGTTTCCTCCCTCTTTCCGTTTTCGGCTGCAGCAGATGTGAGTTGCGAGGATGCCCAGAGGATGCAGAGAGGATACAGTGGACGTTTAACAGATGATAAACGGACATAGAATGTTTGTTGCTCGTATGTTGCGGATTTACATCGTACACAGTGGAAAGTTCATCCATTCACAAAGTTTTGTGCAGCTCAAAACTTCTTATGTGGATGAAATCACAGTGGACGGATGCTCGACGGATAGAGCATATGAAACACGTATGCAATGAGTACAATGGATGCATAGCGTTCTCCAACGGATGGCAAGCTTTTTTTAACGTTTTACATCCTCTTTGCATCTGTAAGTGCAGTGGGACAGGGCCTTTAGCTCCCTCTACTGAAGACCAGAAATGTGCAGAAAATTTCATTTCAGAAAAGAAAGAAGACCAACAACAGCCTTTAAGTAAATGAGTAAGGCAGTGAGTTGAGTTTGGAGATTACAGTGGAAAGATGAAAGATGAAACCGGGCCGGGAAGGATCAGCTGAAGATTGGAAAAGGCCCCAGTAGGAAAAAGGGGGGAAGCAGATAGGCTGGGTAATATCATACAGATGTTAGTGCAGTGGTGGACTGAGACATCAATAATACAATTAGATTTAATCTTTCCAACCCAACTAATGTTCAGTAACAACCCTTATTATGATCCTTAGGCCATAATACGACAAGAGGGTCCAATAGCACAATGTGACAAAAGGTTCCAATTCAGAAATTGGGTTGATGCACTCCCTGTCTCAGGGGTGTCAAACAGATCTGGCCCACAGGGTGCTTAGATCTGGCCCACAGGGCAGGCCTGGAAATAGCAAAGGACCAGCCCACAGTGCCTCTGCTAGCAAAAATGGGGCATGGGGGGGCGCCTCCCACACACACCTTGCACTCCATTTTGGCCGGCAGGGTGCTGCAGGAGGCATCCATCTCATCTCCTCCCACCTGGCCAGCCCGCAGAGGACAACTGCATTCCAATAAATCCACTCTGACACCTCTGTTCTATCTAATGCATCGCTATGCGAGAGTTACTTGGGTAACTGTTTAGGATGTTGCTGATTTTTCCACTCTAAGCCTCCTTTCTGTTTCTCCCCTGGTCATGTGATCCAGAGTGGAGCATATATGCTGTTGTTGGGGCGGGGGTGGGAGTAGGGGGTGATTTTTTATTTTTTTCCAGATGTTGTTCTGTTGTACTTTATTAACTTATTTGATTCTTTTTGTTAGTTTTTTATTTATATATATATAAGTAAAAGTTGAGTCACCATGGGTGAATAGGCAGCAATATAAATTCAATAAATCAATAAATATGCAACCTGTTGCAAGCAAACCCACAGTTGTGCAAAAGAGAAAGCACAGCAAAGAAATATAACATATTGTTTTCTTATGCAGAAGTTTTATGGCCATTAGCAGGAAAATGTTTTACTATATGCTTTTTTTTTGTTAGAAAAAGTGATCTGAACTTTAGAAATCACTCCTGAACAATAACTGGAAAAACAGGTACTTCAACAGAAAGAATTATTATTTCAGGATATTCATAAGGTGTAGAAGTTAAAGCTTAGTAGCCCTCAAGTCAAATTCTATCATGCCAAGGGACAAAAAACAATAGAGCTGGGCAGACATATCTCACAGATAAAAAGTAAGTATGATGAGATGTAAAATCCTTGGGTAAAGATCCCTTACTGCAGGGCTATCAAACTCGCAGCCTGTGGGCCAGATGTATCATGTGCTGACTATGCCTAGACCCAGTTTAGCAAAGGGGGGAAAAGTCCAGATATGTCATGTGATGATGCCTTGATGATGCAAGTTTGACACCCCTGACTTAATGTTCCACCCACAGTATCTCAAAATATAAGAGTGCTACAAACTAGGAGAGTCATGCTGGCTTGGATGTCATGCATGGGATATATCATTTAGCTGTTAAGCCATACAGGAACACATTATTCTGCTGCAGAGTAGACCAACCCTGGTGTTAATGACCTGAGGGTGGCAATTGAAGCTCCCCAGTTAAGCTCCCCATATTTTCTGGAGTGTATTATTTCTAGCATTGATTTTGCTGCCATATTCTCCAGGTGTATCTTGTAGGAGAAGTTCAGTCCAATGTTACCCCAAGGTACTTTGGATGGGGATCATAAGGGAACAAGTTGTTGTTCAAGCCTTTGGGGCTTCATATGTTAGTTTGTGGTTAAGGTGGAAGCATGTAGTAACTGTTTTACTGGTGCTTGGAGTGAGCCTCCACACTAAACAAGCCTCAAGGTGCAGATTATGCAGAGATGTCTCAAAGACAATCCAACACATAATAGCAAGGCATCAGATGCAGGCAGGAACAGCATACCCCCAAATGGCACAATCAAGTAGCTGGCACTGTATACAGGGACATCTGCACAGTGTATGGGCTAGACTGTCCCACATGGGAGATTCCACAGAAGGTCCTGGAGAAATAACAGATCTGTGGGACCTACAGATCCAGAAGGATAGACAGATACTGGCCAATCAACCAGACATTGTGGTAGTAGACAAGACCAAGAAGACAGTGGTGGTGATAAACGTAATGGTGCTAAGTGACAGCAATATCAGGAGATGTTGAGAAGCTAGAGAAGTACCAGGGTCAGAAAAAGGAACTAGAGAAAAAAGGAATGAAAGATAAAAGACCAAAATGATCCCAGTGGTGGTAGGAGCACTCAAGGCTTTGACTCCAACAGATCCCAGGTACAACATCAAAACTCCCTGTCCAGAAGAATGCAATGTTAGACAAGTTAAGATACTGTGCAGAACCATCAAACTCCCAGGCATCTGATAGAAATCATGTGATTAAGGAAAGGTTGAGAAGATGATCTGAGAGCGACAAGGAGAGAGAAAGAGACAGTGACACAGAGAAAGAGAGGGACAGAGAGATGGAGATGATAGAGATAAAGATATAAGTTAAATATTAAGAAAATATAAATAAATAGAAAGCACTAGTAAAAGTTACAACAAAAACAAAACAAGATAAGGCATCCTGGGCTGATCAGCATTTATTTATTCACAATTTTTATAACCCATCAAACTTCATAAACTCCATAGGAAATTGTTATGGCCTGCCAGCTGCCAGAGGAGCTGGTGGAAGACTCAGATGATGAGGAACTTGGGGAGGAACTTGGGCCAGTCCTGGAGTCTGGAGAAGGCTCTGATGGATGCTATCGTCGGAAACAGAGATAGGGCCAGGGCTGTCCGATATTTTCCAGCTGCCTTTGGAGTCAGAGATAAGTGGGGAAGAAGAACAGCTGGAGCCTATTCCAAATGCGAGTATGCGCAGAGCTGTCAGAAGGGGAGAACAACTGAGGAACAGGGGCTGACTTGGCAAGAGGGGTACACGTGGATGCTGAACAGCCCCTTCCTGGGGAATAAATAGAGGCAAATGGGGGGGGGGGGGTTGCAGGAGACAATAGTTTGTATTTCTTTTGGAAGGTTTGTGCCTCAGAGACTTCTTGATAGGAATTAATTTACAGCTTTGCAACTGGAAGCTCTCGGCCTGGCAATTATCCAAAGACTGATAAGGTCTGTTCTTGCAATTAACCCTTGGAAGGATTATTGCTGGGACTTTTCTGTGTGTGAATGCTATGAATTCACAGTAACTAAATAAAGAGGGTTTTTTGGGGACAAGGAGTCTGATTCTTGGTTCTGCTAAGCCTGGGTCAGAATAGAAAACATACAACCAACATAACAACAGTTATTAAAAAATCTACCAAAATATTCAATTGAAAAGCACAATAGAATAGTGGCTGCTTATATAACTGGAGACAAGAACTTCCAAAGTACAAGGCCACAACTGAGGATGGGTACTTGGTTTATGTCCTCATCTCACACACGTTAGGCCGGGGTAGGGAAATTGGCTCTTCTATCACTTATGGACTTTAACTCCCAGAATTCCTGAGTGAGCCATAAAAGTTTCCCCATCCCTGGCCTATTGGTTTTTCAGTTGTGGGGAAAAATAATTTTTGACTTGAATGGGACTGTTTAATATACAAATATAGGACATATATCCTACATTTGAATATTAAACAGTCCCATTTGTATATTAAACAGTCCCATTCAAGTCAAAAATTGATTTCCCTCACAACTGAAAAACCAGTAGGCCAGAGATAGAGAACCTTTTATGGCTCACTCAGGAATTCTGGGAGTTGAAGTCCATAAATGATAGAAGAGTCAAGTTCCCCTACTCCTGCGTTAGGCCTTTCAATGATTTTCCTAGTAGATGGGCAGAGCCATAGACTTTTATTATGTCCAGCCATTATGATTATGGTCTTTTTTTCTTGGCACTCTCAAAGCATCAATACTGTAGCATTTGCAAAGGAAAGAATAACATTCACTTCTGGGAAAGTGTAGAATCTTCAGGGATTCTCTTTTTTATTGTTAAAGTACTGTTAAAGTACTGTTTCCATTTTCTCAGAAACCCTTTGAAACCATCATCCTTTGAAACCCTAAAGACATGCAAGAACGAAGTCAGAATTCTACAGGATCTGGTCCTCTGGCATTTTCATTATTCCTTCAGCAGGCACATTTATTTATTTTGTAATTTGGTAGCTGTCTTCAGGCATTTCAGGTTGCAAAGCCTGCCTCATCTCATGCTCACATGTACACTTAGGATTCGATGACACTTGAAGGGGGCTTATGCTTGCTTCTTTCTTGCAGAAAGTTTAGAGGAGAAGGCAAGGTTTTCATTATCTATTTAGCAGAGCAGAACAAGGGCAGGAAAAGGGACATACAGTACCTGATTCCAGCCTCCTGAGTGCAAGTCCAGAAACTTCTTCCACAGCAGAGCTGTACCCCAATGTTCAAGCAAATCTCTTCCTGGAAGATTATAAGCAGTTTGACTGTGTTGAACAACGTCAAAGGCCTGAACTGATCAGAACCTTTAATAAACTTTCCAAAGCAAACTTGTAAGGCCATCAATCTGAATCAGGATACATAATTGATTTTTGTTTTAATTACTTGACATAGTGAAAAACCAACTCCAGAAAAGAAGATGAGGCCTGCAGACCTGCCAACCCCTGATAAAGGAAAATCTGGAGACCCATGAAAAAAAATCTGGAGATTCTATAAAAAATAGTGAGATTCTATTTTTTTCCCTGATCAAGATTAAACAAGCCCCTTTTCCATTGAGGAAAGTCATTAACAGTTTTTTTAAATGTTTTATTTGTGTTCCCTGTTGTAAGAAGATGCAGCTTGCTTTCTTCTATTGAAAAATCACCACCTCTTTTCGCCATGTTTATACGATTGCAATCGCTTTCCCGTGCTGAACTTACAAAGATTACTGGGAAACTAGCCTCGTTCCCAGGGCCTAGTCCCCTTTCAAAATGACGGACAGACATGAAGAAAAACGATTACCTATATACTCGCATATAAGCCAACCCCCAAATTTGAAAAAAAAAAAAAAAGCGTTTTAAATTTGGCATGAGATTGAGGAGCCTTGTCGTGAGACTGTGAGAAATGACAAAAAATCGTGAGACTCACGGCAGAACCGTGAGAGTTGGCAGGGCTGGGCCTGGGCAAAAATTAGATGTAATAACTTCAAATATAGTTCTAAGGCAAATGTAGTAGAAGCTCTGAGGCCACTTCTAGTTTTTTGAGTCTCTGTGCATTCAAATTGTATATATCCCATCACAAATTCTCTAATGCTGTAAAGACATCTTTAGGCATTATTTAAAAGTGCTACTCTATCCATGTCCTAATTAGGGGTGGGCTTCAAATTTTTTAGCAAGGGGCTCTCTGCCCTAATGACTGGCTGGGTGGACATGATTAGGTGGTCATGTGACTGGGTGGGTGTAGCCAACTTGATGTCTCTTTGCCTAATTACCTAATTACCTAAATATATATATATATATATATATATATATATATATATATATATACCAAAAAGCTGTTTATTATTTCATGCATTTAATACTTAAATAAAAGACTGGGTGAAACCAGGCTTAATAGCAGTGACTGTGAGAGGAATCTTGGAATCTTAGTGGAGTTTCTGGTGAGTTATGTGATTCTTATTATTTGGGAATTAATCCCCTTGGAGGATTATATAGCTATGTTATCTGATTTTTTCAATGGCTCTCCCTCCCAAGTGCTGAGTGGATTGTTATCTAGCTTACAATACTTTTACTAGATGTGAAATGTTCTTGGCTGAACACCCAGAAGTTCAGTTAAGCCTATTAAGAGCTTTCCCTTGCTGCTTATCTTTCTGAGGTTATTTGGGGCTCTCCGAGCCCTGCAGTCTTAGCCTGGGGCTCTCCCAAGCCCCTGTGAGCCCCCAGCAGCCCATCCCTGGATTCCAATGAATGTGAAGAATCTAAATTTAATAAATATCCTTATTACGGACTGTAATCTTTCATTGGAAGAAGGAATAATTCTGTCTGTGTTTCATATTATCTCAGGCATATATATCTTGTTTTAAATTAATTTAGGATATATAATATAAATTTCAGGTAGTCCTTGACTTACAATAGTTCACTTAATGACCATTCAAAGTTACAACAATTCTGAAAAAAGTGACTTATTGCCATTTTTCACAGTTACAAGTTTTGCAGCATCCCCAAATTCAGGTGCTTGGCAACTGGTTCATACTTATGACTGTTGCTCTGTCCCAAGGTCATGTGATCACCTTTTTTGACCTTCTGACAAGCAAAGGTAGATGGAGAAACCAGATTCACTTAAAAACCAAGTTACTAACTTAACTACAGTGATTCAGTTAATAACTGTGGCAAGAAATGTCATAAAATGGGGCAAAATTTACTTAACAAATGTCTCACTTAACAACAGAAATTTTCAGCTCAATTGTGGTCGTAAACTGAAGACTAATTAAAATTACATATTCTAAATTTAATAAACACCTCTGTAAATGAAAAAAGAATTTCAGGATTTATCAGTGTAGGGACTCAAGTCCTGAAGAGTACCATATACGATTCTTGCTGAACAATTGGACACAGGCCCAGGAAAAATCCACTTCTTCAGATGTATTGATGATCATTTTCGGGTCTGCAGAATATCCTTTGGAGAATCCATTTCAATAATCAGTGGAGTTCTTAACAGACAAGATATGAAGGCAGACGTGAAGGAGGCCTTGATTTAAACAGATATTGTACAACAATAAAATCAGGCATCTCATCCAACATTTTCCAAATTCATTTTAAAACAGTTCTCCCTAATCAGACTTGAAAGGAATCCATATCAACCTGACTGTATAAATTAATTTATGGTTGAACTTTCATTCTGTAGGTCTTATTTGTTCTCCTCATCAGTTAAATGCCTTTGTTATATATTAAAATAAAAAGAGGAACACAACTGGGCTTGGAAATTATGTTTTCTATTCATGATAGGTTTTATAATTAATGAAAGCAAACTGTGCAGAAAATGTTCAAATGATCGTTATGTTGTTTTTGATAATTTTTTAGGTATCTCTAACTATTCTATTCCATCTGATTAAGACCGTAATATAATTCTGATTTGTTTTAAAAATTCAATGTGTGATCTAGGAACACAGGCGTTGCTTCTTAAAATGTCCAAACATTTGGAAATGGTCTTTTCAAACGTCTCCCAGCATGCAACAATTTCACCCCATTATTCAGATTTTAGTTTGTGATTGTTAAAATTTCATCCTACAGACCAGCTGGTGAATTCTGCTCTCACAGGACTTTTAATAGTACATTATACTAGCAGCTGCTCTACATGGAGAGAATGTCCATGATCTGCACACAAAGCATCACTAGTCAATGGCCTTGCATAAGGGATTTTTGCATCACAAAATTGAAGCCCATTTCATTTCTGAAGCACAAATTTCACCAGATGGGAAATTATCATGTAGCAAAGGGATTGCGATCAATTATGGAAGTCTATTCCATTCCACTATTCAAGAAGCTCCAAATTATTTCCATAAATAATTAATCCTGGGTATTTATTCCCATCTTTAAAGGGGAGTAGATAAAGCTGATAGCATATATTTTATATATTATGTATTCAAAGTTCAGAGAGAAGAAATGATCAATACTGATTTCAAAAAAACAGATCCAAATATCTCCTTTGGGTCTGTTCACTTCTAATGGTCTCCTTGTACAGACTTTTCCCTCTATTATTCCCTCCAACTCTATTATTCCTTCCAACTCTGTTATTCTATTTTATTCTATTATCATCAGTATATGAAGGACCCTTAGCTTTACATCTTCATCCCTGGTGGTGTAATTGATGCCATGTCTCAGCCAGTCCTTGAGTATTGAAAATTTGTCCTGAAATGAATACAAACTCCAGCTCCTTTGTCATGCAATGGTGGTTTATTCATTAGCTCAGCAAACAACAAATACTCTTCTCTGACAAGAAAGGCTAAAAGCTAGGCAAGATTGGGTTTGAGTTTGTTCCCTTTCCTTTTATTACCATTATCATGAGACACACCCAACCACATCTAGGTCTATACGCAGTTCTAGTTCTGGCCACGCTTAACCCATTATCCTTAAAGTCTATTAACCCTATAACACGTCTACATCCCTACCCTATTCCAACCCTCACTAACTGATCCCCACCTGGTGCCATCTTCACCATGTTTTCATCTAAGTCCTAATTACCACCTATATGTGCCCCAACTCACTTTAACAAGATGCATCACATCAATACATGAAAGAGCCATTTCCAGCAGCCCCCCGCAGTTTCTTCAGAATCCATCCTCCATCCCCATAGATGTTACATAATCCATCCTTAGCTCTGCTGAGTCATCCCAAAGCCATTGGCCAGCACACAAGCAGAAATTACAGATCCAGCATCAGCAGAGATAAGGTGACATGGCCAGCTGACTTGCTGCAAGGCATATTCGGAGCTGACAGGCTCTGAGTAGACTCGAAGCCCGACACCATGGCTGCCCTTTTATGGTGCCTGGAGGCCATAAAGGCTTGGAAGGGAGACTACAGGTTTCAACTGGACCCTGGTAAGGTGGAATTGGATGCAGGGAATCTCAGGATCTAGAAGTTTATCATGTTATGTTCTGGATAGGACTATACTATTCCAGACATCTTCTGTGCAATCTGAAGTCATGGAAAGTTGTGGCAAGGAGAACCTTTGTGCAATTTGGTGTTGTGCCCCAACTGCATTCTTATCTAGCCTAATTCTAGTCTAGTGAAGAGAAGGGCCAGGGGAGACATGTTAGCAGTGTTCCAATATTTGAGAGGCTGCCACAGAGAGGAAGGGGTCAAGCTATTTTCTAAAGTGCCTTTTGAAGGAACAGATCAGACATCCAGTCCTTGCTTATCAATAGAGACCAAGTGGAGCAAGTGGCCACTTTAAAGTTTCTGCATATTACTCTAAAAGAGGACCTGACCTGGAGTGCCCACATTGCAGCCCTGGACAAAAGGGGCCAGCAGAGATTATACTACCTGAGACTTCTCAGAAAACAACAACTGAATGAAAAACTGCTGGTGACCTTCTACTACTGTACCATAGAGTGCATTTTAGCATACTGCACCTCTGTATGGTTTGCCAATTGCACAGTGGCAGATAGGAAAGCACTCCAGAGGGTTAATGTCATTGCCCAGAAGATCATTGGTTGCCCTCTCCCCTCTTCGGAAGAGCTTTATGGCTCCTGCTGCCTTAAGAAAGTTCAAAACATTCTCAAACATCTATCTCATCCTGGGCACACTTTTTTTGAACTATTACCATCTGGCAGATGGGACAGGAAAATAAAAACAAGGACAAATAGGCTGAAAAACAGCTTCTATCCCAGGGCAGTAGCTCTTTCGAATTCTACCGTATAGTGCAGTGTTGGTGTGGTGTCGGGGATTTTCGGTTCAATGTGTGAAGGGTGAAGGATGTGTGTTTGTGTTTATTTTCATGGTCATGGTCATGATGTGCAGTGAAAATGGTGTTTGATTTCGTTGTATGAGGTGCAATATCAATAAAAGTAAACTGAACTATAGGCCAGACAAGGACCAATGGATGGAAACTGAACAAGGAGAGATTCAACCTAGAAATAAAGAGAACTTTTCTGATAGTGAGAACAATCAACCCATGGAACAGCTTGCCCTCGGAAGTTGTGGGAGCTTCATCACTGGAAGCTTTCAAGAAGAGACTGAATTGCCACCTGTCAGAAATTGTGTAGGGTGCTAGATCTCCTGCTTGGGTGGGAGGTTGGGCTAGATGACCTACAAGGTCCCTTCCAGCTCTGTTAATTTGTTATCTGGCTTGTGGGTCCCTGAGTGCAGTCATTCATACCCTAGTCACCTATCTCTTTGATGATTGAAATGCGCTCTAGGTGGGCATGTTTCTGAGGTGAGCTTAAAAGGGTGGTCTATTTCAAGAAATCGTACTGCAACTGTCACACAGAAAAATCTCTAATGTCTGTTCAATACTGAGTTTTTTTAAGACAGGAAATAATGAGAATAGGTTGAATAATAACTCCCTTCCCTCCCTTCCCAGGTTTTGGTAATGCAGTTCCAAGTGTGACACATTTTTATAAATGTAACAAGGAACTATTCCTTTACACATACAAAATAGAATGTTACGAAAGAAGAACATCTTCCTGCAAGCTTTTAATGCTAATACATTATTTCAGAATTACAATACAGTTATTACTCATAATGCTGAATAGCCAAGAAAAGCTTAATCAGGATCATGAACCCTGAAATCACACACTTGGAAATTATCCAACTGAATCTGGTGTATTTTTGTTATTACTCCTGTGTTGTTGTTGTTTTTAAACAACACTGTCACCAAAATACTTTTAGCTGGAGTAATGAATGTGCAAGAGTTGCATTTAATAGATGTGAGATGGAATAGATTGGGACAACTGAAGACTGTCAATTTGTCAGTCATTTCATAAATAACTCAAAATGGCTCATGCTTAAGCAGATCACAATTTGTGCTGTCAATTGGTTTCTCTGCTGTCACTGCTATCAATTCTACTCAGCAATTAAGTATAACTTTTGCAACAGTATCAAGAATATTAAAAAAAAAACGCTTACCTTTAAAAACCTTTAGAAAGAGGGTGATGTACTTACTTCTACCTGGAGCAAAAGAAATATTTACACTAATGTTATTGGAAAATTCCTGTGGAATTATCTTGAATTTCATTTATTAACCATCAGCACACATCAAAACAGTTAACTGGAAAAAAGAGACATAAAGCATGCAAAACAGGAGAAGGAAAGAGACATGAACAACATACAAGAAATAAAAGGTTCAGAACATTTGATATCCATCTACATTATTTATTTCTATATATCAAAGGGCACAGATCTTTACAGAGTCACTGAAAACAACTTGGGTATTTGGCATCAGGGAATCCTGCTCGGTTCTGATCCATGAAGAAAACTATATAATGGACCTATGAAAGGTACAGGTGGTTCTGGATTTACAACAGTTCAGTGAGTTTGAAGTTATAATGCACTGAAAAAAATGACTTATGAGCTTTTTTCACTCTTATAACCGATGCAGCATTCCCCCATGGTCACCTGATCAATATCCAAACACCTGGTAACTGACTCATATTTATGATGCCCATCTCATCTCTTTTATGATTTTCAGACGAGCAAGTCAGTGTAACAACTTAACAACTGTGTTCACAACTTAACAACTGCAGTGATTCACTTAACAACGGTCTGGCTTATTGACAGAAATTTTGGGTTCAATTGTGGTAGGAAGTCAAGGGTTGCCTTATGTAATTTCCCCCCTGAAAATAATTCGAAATCATATTTTCCTCATAGTTATGGTAGTTTTTACAAATCACAGCACTCTAGATTTTGAAAGAGTTCAAGAAAAAAATGGAATTGGATTTCCTTTCATTGGAAAACTAACACTTTTTACAATACCCTGTTTGTAGTGGTAGTTCAGCTCTCTCCTTCTCCGCCTCCAAGTTACACATACACACACACACATAAACATACATACACATATATACACACATATGCACACCATTTCCTGTCCTATTGTTTCTTTTTCTTTTTCTTTTTCTTATATATATCTATTTCATGTATTAATAATTATGTTTATACTTATACCTATTATCTTGTAAACGATTGACAAGTCAAATAAATAAATCAAATATATATATGCACACACACACACACACACATATATACACAATATAGATATATTTGTTTTTTTAAGTTTTCACAGGTACTTACATGTGTGCTGTTCAGCTTCCTTCGGGTATTATCCCACGTCATTGTAGTGCACTACAATGACGTGGGATAATACCCGAAGGAAGCTGAACAGC
>BLBF01000016.1:28649927-28696284 GCA_015471245.1 Laticauda colubrina
GAGTAGTTCAGAGAACCAGCAAATACCACCTTTGACTGGCCCCGCCCGCATCTATTCTCTGCCTCCCGAGTCCCAGGTTATTGGCTGGGTCTTCTTTTGTTGCCCTTACGAGGGGAAATGGAGCTGGAAAGCAAGTTAGTGGGGTGGGGAGGGAATGGAGATTTTGCAGTAACCTTCAGCCAGGAGTGGGGAGGGAATGGGGATTTTACAGTATTCTTCCCCTGCTATGCCCATCAAGCCACACCCACAGAACCGGTAATTAAAAAAAATTGAATCCCTCCACTGATATACATATACGTATATAATACAATACAAAATGTGTGTATATATGTATATATACATATATATATGTATACAAACTCAATACAGAAGCCTGATGATGGCAGATGAGATTCTGCTGAAACATTGCTACAACTTTAAAAGCAGTAAAATGACGTGGGATAATACCCGAAGGAAGCTGAACTGCATATATATATATGTTTTCTTAGGCTTTCGCGGGTACTTACATGTGTGCTGTTTAGCTTCCTTCGGGTATTATCCCACGTCATTGTAGTTCTGTTAAAGTTGTAGCAACGTTTCAGCAGAATCTCATCTGCCATCATCAGGCTTCTGTATGGATATGGGTCTTACAGCTCCTGGTTTTAAATTTGAGGCTGGTCCATTCTGATTGGTTGGGAGCCTGGACCTGTACATCATGCCCGGCCACATACATTGGACAGACCAATAGAAGAATAAGTACCCGCCTAGATGAACACAAAAATGCAGTAAAAAAGCTGGAACACACCTCCTCACTAGTCCATCACATGAAAACCACAGGTCACAACATCAACTTCAATGGCACAAAAACCCTAGCCACTATAGAAAACCCCAACCACAGAATCATCAGAGAAGCCATAGAGATTGAAAAAAGACCTGACAGCATGAATAGAAGAGATGATTCCACCAGACTGTCAATCATTTGGAAGCCTGCACTCTCAAATAGAAAGATCTCCAGGCCACAAGCCAGGCAAACACCTGGGCAAAAACAGACTCCCTCTGATAGCTCCAACCCAACCCCCCCACCAAGCACCCAGGTGAAACCCAGCTTGCTAATGAATAGCAGCTTGCTAATGAAGAGCAGCCGTCCCTTCACACGGAGCCAAGCTGCACTAAAAGCCTCCAACACAAGAACAGAGTGTTGCCAGCCAATCAAAGCCACAAAACAGACAGAAGAAACCAGAAACACCAATCAATCAAACTCCAAGTCCAATGAACACAGGTCCAGGCTCCCAACCAATCAGAATGGACCAGCCTCAAATTTAAAACCAGGAGCTGTAAGACCCATATCCATACAGAAGCCTGAGGATGGCAGATGAGATTCTGCTGAAACGTTGCTACAACTTTAACAGAACTACAATGACGTGGGATAATACCCGAAGGAAGCTAAACAGCATATATATATATATGTGTGTGTGTGTGTGTGTGTGTGTGTGTGTGTGAAGTTTTCACGGCATTCAGCTTTGTTTGGGTATTTTCCCACGTCATTATAGTTGTGCTTTTAAAGTTGTAGCAATGTTTTGGCAGAATCTCATCTGCCATCATCAGGCTTCTACCATTCCTAGATGTACTAATCTACAAAAAAAAACAGATGGCACCTTATACCAAAAGAAAACACACACCAACTGCTACCTCTAAGCCCAATCCCACCACCACCCAGCACAGATAAACTCCGTGGCCAAAACACTAATTGCCAGAACCAAACGCCTGGCAGACAAGAGACATATAAAGACTGAACTATGCACCCTGACTAAAGTACTGACAGCCAACAGCTTCCACAAAAGCAAAATCACTGGCTTGATCCACAAAAACACACTGAGACACAATGGAGACCTAGAAGATCAACAGACCTATGGAACAGCTGTCCTGCCCTACATAAGAGGTACCACAGACAAAATCAGTAAGATGCTACACAGGCATCACATCAAGGCTGCCTTCAAAACAGACAAAAAAATAGCAGGGGGGGGGGGGGAGGGAGGGAGAGAGAGAGAGAGAGAGAGAGAGACAGAGAACAATTTCCTCCAATAGATCCATCTCTGCTGGAGTGTTAAATGTCAGTACAAATATTTTTGAATGATTGAGTGTTTAATCATTTGTAATATGTAATTTTTTATTTGGTTCTTCTTTTTTCCCCAAAAAAACATTTTAAGTTTTCCTGCATGGGCTTTCAGCAGAAGATATGGAAAGCATGAAAGAGAAGTCAGGCTTTGCATGCCACCTCGTCTTCTTCTCTGAGTTCTATGTTTTAGCTGAAGGTCAAGGTTTTTGGAAAGTATGATTAAGAAAAAAAAGACAAGACACTGGTTACAGTACACAAGTATCATCCAAGCTCTGCCAGTTTTTTGAATGTGTTGCAATTTGTTAGAGCCCAGGAATATGCAATGGTACGTCACTATATGAAACAAAAAGGAAATGCAGATCACTTTCCAAATACATTGAAACTGAGGTAAGTGAGGGATAAACCCAACACACTTTCATGCTCTTTACATGCTGATCTAAGTCATTGTGATTATGCAGTCTGCTATGCATTTTTCTAAAACATAAATTTGTTTGAAAGCATTTATTTATTTGTTTGCTTGTTTTTCTTTATTTTTTCTTTCCTACCTTTATTATTTCTACAAATAACCCAAGCAGGTGAGCATATCCAATACATCTTCCTCATCTGTTTTCCTCACAACAACAACCCTTGTAAAATAGATTGGCCTGAGAGACTGATTGGCCCAATGTAACCATTGGCTTTCATGCCCATGGCAGGACCTGAACTCATGGTCGCCTGGTTTCTAAGGCTTGCGCCTTAACCATTAGACCAAACTGACTCCTTATAAGAGCTGAACAGTTTCAAGCAAAATTCCATAGCTTATCTGAATTTGAATATTGCTTTCGAAGTACACATTTTCAGATGAACTTTCTGCATGTTACAATTAAAATAACAGGAGTTTGATTTGAAGTTTTTAATGTCAGAACATTTAATTTCTTCTTCCTTGTTCCTCCTCCTTCTTCCTCCTTCCTTTTACTTCGACCTGTTCCTCCCCTTCTCCTCTTTCTTCCTCCCTCATGCAAACTAAATGTGGGATGAATCACACCATTGTTCAGTTGTCTATCAATTATTGTTTACTCCCTCCACCCTAATAATAGTATTGATTGGAGTAAGAAAATAGAATAAGAAATGTACTGAAAAGCAGGAACCAACAATGATTAATAATAGATGAAACCGTATGCATTGCTCTCATTATCCCTCCATATTATCAACAAAAGGGAAGACTGAGCAATATTTATCGGTGGTAGTAAAATTAGCATGGCCATACTGAATCTGTGAGCTGCACAGATAAAATTGGTAATGACTACATACCGTGAAAAAAAATATTTTCAGGAACACTTTCAGAGATGATGATGTGTCCACTTATCCTATCCAACTTCTCATCTTTTCTCCTCACCAGCCAAACATTGATTTTATCGTCAGTTGCATGATAAGTAGTATGTGTGTGTCTTTTTACTTCTTTGTGGCAAAAAGTAGCAATTTAATATAGTGCTCTAATGAGTGCAATGATGAATGTTTGGTGATAGAAAAGGATAGCAATACAGACTTTGTTCTATTGACCTTGTGGGGAAATAATTTGATGTGGTAAATCAACCTTCTCCAATCTGGAATTTTCTAGAAATATTGGGCATACAATCCCTAGAATTCTAGGGGACCGTATGCCCAATTATCTCTCTAGCTGGAGAATTATAATGTGCAGTTCAGCAGATAATGGCCAGTAGTTTGGAGAATGTTGTGTTATACAATTATTCATTTGGGGAATTTTTGTTAAAGACATATTCCCATTTGACCATCATTTGAAAAGAGATTGTTTGATCACCATTAGAGATGCATCCTCAGTTTGCACTTGCTCGAATTGGAAAACGCAGCACTATAATTACACCAGAAGTCATTAAGGTAAGTTTAATCACATGGTTAGGTTCAACAGTGCAGTAGACCAGACCGCACAGAGAAGCCTTCCCAACGTAGGGTGTTGATCACATCTCCCACAATTTCTTGCCTGAGCCAGCCGGAAATTATAGGAATTGTTCCCCAGCATGTCTGCTTTAAGATCCTAATATTCTTCATCTTCATATTGATTGTTGTCATGAAATCAGAAGTGGCATGGTAAAACATCAGTTCCAATTTCTATTCTCTGGAAGAAATCCAGAGAGAGAATATTCCCATTTAGATGTTCACCTTCTGCCTGAAGAATACATCAGAGGAGAGTCCACAAGGCGGTAGTAAATATATCTTTGACTTCCACATGACAGCTCATCAAGGATTGGTGTGATAAATTACCTGACAGCCTTCTGCAAACTAAATATAGTGTTCCTTCCATTTTTTTTAACTCTTTGACTATCTCTTTCCAATCTTGATAATTTCTACTACCCCTCCTTCAATTTATTTTAGCTTATCTGTGTCACTCAATGAATATAGTGCCAGATATGGAGCACCATTATCTGTTCTGGATGACTCCAGTGTGACTTCTGAAGAATACAGCTGAATGTTTATTTCCCTTGACTTGTGAATTGTCATTGATTAATGCAGGTTTCCTATTACATTGAACCCTTTTGTGATGGCTTGTGATCAATAGCATTTTCATGGAACATAGAACAATAGAGGGGCTCCTACAAAGATGAGAGGGTCAAACTATTTTCCAAAGCACTAAAAGGCAAAACAAGAAACAAGTCACAAGGAAATTTCTCCTTAGTTCTAGGCTGCTTTTCTCCCTTGTTAGTTTCCATCCATTGTTTCTTGTTTTGACTTTTAGTGCTTTGGAAAATAGTTTGTCCCTCTCATCTTTGTAGGAGCCCCTGAAATATTAGGACACTGCCACCATGTCTCCACTAGTCCTTCTTTTCATTAGACTAAGACATACCCAATTCCTGTAACCGTTGTTCCTATATTTTAGCCTCCTAATCATTCTTGTTGCTCTTCTTTGTACTCTTTCCAGAGTCTCAACATCTTTTCTATATTGTGGTGACTAGAACTGGATCACTATTCCAAATGTGGCCGGACTAAGGCTATATAAAGTGGTGCTAATACTTCACGTGATATTGATTCTATCTTTCTATTAAGATAGGATTACATTGCCTAGGATTACATTGCCCTTTTTGGCTTTTGGGGGCCTCTTTTTTTGTTCAAATGTTTTCACTTGCATTACCTAACTTTTATAGTTACACAATGTTCAGTGTATTTTGCTTCAGTGCAGAAATATATTTCATTGTCTCAGATTCATCCCTATTCTGCAATCTACTGAACCAGAAGTGAAGTCTTCAGTGCCCTTGGAAAAGAACCTGGGACTGAAACATACTGAGGTATCCAATAAATGTTTCTCAGGCTGTTTGAGAATTGCCTTGTATACATCTGTCTGGGACATGTTGTACTAGTTAGTTACTTAGTTAGTTTACTTTATTGTCATTGCACCTCGTAAAACAAAATTAAATGCCATCTTCAAAGTACATTATAACTATAAAAATAAAACACAAACACCATCTTCAAAGTACATTATATGTACATTATAAGTACATTATAACTATAAAAATAAAACACAAACACACATCCCTTCACATTCTATATGATTGTATTGAAAATTCACCCTCTTAATTAAGATAGAACAAGCCACTTTTCTAAAACATCCATTCATTTTGTAATATGTGGCACTGACATTCTAGTGATTAGAATGATGCAACATGTTATAAGGCTTTGGGGTTTTTTCAGTTTTTGACAGAGTTGTAGTCTAAGGTCTGCAAATGCCATATAAACAGAAGGAAAGGATTCCACTGATTGATATAGTTGTCCGTGGTACCGTATCTCACAAAATAAGGCTGGGCCTTATTTTTTTTGACCCCCGAAAAAATGGCTAGGCTGTCTTTTCAGGGATGACTTAATTCCCTCCCCTTGCATCCTCGGGTGAGTGGGCAGCGATGACTTGGATGTTGACCTCGGCGTTGGTGGGGCACTTCGTATTGGGAGACCTTATGCCACCATTGCTTTCCCTTCTCCCCATGCTACCGCAGCATTTAGAGCAATGCTATGGCGTTTGGCACAGCCATGTGTGGCCAGCTAGGGCTCCTCCCTACAACCGGGGGAGCCAGCGGAGACACTCAGAGCCAGTGGAGACACTCAGGTTCAGGCACTCCTGTTGCCGCCTTCCCTTCACAGGCAAAGCCAATTCTTTTAAAAATGACGCCCTACTATGACAAAGCCTCCCCTGCCTGAGAGGGCAGTCCAGCCCCACATGGGGAGGCAAATCTCCTGGGACCACAGCGCAGGATCCGCCCATCCCGGGACAAGTGACCAGCCACCATCCCTGCCTGGTGCCAGGCAGAGCGTGAAGAGCAGGCAGGCCCTCCTGCTCGGCAGAGCTCTTGCCAAGGCAGTGAGTGCCTCTCCACCAGGTCCTCTGTTCATCCCTCCAGGGCCGCGCCAAAGCCGTGTGGGCTGGGAAAAGCCAGGAAAGTGAGCCGGGGGTGCGCACCCATCTGCCAAGCAAAAGAGCCGGGCCACCCCTAGCTTGGCTTCCTTCCCAAGTCCCTCTAGCCCAAACCTGAAGGGGCCAGTGGGAGAGGCTGCCTGAGGCAGTGATAGCACCCAAACATCTGTGGACAGGGAGGTGAGGCGACGGCCTGTGCTGCTTCCCTGGCCAGCGGGTCCAGTGGAGAGAGCCTGAAGCCACTCGCCCTTTCCACCCCTTGCCCAGCCCATCCCCGTCTCCACGCATCTCCAAATGCGCCGGCATCTCCAAACGCTGCAGCGCACAGGCATCGAGCAGAGGCGCTGATTCGGTGGGGCTCAGCTCAGAGGAGGACGTGGCTCAGGCTGTCGCCTTGCCTCCCTGTCCTCGGATGGGTGGGCACTATCACTGCCTCGGGCAGCCTCTCCCGGTGGCCCCACTCTAAATGCCGTGGCAGCATGGGGAGAAGGGGAAGCAATGGTGGCAGAAGGTCTCCTGATATGAAGTGTTCCCACCAATGCCAAAGTCAACACAGGCAGCACCATATCCGGGTATGCAACAAAAGTACTTCCTAATGGCAAGCCCCCCCCCACCATTCCCCCCCCCCCATTTTGCATGTTTAATATAGGTCTTAATTTGGGGGGAGGGACTTAATTTGATTTTATGCTGATAAAACATGCTGGGACTTCCCATTGGGAGAGGCCATATTGTTGGAGAAATGGTATCCTTCAGGACATAGGTTCTCTGAAGTAGTTTGCAAGTACTTTCAAGGAAAAGAATTGAATAAAAATAATACAGATGTACTACATATAGGCAACTCCTGGAGAAACAAAGGAAATTATATTAGAGTTTTTAAAAAATAAATTGCATACTAATTTTATTCAGAATAATAACTTATTTTACATAGTGATGATCTAGTTAATAATAATTTCAGTAGTGACCAGAAAAAATTCAATAGTATAAGTTCACAGGATTTTCCGAGTGCCATCAAAAAGGGGACAATTTGGGGATCAATGGATTAAAATTGTCCATCCCTTGCTTTTTAGAAGATCTTGGTTCAAAAGTCACTATACAAGTCATTTGTAGATCAAGTATTAAATCCAGATTTTTTTTTCTTACATTCCCAGTTGATACAATCTACTAACTAACAAAACTGCTATTTTGATTAAATATTTGGCTATGTGCTTCATGGAATAAGTTCCTTCCATTCTACTAATGGAAACAATTTCAAGTGCTGTCAAATTCCTTCTCTTCCCTCTGTGTTTTAAAGATATGATTGATTTAAATTTGTTATGGCAGCCCACTCCAGTAGAAACTCAGTGGCTTTATAGAAACAGTAAAAACAATCACACATTCAATAAGTACGAATATTCTCAGTGGGCCCAAGGGTGTGTGGAGCAAGACACCATGCAAGTGTTAATGGTGAGGATTTTGTGTGTGTGTATTTGTGTGTGTGTGTGTGTGAAGAGAGAACAACTTTATTTCATTATCACATTCAAATATAGTTGTTGGCATATATAAATGCCACTTAAGTCAAATCAGAGTTTTGAATGGCAGGTAGAATATTAGCATACACATTCTCAGTCTTTGTGATCTTCAAGTGTCTCCTAAAATATGATGAATTGGTTTTTAAAATGACATCTATTGTTCAGAATTATTTTTGGAGCTTTTGGGTATACTCAAGAGAGCCTGAGCTTTTACTGAGTGTATAGCTAGGAAGCTGTGATATAGAAAGAATGACAACTCACTTGCTACATGACATGTTCGTTCAACACACTTCCTAGGCCATATTATTTGTACTTATTGTATGTATCATGGTTTTTAAAAAAAAATACTTATAAATGTTTAACACAACATCCATTGTTAACAACTCTGGAGGATAACTACCACATAATAAAAATGGGGCTTTTTTTTTACATTTGATGATGAAATTGGAGGGAACAATTAATCAATTGGTAATTATCTTTGAACAATTCCAGGAAATTCATTACTTTTCTATCAAATTGGTTCCACTCTCAACCAGTCTTAATCAGTCTCAAATCCAACCAACCACTCAGGAATCTATATAAATGAACAAGATACTTCACCCCAAAAACACCCACTGAAGATGTTACCTAGTTTGGTAACAAAACATATGGTAGCCAAGCAACAAGCTCAGAGAATAAACCTAAATCTACAACCCGAGCTACAAATATTCTCTACAATCTCAAACAATTCTTCCCACCAGTAGATTCTGCCTTCCTGTTTTCTTAAATGTATTGCTTCACATTCTGCATAGTTGGACTACAGTGCCTCTTGGCCAGGGGTGGGATTCAAATTTCTTAAGAACTGATTCTGTGGGCATGGCCTAATTTGTGGGCATGGCTTGGTGGGCTTGTGACTGGGTGGGCATGGCTTGCTGACTGGCATGGCTTGGTGGTCACGTGACTGGCTGGGTATGGCTTGTTTATAAATATTGTAAATATTTATGTAAATATTGAATGTTTTATTTTTAAAAAGTGCAACTTTTAACCTAAACCAGGCAAAGCTCACAGAATCACAGATTCACTCAGAGATCTATCTTTCTGCATTCTATTGCCTGAGTCTGTAACTCACAACACACTGTATATGTAAATAATGATGTTTTTATACAAAAAAGAGCAACTTTTACCCAAAATCAGGCAAAGCAGGCAGGCAGGCAGATTGAGTTGCTCAAAGAATCACAGATTCATTCAGAGATCTACCTTTCTGCAATCTATTGCCTGAGTCTGCACTGAAAAATAGAAACTTCAGTCCTAAGAAAGGTTCTGCTTTTAGATTAACTAGAAAGCAAGAAATCCAATGATTTCCTACTTTCTAGATAATCTCAATCTCCCTGCACAGCAGAACAGCTAATGGTAAGGGGGGAAAAAAGGAAAAATAGCAACTTACCAAAGGCACGCAACTTGAATGGTGCACATGCTCAGTAAGGAGTGAGTGGGCGAGATAGGGTGAGGTAGGGCCTGCCAATGGAGCGATTTGCCGGTTCTCAGAACACAGAATCATAACAACCAGTTCTATAGAACCGGACTGACCAGACTGCTCTTGGTCACAAACCTTGCAGCTAAAAGCATTGCCTGACTTCAGTTTTCCACAGTTTGATGCCTATAAACATATATTACTGACTACGATGATGTTAAGATAATGAAGCATCTGCTGTGCTGTCATGACAGTACCCAGCCTTTCATGCACATATGGCAATGACCATGCAAGTATATAAATGCCAGAGTATGCATCACAGTGTCATGGTGCATATTTGTTATTTTCCATCCCCTCAGTGTACACTTTGGGGAAGATTCCAACGTTCATGCCTTCACATATGCTAAAAAAAAAGTGTCAAAATTTCCCAGATGTCACAGCCATCCAAGGCCAGCTTTTTCCAAATTTCCTGAGCAATTATGATGGCTCCATTCAAATCAAGAGGTCCTGGTAGAACAAAAATATTGTTTCAACTCCCAAAAATATTGTTTCAAGCTCAGAAATCCTGAGCTAACATGACTGGAGGATGAATTTTGGGAGTTGAAGTCCACAAGTCTTAAAGTTGCCAAGTTTGGGGACCCCTGATCTAGGCTATATTCTTCCTGTTTATAAATTCAGTGATGATGCTTTATTTAAACTAATTGGTATATCAGTGATTTAAACTAATTGGTATATCAGTGATTGCATGACCTCTGTAGATGCCATATACTAAATAAATCAATAAATTCACTAATGGAATGATGAAACATACTTGTTTATTTAAATCAGATAAATTTAATCAATTCTGTCAAATTCTGTTAACAATTCTGTTTCAAGTTACAGAAAGAAAGGTAACATAGAAGGGTTTTCTTTTACTAACCCACTGAAATGAAAGTATATGGAGTGTTAGCAGAAGGAGACTCATCTTATAGAAAAATAATAATAATGGTGCTTGCTTTCCCTCATATGGTTGGGAAAGGTGAAAACAAAAATAAACTGAAAAGGGCAGAAGGGAATTAAATAAGTGCAGAACCCCAGGCCATCACTGTGGACAAAGCAAAGCAAGGGGGCTGAAATTTCTTCAGCCATGTTCTTTTCCAGCTGGTTTACATAGAGGTGTCAACCAATTGAAAGCAACAGTGTGGAAAAGCCCTAAGACTGATTGTGTGGCTCCAGTTTAATCTGGGTTCCAACTTGCCTTCATTTATTTCAATTTCAATGGATGACCCATCAAACCTAATCCAAGGTTAGGGCATGGGTGTCAAACTTGATCACGTCACGAGACTTTTTTGCCTTTGCAGAGCTGGGGTGGGTGTGACCTAGTTATAATGCATCTAACCCGCAAGCCACCAGTTTGATACTCCTGGATCAAGTCACTCTCTCCCAACCTTACTCATCTGGCTTGATGGTTGTTGTGGGGAAAATAGGAGGAAGAAGGAATATGATGTGTGTTCACCACCTTGAGTTACTTATAAAAATAATAAAAAGGCAGGAAATGAATTAATGAACAAATAAACAAATTAATGAATTAAATATTACTATTTATAAAACCTTAGCAAGCCACATCTGGAATACTTCAGAGGTGGTATTCAGCAGGTTCTGACCAGTTCTGGAGAACTGGTAGTGGAAATTGAGTAGTTCAGAGAACTGGAAAATCTCACCTCTGACTGGCCCCGCTCCCATCTATTCTCTGCCTCCCGAGTCCCAGCTGATCGGGTGGGTTTTCTTTGGTTGCCCTGCTCAGGAGAACAGAGCTGGAAAGCAGGTTAGTGGGGTGGGGAGGTAATGGGGATTTTATAGTATCCTTTCCCTGCCACACCCACCAATCCAAGCCACACCAACCAAGCCATACCAACAGAACTGGTACTAAAAAAAAATTGAATACCACCACTGGAATACTGCATCCACTTTTGGTCACCTCATTATAAAAAAAAGATGTTACTTTAGAAAGAGTGCAGAGAAGAGCAACTAAGATGATTAGTTTCCTGGAAACTAAAACAGATGAAGAATGGTTGCAGGTATTGAGTATGGTTAGACGATAGAAAAAGGACTAGGGCAGACACGATAGCAGTGTTCCAATTTTTGAAGAGCCGCCACAAAGAAGGGTCAACCCATTTTTCTAAGTACCTGAAGGCAGTTCAAGAAGAAATTGATGGAAACTAATTAAAGAGAGAAACAACCTTGAACTAAGCAGAAACTTTCTAACAGTGAGAACAATTAAACAGTGGAACAGTTTGCCTTCAGAAGATGTGGGTACTCCAACACTGGAGACTTTTATCAAGAGCCTGGACAGCCATTTGTCTGGAATGGTATAGGGTCTCCTGCTTGAGCAGGGAGTTGGACTAAGTGACCTCCAAGGTCCCTTCCAGCTCTGTTATTCTGTATTTTGTATTTCTTCTGGGTCTCTTTGTCCCCTCAGTATATTTTGAGGATATAAATCCTATCTGAGAAGAAATCCTCAGATAGGATTTCTCAGCTAAGGTCCTTATCTTCCTTTTTTACTTCAAGAAAATGGTGTTGGAAGATTACTGGATATTTTTATCGATAGCATCCGTAATGTTTCCCAAACTCCAATGAAGTTATCATTTTCCATTCTTTTTCAGTTCCTATTTCTCAGTTGCTTGTTTCAAAATTCTAGAGGTTGTAAGAGAAACATATTGAATAAAGTAACAACTCACTCGTATTCTATATTGTGTCCCTTTCCATAACCCCAGAAATGTTGGACCTTATGGAAAAATCTCAGTACGATAAAACGAATGAGGGAGACGACGACGAAGAGGAAGAAATCCACAGACTCCAATCAGAATAGAACAGACAGGAGAGGAAAGAATGTAAGTTGGGATTCCAGTATGCTGGGTGCAGAGGAGACCACCCCCATTCCGAGTGCCGTTTCCTAGATGCAATTTGCCGGCACTGCGAGAGACGGGGACACATAGCAAGGGTCTGCCGAAACTGGAGAAGCTACAGCCCCCGACGTAGAAACTCACCAAACTATAACCATTGGGCACTCAAATGCAACAAATGCACAGAAGGTACTGGTGAAGGTCAACATCGGCCAACAATGCGAGATGTAGGTGGACACTGACTCATACCTATCTATGGTATCATGGAACACAATTAAGAAACTTATACCAAACATACGCAGAACAGAATTAGACAGCCAAACACTGACCCTGAAAGACTACCAAGGGAACAGGATTCACATAGTCGGACTCGGACATTTCCAAGTCAAATTCAAGAAACACACAGAAATTCTGCCACCCCAAACATACTCTCCCCATGAATGATGAGGTGGTCTGAGTTCCTTGCCGCATACAATTATAAATTAATTCACCAGCTAGGCAAGGACATCTCACACGCCGACGCCCTGAGCCGTTCTCCCATACCCAAGCTGGGAAGTGATCTGGCACCAACCACATCCACCCTACAAATTGAAACATTACCAAACCTACCCATAACCGCAGCAGACATTGTGAAAGAAACCACAAGAAACAAAAAGATGGGACGGGTTTTAAACTGGGTAGGAAAAGGGTGGCTGGAAAACAAGAAAGACGAGACTTTTAAACCGTTCCAGAACAGACAGACTGAACTCTCAATGTTAAAAGGTTGCATTCTATGGGGGGATTGGATAGTTATACCGGAACTATTACAAGAACAAGTACTGGATATTTTGCATGAAGGACACCCGGATATCATACGAATGAAATCTCTGGCCAGGAGTTATGTATGGTGGCCAGGGATGAATAAGGATATTGGGAAATGGGTGGAAACATGCACGAAATGCCAAACATTCAGACCAGCACCCCCTGCGGTACCTGTACTCAACTGGGAAACACCAAGGGGATCCTGGTCGAGAATACACATAGATTTCGCAGGGCCGACAAACGGACACACATTTTTAATCATAGTAGACGCTTACTCAAATTGGCTGGAAGTAAGCATCATGACCAGGACAACAACAAAAGCAGTTATCAGACAGCTAAGGAGACTCTTCGGTACACATGGGTTACCGGACTTATTAGTTTCAGATAACGGACCACAGTTCATAGCATTGACATTTGAAAAGTTCTCACCGAACATGGCATAAGACATGCCTTGACAGCGCCAGGCCGGCCGGCTACAAACGGATGGGCAGAACACATGGTCCGATTTACCAAAGAAACTATAGGAAAATTAGACACGGGGGACATACAAGAAAAAATTTACAAAATGTTCACGATACAACACATTACACCTAACTGCACTACAAATAAAAGTCCAGCAGAATTATTGATGGGCAGAAAATTAAGATCATACCTGGATAGATTACACCCCACATACAGGCCAACAGACTCCTCTAGCAAACACTGCACATTTGAAATAGGGGACCTCATCTACGCAAAATATCTCACGGGACACCCACTGTGGGTACCGGCAAAAATAACCCAAGTAACAGGATCCCGATCATACAGACTAGAAACAGAGGACGGAAGAAGCTGGAGGAGACACATAGATCAACTGAGATCACGAACATTAGAAAGAACCACTAACACATCCAGGTACAAAGAAAAACAACACACACACATACCAGAACGATTAAACAAAAATAATAATAATCAAACCAGAGAGGGGGGAGATCCCTCAAACACAAATAAAAGGGGAGGAGGAGACCCTCCATTAGCACAAGAAACACCGCAACAAAACCCAAAAACAAACCACTAACCAAATCGTCAAATAAACCAAAAAGGAACTACTTACCTGGAGATGACTTCGGTAGAGAAGAACAGGTGGTGTAAAAATATCAAGAAGCCACTCCGGAAGGGAGCAGCCGGGCTGACTCTACCAGCCCGGATAACCAGGCGGGAGCAGCATGGCTGACTCCACCTTCCAGGAAGTTCCACAGAGAAGGACGGGAGAAATAGCGATCCCGTCCGAACCCGCCAAAGACAACAACGCGGCTAAACTGCACAGGTCAAGTAGACAACACAAAAGCCCCACCTACTTACATAACTACGTAACGTAGGACCAAACCAAGAGGGGAGGGGTGTTACATATTAACATACTCGTAATACCCTGTTCCCATTGGTCCACAAATACTCGAATCTGATTGGTGTTTTAAATGACAGTGATTGGTTGACAATTACCGCCATATGATTGGCCCGCCTGAGCGGCAGGAGATTTCAATGAGCCGTCATTGGCTGCGAGCCGTGAGCAGCTTCTATAAAACAGGTTGCTGCAGCTCCGCAGTCAGACAGAACCTAGCAACTAAAAGAACTGAAAGTCACGCTGGTCTCAAGTCTCTCTTTCCGCGAACACAACACCTATGGTGATCATAATGTGTGCTTTGAATCATTGTTGGAGCAATACCCTTTGTCAGAATTACAAGTGAGGAAAGATTGCAGTGATATCTCTACTTCCCACAGTCTTTTCTACAAAATAACGAACCTTTAAAAGTCATGTTTAACAATAATGGATCTTTGAGGCAGATGAAATAATTTGACCTATTTTTGGTAATAATATATTATTGATACGACAATGGGCCATCAGGTCTATTATCCTGAGAAAAAGTAATATAATCACCTACCTAACTTAAACTTTTATCTATAGAGTACAAATATTGCACAATGTCATGCAAAGAACCCAGGTCTTACATTTGGTCCCCAAACTTCTTCCAATAATCCTCTGGATTATTATTAATGTAACACAGAGATAATTTTTTGAAATACAGAGTGCAGTAGTATACTATTCAGTATATTAACTGATAAAAGTTCAGATTCAGCTTAATTTACCTAAAAATTCGGTGTTCTGATTTGGTTCTCCCTTTTTATTCCATCCTGTCCAGTTTTTAGAGAATGGTCAATATGCTACTGAAGCACTCATCTGAAAAAAAAGAAGATGCTGTATATACCCTTATCACTGAGTTTTAGAAAAGAAAAAAGAAGAAGAAAAAAATTCTTCAGTCTCCAACATCTCAGATTTTCATTAGTATTAGATTTGGTCAAGGTAGACCTTAAATTCATGCCCAGAAAAGATCAATTTACTTTTTCATTCAGTTCTTATAAATAGAAGTGCTTTGTATCAACAACATCCAATAAGCCACAATTCTATTTTGTTTTGTGTTCTAAGAATTTATTTCTACTCTGAAATATGACAATCTAGATAGGTCCAGCATTGATAGGAAAGTTATTATCAGTCTCAGGCCCATAAAATATGATTTCCAAGTTGGAATGGAAACTGATTCCAGCCCTTTTCAATTCATCTCAAGGGTACAAAAGAAACATAACAATAAATTCAAAGACGTGCTGTCGTATTTTCTAACAATGCTAGGGCACAGTCAGTCAAATGCCTAATCTAATTCTGATCGTTGCTGCTTACCTTTTCTGTACATATTTCAAACAGAAAACCTTTCACATAAATTGGCAAACAGTGATATCGTAGATTGCAGAAAATCAGAGAAAATTCTGAAACACAGAGAGTGTATTTTACTTTTTTAAAACCCAATCTTCCTGCTTGAGAAAATCAGTACAGGTTGGACTGGAATTAAAGCCACATCAGTTCTCTAGGATCAGCAATCACATGGATCAGATTGAGGACTGCAGAAATGACAGGAATATTAGTAGACAAAATGACAATGCTTCCTTGGTCAAAGGTTTTAGTCTTCTGGAGAAACGGATCAAAAACATGTGGGGAAGTGAAAGAGGGTAGGATGCCAACCCAGCTGGAGAAAATATAGCCTACATGAGACCAGTGGAGGAGAAAGAACAAAGAGAGCAAGAAAGAAAAAAAAGCAAGCCAATCTCTTACTAAGGAATGGGCATCTTTTAAGGATGTAGATGGATTGGGGAGAAGAATCTCAGAGGGACAATATATCAATGTCAAGTCCATGAATTTCCCTCCTATTCCAAAGCACATTAAAATGCTAATATTGAATTAAAATAAGACAATTAAATGTTGGCTCTGGAGCCACACAAAAGCAATTTGGAGTGGCATCTTGGTCTATTATATTTCTGCTGAGTGGGCAGGAGCAAAACTTGTGGCATTTGGACCAGGGGTGTCAAACTCAAGGCCTGTGGGCCGTATTTGCTTTGATCTGGCCCGCTGGACTGCCTTGGAAACAGTGAAGGACCGGCCTGTGGAGACAGCGTGCGGCCCACCCAGGCTCCGTTTTCACTGGCAGGAGGCTGTCGCGACCGAAAACGGAGTCTCAATGAGTGACTTTGAGCTGGCCACCCCCACACTGGCTATGCTCACCCTGGCCACAGCTGCCACCACTGCCTCCCCGAGATGTGCCCTCAATGAAATCGATGTTGACACCCATGATCTAGACCAGAGGTCCCCAACCACCAGGCCCTGGACCGGGATCGGTCCGTGAATCATTTTGTACCAGGCCGCAAAGAATGAATAAAATATATTTATATATAAAATATATATTTATATATTTTTGCTTCCGGGTGTCTTATTTTGAAAAGACAACCAATTCTGCCCTCGGCTAACTTCTGCGCCTAACTTCGCGGACCACATTGCTAAAGCTAAGAAGCCCTTTACTATTGGGGAAGAATTGATTTTGCCGGTCTGCGAAAAAGTGTTTCTGCGTGAAACCGGTCCCTGGTACAAAAAAGGTTGGGGACCACTGATCTAGACCAGGGGTCTCCAACCTTGCAAACTTTAAGATTTGCGGACTTCAACTCCCAGAATTCCTCAGCCGGCAAAGCCTCCAAAGAACTCCTTGATCTTGTCTCTATTTTCTCACATAGGATGGGAAGTTATAAGCAGGACAGGCAAGCAAAGGGAATATCTCTTACCAGCCATTATTTCATGTGACTGGCATGACTCTAATCCATTCTAACCCTTTCTCCCTGCTATCCATTTTCAACACAGCACTAGGAGTTTGCAGCCTCAACCAAACAGTAAAGTGCAAGATTCAGCAACTAAGATGGAAAGGGGTGGGGTCAACAACTTTCACATTGTGTATTGAAGTAAGCAGCACTTCACAGCCATGGATGTTTGGTGTTCTTACTGGTTTAGAAATTGGAAATGCATATTATGATCTACGAGTATGTTTTTTATAAAAGACAATAAGAAAAAAAATGGTTATTTTATCTTTAGATTTCTAGCCTGTTTTTCTTCTAGCTCTCTTCTCCAATATTTCTCTGAAATATTATTAACCTTATTAGATATTATTAACAGGGGTATCAAACTCAACACCCAGGGGCTGGATCCAGCCCATGGGGTGCTTAGATCTGGCCCACAGGGCTTTCCTGGAAACAACAAAGAACTGGCATGCAGTGCCTCTGCCAAAGGAAATGGAGTTCACGGCCGGTCGAAGTGGTTCTGCCGCTCCCTCCTGGTTCAACCGGGCTGGTTGAGCTGGCCTGGCTAGAACCTTCCAGGTCGGCTTCCCTTTCGCCAGGACTTCTTCCGATGGTCTCATCTAACCGTAAGTGCTCTTTTTGGTTGGTTAGATTTTCTGGTTGTGATTTTAATGGTTCATTTTCACACCCTTTTTTATTTATTTGTATTCCCCCCCCCCCCTTGGTTTTGTTTTTGTCGAAATTTATTATTTGAGGTTGCACGGTTGTTTTGCGCTCTATGTTGTGGGAACGAAGCTGGTCTATGTGCTGCTTCCACTCTCTTCCATCGTCCATGGTTAATCGGTAGGACCGGGGGCCTGTTACTTGTGTGATCGTGGCTGGAAGCCAAAGAGGGTCCCCGGTAAAATTCTTTGCATAGACTAGGTCGCTGATTTCGAAAGTGTGGTATCGGCTGGAAGAGTCAGGGGGTTTCTTGCAAGTATAATTGGGGTGCAACCTAACTAAATGGGATCTGAGTTTTCTCCCCATTAATAATTCTGCCAGGCTCTTGTTTGTTGTGCTACTGGGAGTGATGTGTTGTAGTGTAAGTAAGTGGTTTAGCTTGTCTTGGACATCCCCATGGTCCATTTTCTCAAGGCCTTCTTTTGTGAACCGGACTATTCGCTCGGCCCTACCATTCACCGCCCGGTGAGCCGGCGCAGTTAGTGCATGGCGTATACCCAAAGAGGCTAAGTATTGTTCGAATTGTATTGCTGTTAGTTGTGGCCCATTGTCAGATACCAACAAATCAGGTAAACCATGAGTTGCAAATAATTTGTTTAGCTGTTTTATAACAGCGTCGGTTGTTGTGGATGACATTAAGATGACTTCAAGCCAATTTGAATATGCATCCACAATCCACTACTGGCCTTTTTGGCCAATCAGAATTGACTACTTGGAAACTTCCAAGTTATACAGAACACCCCTGGCCTAAACTTTCACATTACGTTTCCATGATCAAATTCCAGATCTCAACCTGATATCCCTGTTCCAAGTACCACACCTTAACTACTATCTAACACTGGCTCTAAAGCTTGCACTACTTCATATTCCCAAGTATTCTCTCATCCAAATTCAAGCCAACCCTGACTCTGCTTAGCTTCCTAGATCACAAAGATTAAATCATGCAGCCACCAAGGTTTACTGCAGTTTATGGTTTCCCTCCAAGTTGTCATAGTATTTAAAGATTAATATCAGCCAAACAATATAAAACAACTTTAATTGTATTTAGTGGATTAATCAAATTGTAATTAACTTAAAAACTCAACATTTACATTTTGCTCTAGTGCTGTTCATTTTTAACTGGGCAGATCTCACTCAACCCAGACCTGAAAATATTGGATAGCCCTCTTCCAAATACAGCATGGTTGCAAACAAACACAAGACATGAGATACACTTGTAAAAGTGGATGTCTGGAGTCTGTAGGACCAAGAGTGATTTTAACTGGATAAAAAAGAAAACCAGTATAATTGTCAATGAATATAATGTAGATGGTGAGAGAAAGATTAAAAAAAATGTTGCATTTTCTCAAAGGAGGTCTGAGGATAAAATCAGCAAAGTTTTGAAAGACAGGAACTGATTGTGACTCCAACTATATTTGTAATGGAAGTGCAGAAAATAACTCTTCAGGCCTCTTTAAATTTTCCAAGGTTAGAATTATAAAACCTTCAAACACTTTCACAGATTTTGATTGTCATTTAAGCACATAAAAGCAAGGTAGTTGCTTAATGTCTATCGCATTAATTCCTACTGAAAGAACATCTGATTGAGACCAATATGGTTTGCATCTTGTATAAAAATTGCTATCTTTGGGTTTAATTGCTAGACGTTCTTGATTGCATTAATACACAGCTCACTTATTTAGGTAGGAGTTGAATATTATGGATATTTAATCAGGAAGCATTGTGATGAATCAGTATTTAAACACACACATTAATCTACCAGGTTCTTTCGGTAAAACTAATCTAAAGGCACATTCTTGTTATTACAGGTATCTTTCAGATTAGAAACCAGACAAAATAGCCTTTAAAATGTCTACAATTGACTCAGCAACAATTCCAAATAGATTGTTCTTAGCAACAACCTAAACAGCACAGCAGCAATCAATACCAATTTAATTTGGACAGGATTTTCATTCAGTGTTTAATACATATGCACACACAAACACACGTTTAGTGCATTTCTGTATTGTTTCGCCGCAAGTCATTAAAAGTCCCATTTTCAAGCAACTAAGGACAGGCCTTTAATTGGTGGGTTCTATCTTAGAATAGATCTTAACCCCATAAAACAACCATGAATTGGGTCTTTCTAATCACAAAGGCACAGAGAAATCATTTCTATTGTCCAGTTTCCTTGTAATAGGTATGTCTTTTTGGAAGAATGTCCATCTGGGTTCAGTTCCAAGTGGGGAGAAAGACACTAGAAACATGGAGGCTGTTTGGAAAGATGGTTTAATGGTGGACAGGACCGCATGGGTTGAAGTCCTGGACAGTTGAGCATATGGGTGGTTGGGTATGTGTGTGAGAGAGATTTATACCCTCTCTTGAGCTTTGAACTTGCTTCCTGTTCCTGTGAAAGAAGTGTTCTGATTGGTTGTCAGACTCCCATGGGGCCATGCAGAGGTAACTTTGTAGGCTGTCTTGAGTCCCAGGCTTGGTTGAACTTTGCTGGGTGATGCAATCTTCCAGGTGCCATGTTGTGAGATGGGTAGAGGGCTAGTCCTATTATGTCCTCAGGGTGAAGGTCTTTTGTTTTGTAGATAAGCTGACCCAGCCTTTTGTCTTATAGATAGGTTGGCACCAAAATATCTGCTCGGGAAGTAGAGAGCTGAGGTTCTGAATTTATGTCTTTAGAAACATGTTTCTCCTTTAGGGAAAATGTAATATTCTGCCTTTTTAATATTTCCTAGAATATTTCATTCTTCTAGGAAAAGGGTGGGTGCTAACTTTCTACAATAGTTAAAAAGAATGTGGGCATCTGAAAATATTAAAATTATTTCAAAGTCAAATTAATAAATGTATTAACTAAAATAGTCCAAAAGACATGCTTTAAATGCAGCATTTTTCTTGTTGCATCTCCTGTGATTTACTTATTCCCTTTTTATACAAATGCAGGGGGCTCAATAAATGGCTGGTTTAATTTCGAACTTAAAATGTATGCACAATGTTTTTCCCATGCTTATCAATGGCCTCAGTTTAGTGGTAATAACTGAGTTCTGCTTAGCTTAAGGCTAGGTCCCACTGGCCGACGGATGCAAAATGTATGCAAAAAGGACACAGTGGACGAGCAAAATTTTGAGGGTGGCTCCATCCGATGTTATCCGCTCCAAAAAGTGCCCCAAATTTGCATA
Organism: Laticauda colubrina; assembly: GCA_015471245.1. Lineage (NCBI taxonomy): Eukaryota > Metazoa > Chordata > Lepidosauria > Squamata > Elapidae > Laticauda > Laticauda colubrina. Next base: position 28,671,096 of record BLBF01000016.1, read on the forward strand.
AACAGAATGGAAAAGAATGGAAAGGAACGGACGGGGGTAGTATGTAGCAGGGATGTTAAGCGGATGTTCGTAGGAAGCCTAGCGGATGGAAGCGGATGACACATCCGAAGGGCTTCTGGGTGGACGCATAATGGAAGGAGCGGATGCATAGCTGATGATGTGGATGCATCACGGACGCCTATAGGAAGCAAAGCAGATGCATAGCAGATGCATAGGGGATGCAAAGCGTTCACTGCGCATGCGGGATGGATGAATTGCGTCAGCTCCGCAGATATAAAAGGATGCAGCTCACAAGCAGTCAGCATTCAGAGGAAAGACGTGCTGCCACAGACATCTTCGAATAACACCATTGTTCGTCAGTCAGGGAAGACAAGAAAGCCTGTGCCTACTCCTGACAGCCCTGGCACGAAGGACAGAACCACCATCCCACCCCCTGGCACTGACTCTGAAGCTACTGGTGCTGCTGGTGCTTCTCCTGATGGTGCTGCTGGTGCTTCTCCTGATGGTGCTGCTGGTGCTGCTGCTGCTGTGGTGGACCAGCCCCAAGGCTCTCAAAGCCCTGCTGCTCAAGCCCCTGCCAGAGGGAGGAAGAGGCAAGGGAAGAAGAAGGGAGAGAGGAAACAGTACACCCTTTCCGAGGAGCATGAGGAGTAGGTGCTGGAATGGCTGAGGGAGAACGAGTACCTGTGGAGAAAGGGCCAAAGACTGTGTCGCGATACCAAGAGGAAACAGGCAGCTTGGAGAGACAAGGCAGAGAGCCTGGGCTACACTTCAGACCTACTCCTTGGATGGTGGAAGCACATGCACACCTGGTATGGAAAGCTACACCTCAAGAAATCCGGGCAGGCCGCTGTCAAGCTCACTGACCAGGAGATGTACGTCATGGTCAAGTGCAGCTTCCTGGAGGGTGAGGTCCACCACCGAGGAGCAGCCCCTCTAACAACCCTCTCCCTCAGACAGCCCACAGACAGCCAGTCGTCTTCCAGCCAGGAGACAGCTACCATGTCCAAGCAGGTGTCTTTGGAGGGCCCCATGGCAGAGACCCCCCCGACAGCTGCACTCCCCATGCCAGAGGACATGGAGGATCCCCTGTCACAAATGGAGGAAGAAGCGGCAGCCACCAGAGACCAACCCACACCCACACCCAACTCCACCTCCACAGAAAGCAGGCAGAGAGGCAGAGGCAGACTGGAGGGCCAGAGCCACACTGTCCTGTTGGAGATCAGGGACACAATCAAAACCAGCACAGATCTTCTCTCTCAGCTGGTCCACAGTGACATACCATCCTCAAACCGGAAGCCCTTCATCACCTATGTGAGCCAGACCCTCATGGACCTGCCCGAGGCCCAGTACCAGGTGATGAAACAGAAGATCACAGCACTTCTGCACAATCTGTCATCAGTCTTGTGCCTAACATCCCAGGTCCTTGATGAAGGGCCTCTCAACCTCACGGGACTGAGTCAGCTCTCTGAGAGCTTCCTGAACACACCATCCCCTGTTGTACTCTCAGGGCCAAGCACCCCAATGGCACCTCAGACCAACACTCAAGCCACAGCCACCTCCACAGTCCCTGCCCGCTTAACAGCGGAGACCATGGACATGCCTCAGAGTGACTGAGAATAGTGCCAGAAACTGAGTTGTTTCCTGTTCACTTTATCTTTGCTTAAGACACTTTACTTGGTTCATTTTGCTTTTTTAATAAAGTCATACAGTTTACTTAAGACAGTTATTAATAAAGGTTATCTTTGCTTCACACACTGGGTTCATTTTTTTTACTTAATAAAGTGTTGGTGAAAACTTTGAAAAAATGGTTAATCCTTTGCATGCTTGTGGGATGGGTAAGGATAGTTGTGGGATAGGTAAGGATAGCTGTGGGATAGATAAACCTCTAGTGCAGGCATAGTGGGACTGTATGGTCCACCCTCCCAGCTGCCACACATATGGCCCTTTTTTATCAATAACAATTTATTCATTGATCAACACATTTCAAACTAAACAAAACTCTTTATTAATGCCCTATTCATTGTAGGGCCACTCAACATACATGGCACAATCTCATCAGTGTTATGAGACAGGCTCAAGGAAGCATCCATTAATCATCTATCATCCTGTCTTGCCACTCCACTGCTCCAGCTGGGGAGTTGTACCAGTGTTTCAGGAGGTTGCGCTGCTTCTTCCCTTCACGTGAAGCTCTGTTGGGGCCTTGTACATCCACAGTGTCTATCAGGTTTAGTCCTTGCCTCCATTCACCAGGCTCCATGTCCCCATTCCCTTGTTGACAGTCCACAAGCCTGTTCTGCAACACTGGGTAGCGGGTGCGCATGAGATTGTGCAGGATGCATCAAGCTTCCACAATGCTTCTCACAGTCCCTGGGTGATGCTGCATGGTGGTGAGAAGTACCTGAAACCTGTTGGCCAGGATGCCAAAGGCATTCTCCACCACCCGTCTTGGACAGCCTGTAGTTGAAGATCCTCTCTTTACAGGTGAGATATCTTGAAGTGTAGGGCTTCATGAGGTAGATTCTGAGGGAGAAGGTGTCATCACCCACGATGACGTAGGGCACATCTTGTGTGTCATTGGGTAGGGGGTCTGGATCTGGAAAACCCAGGATGAGGTTGCGTTCCAGCCCATCCTTGAGGTCACTGGCATTGTATACCTGGCTATCTGAAGCTGACCCGTTGCCTGAAGCATCGATGTACATGAACTTGTAGTCAGCATCAACCATGACGAAGAGGATGATACTGAAGAAGCCCTTGTAGTTGTAATAAGAGGACTCTGAGTTGGCTGGAGCTTTGCAGGCCATGTGCTTCCCATCTATGGCTCCAACAGTGTGGGGAAAGTTCCACCTCATACCACTCTTCTGCAACTTTCCTCCAGCCTTCTTCAGTGGTGGGACACTGGAGGAGCTCCTCCACGTATTCTTCGATGATGGCCTGCACCACTTCTCTGACCACTTTGCTGATGCTGTTGTGTGGCACCCTCCAGGCATATTGCATGTTTCTGTATGTGGTTCCAGAGGCCAGGTGCCGCAGAGTCAGTGCCACCTTCAGTCCAGGGTCCAGGTTGGGACGGAAGTTGGTGCTTGACTTGGTCAACCTGGGTCTCAGATGCTCTACAGTTTCGTCAAACATGGCTGGTGGCATCCTCATGAAGTGCTGGAATGCACGAGGGTCTTCATTCCTCAGCTCCACCATCAGCTTGTCATACAGTCCAAACTCCACTCTTCTCCCAATCCATCATTGGACCCACACAGCTCTTGGACGTCTCCTTCTTCTCCTTGCGTAGAAAAGGTGAAACAGTCTGAACAGGGCTTGGTTCTGGTGTTGAATGATCACAGCTACCATAAGTACTGTGTTATGATCCATAGTGGAGATCAATGGATGATGTGGAAGAGCAAGACCAAGGGTGAAGAGGTCTGTACAATATCAGTAAAATATCAGTTTTCTGCTCGGTGTCCTTCCACATACTCTAAGCATACTCCAGACATCCTAAATATCCGAGATACATCCCAGATACAAACGTTTTGTCCGTTTTAATGCTTTATATACAAGATGCATCTGCTTACATCCTTTCTACTTCCGTGATAACACTGTGTGGACTTTCCGTGTACCTTTCGCTTCCTCCCTCTTTCCGTTTTCAGCTGCAGCGGATGTGAGTTGCGAGGATGCCCAGAGGATGTCGAGAGGATACAGCGGACGTTTAACGGATGACAACGGACGTAGAATGTTTGTTGCCCGTATGCATCGTGGATATACATCGTACGTGGCGGAAAGTTCATCCGCTCAAAAAGTTTTGTGCAGCTCAAAACTTCTTGCGCGGATGAAATCACAGTGGACGGATGCTCGACAGATAGAACGTATGAAACACGTATGCAGTGAGTACACAACGGATGCATCGCGTTTTCCAATGGATGGCAAGCTTTTTTGTCCATTTTACATCCTCTTTACATCCGTTGGTGCAGTGGGACATGGGCTTTAACTAAAGATTGTTTCCCTATTGAGTCAAAGTTGTCTCTGCCTCCTGACAGTCATCTCCAAACTTGAAATTGTTACTGCTTGTAGACTGATACCTGAATTCCCATGTAACTTTCAGGCAACCATAATATGGCTCCGTGTCTCATGCATGTATTTTATAACCAATGCGAACAAATAATATTGTGTATTATTCATACAATAAACACATCCCTCAGCCAACAAATAAACAAAAATCCTAGAACCATATCAGGTTTTTAAAATCTGTACTAATATTGTCTTCTCCTTAAAGCAGAATCATGGTTAACCATGGAGAGAACATGGCATGCTTTGACAAGGCACAATTTGTAGCATGGGAACTATGGGTTTTAGGGAAATATTCAGCAATCAACAAACCAGCCTGAATTGTTCACCTTTGAATTGTGACGTCCAATACATATATCCAATACATTTTATTTCAACTATTTTCTACTAGTCATAGCATAAACAGTTCTCCAGTGAGATAGAATTGTATTGTATTATATTGTATTGTATTGTTACATTACATTACATTACATTACATTACATTACATTACATTACATTACATTACATTACATTACATTACATTATATGGTTTTCCCAGTTGCAATGTTTGGCTGTGAAAGTTGGACCGTAGACATAGAATATCAGAGTTTGAAGGGACTTTGGAGATCATCTAGTTCAGTGGTTGCCAACCAGTATGTTGGCATGAAAATTTTGTTCGTCCGCAGAGAAATGTCACCCCAAAGCACCCCCAAAGCAATTAATCCAGGCTGCCTGGGAACACAAGGCTGCGGCACTCACATGCCTGTGGGAACACAAGGCTTGAGTTGCTTGTATTGTGAACAACATGAGATAGTGAGGGGAAGGGGGAAAGGATGGAGGGGAACTTGCCCCACGCGCCTTTCTCCTGCTTTTGCTGCACATAAGGAAAGCAGCAAAAGTCTTTTTTTCTCTCCCCCAGACTCCACCAGAAATGAGTCTTTGGGACCCTGCAAAGCATCATGTCCCATGAGGCTGCGCTAGCAAAGACTAATTTCTGGAGGAGTTTGGGAGAGAGAAAGAAAGACTTCTGCTGCTTCTGCTGCTTTCCTTGCATGAAGCCAAAAGGCGCTTGCTCTCTCTCTCTCTCTCTCTCTCTCTCTCTCTCTCTCTCTCTCTCTCTCCCTCCCTCCCTCCCTCCCTGAGAACAGAGCTGGAGACGGTATCCTGCAATCCCAAATAAAGAATGATCAATCGGTAGGAAAAAAAGGTGGGGGATTTTCCTGCAGAATTTTTTGGGGATTTTCCCAGGGTCTCTGCTACTTTCTGCAGAGACCCTGGGAAAATGTCAGCAAGCTACTGTCAGTCAAAATTTATATTAGTAGTCTGCGGGATTTAAAATTATGAGTTTGGTGGTCCCTGAGGTCCAAAAGGTTGGCAACCACTGATCTAGTCCAACCCCCTACTAGAGCAGGAGAGTTTATACCAAATATTATCCTCTACCTAGGATCGAACTCACAGCCTCCTGATTGTGAGGCAACAGCCTCTAGGTCACTCTAGGCCACTGCACTGGATAAGGAAGGCTGAGTGTCAAAGAATTGAGGCCTTTGAACTGCAGTGCTGGAGAAGACTCCTGTGAGTCCCTTGGGACTGCAAGGCAATCAAACCGGTCAATCCTAGAGGAGATCAACCCTGACTGCTCTTTAGAAGGCCTGACCTGAAGATGAACTCAAATACTTTGGCCACCTAATGAGAAGGAAGGAGTCACTGGAGAAGAGCCTAATTCTGGGAACGATGGAGTCACTGAATTAACAGATAACAGATAATCACAGTTGGAAGGGACTTTGTAGGTCATCTAGTCCAACCCTCCACCCAAGCGGGAGACCCTTCAGCATTTCGGACAAATGGCAGTCCAATCTCTTCTTGAAAGTCTCAAGTGATGGCGCTCCCACAACTTCCGAGGGCAAGCTGTTCCATGGGTTGATTGTTCTCACTGTCAGAAAGTTCCTCCTTATTTCCAGGTTAAAATCTCTCCTTGTTCAGTTTCCTTGTCTGGCCTTCAGGTGCTTTAGAAAATAGCTTGATTCCTTCCTCTCTGTGGCAGCCTCTCAAATATTGGAAGACCGCTATCATGTTTCCCCTGGTCCTTCTCTTTACTAGACCAGCCAAGCCCAGTTCCTCTAACCATTTTTCATAAGCCTTAGTCTCCAGCCCCCTAATCATCCTGGTTGCTCTTCAGTGCATTTTTTCCAGAGTCTCAACATCTTTTTTTATAGTAGGGTGACCAAAACTGGATGCAGTACTTAGGTGTGGTCTTACTAAGGCTTTATAGAGTGGTATTAGTACTTCCCTTGATCTTGATTGTAACCCTCTGTTACTGCAATTTAGGATTGCATTAAGGTTTTTTTGGTGGCTGATGCACACTGCTGGCTCATATTTAGCTGGTTGTCCACTAGGACTCCAAGATCCCTCTCAAAGTAACTGCTATTGAGCCTGGTTTCACCCAGTCTATATGTGAACTTTTGATTTTTCTTGCCTAAGTGTAGGACTTTACTTTTCTCTACATTGAATTTCATTTGGTTATTCTCTCATCTAAGTCATTAATGAAGATATTGAAGAGTACTGGGCCTAAGACAGAACCACCCCACTACTTCCCTCTATGTAGACTAAGACCCATTAAGGACTCATCATTCGTTGAGTGAGGTTTGCCAGCCAGTTGCAAGTCCATCTGGTGGTGGTGCTATCTATTCCAGTTTTTTTCTAGCTTACTAAGAAGTAGGTTGTGGTCTACTTTATCTAATGCCTTGCTGAAATCTAAATATATTATGTCCACAGCATTTTGCTGGTCTACTAATTTAGTCACTGTGTTGAAGAAGGAAATGAGATTGGTTTGGCATGATCTGTTTTTAACAAACCCATGCTGACTGCTAGTTATTACTTTACTTGTTTCTAGATGTTGGCAGATCTGTTTTTTTATTATCTTTTCCAGTATCTTCCCGGGTATTGATGTTAGGCTGATTGGTCTATAGTTTCCTGGGTCTGTTTTTTTTTTCCTTCTTTGAAGATGGGAACCACATCAGCTCTTTTCCAGTCCTCTCGTAGTTCCCTGGTGCTCCAGGATTTTTGAAAGATATGGTGCAGTGATTCTGAGATGACCTCTGCCAGCTCCTTTAAAACTCTGGGATGAAATCCATTAGCCCCAGTGATTTATTTTCATCAAGATCAGACCTGTGTTCTCTTACTATTTTTTTGCTTATTTTAACTTTTATTTCTGGTCTGTCTTTTACAGTTATGTTTTTGGTGGGTTGAGCTATAGTTTATTTTTGCCTCGGATGCAAAGAACGAGTTAAGCAGTTCTGCTTTCTCTCTGTTGCCTGATACTTCCTTGCCATCTTCTCTCTTTAGTGGACCAACAATTTCCTTGATTTTTTTCTTGTTATTTATATGTTAGAAGAAACTTTTTTTTTATTATCTTTGACTTTGGTTGCAAGTCTTTGTTCATTCTGAGCCTTTGCTATCCTGACTTTGTCTTTGCAGATTCTGGCTATCTGTTGATATTCTGCCTTAGCTGTACTTTCTTCTTTCCATTTTTTGTACTTGTCCTTTTTTTCTTTCAGTTTGCCAGAGAGATCTTTGTGCAGCCATGCTGGTTTCTTCTTGGATTTCTTGTTTTTCTTTCTCAGTGGTATTGTGCTGGTCTGGGCTTCTATGATCATACTTTTTAAGAGTTTCCCAAGATTCTTGAGTTGTTTTCCCCTTTAGGATTTTCATCCACGGAATCTTTCCCAAGTTCTCTCTGAGCTTATTGAAATCAACTCTTTTAAAATCCAAGACTCTGGTGTCATTATGTTCTGTTGCTTGTATTTGTGTTATGTTGAATTCTAGTATGACATGGTCCCTCTCACTCAAGGTTTCTGGAGTTTCAACTCCCTCTATCACTTCTTCTCTGTTTGTAAGAATTAAGTCCAGTGTGGCTGTCCCTCTAGTTTCACCCTCTACCTTTTGGACAACAAAGTTGTCAGCTAGGTTGGTTAGGAACTTACTTGATTTCTCATTCGGCGCATTAAGCTCATGGTGTGAGCTTAAATGGACTTAAATGGTAGAGGACAGGAAAGCCTGGAGGAACGTTGTCCATGAGATCACAATGGGTCAGACATGACTTCGCAAGTAACAATAACAACTGTAGTGTCTGTTTTTTTTTTTTTTTGACCAAGTAAACCTTTACAATTAATTGGCCAAGTAAAATTGGCCATTCAAATATAGGAGACATACTGATATGGTTTTCAGTTTTACAAGGTGATCATTCTAGATCTTTTCTATGTTTGTGTGTGTGTGTGTGTGTGTATTTGTATATATACATGTAAACACTTATACACACACAAATACACACACATACACACACACAGAGTGCACTTTTTTCCCTTGCTTTATTCTTTGCAGAACTCAAACAAACTCATCTAATGCACAAAAGCTGAAATAAATTAATAAGTATCAGTCTGTGTAAACCTTTAGCTTCTAGTTACCTATTTGACAAGAAAGACTGATGCTGACATTTCCTGAGTGATGAGGCAAGACAAAATTCTGGGCAGAGAATTCATGAAATACTCTGAAATGTGCAGCATGTAATACACAATAAATTGTGGTAAGCTATCAACACACAAAAGTCTACCTCAAATATATTTGTCATTTACTAAAATATTCTGGCATTACATCACAAATGGAGAAGCTTATTTTTTCATCTATAAGAATGTTCATGTTCACATTTTTTTAAAAACAAACAACAACCTTATTTAATCTTTGTACCAATGTATACATTCTTCCCAGTAAAATGAAAATATATCCCTGTTAACTTCTACCAGTTTAATAATAATTTAATCACCATTGGATATCCAAAGATTTCTGTGATATAGTGAGTTCGATGCGGATTCTCATCCTTCACAAATGGCCCCTTGTCTGTGATAAGTCCTGCAAAATATAAGTTAAATTATTGCATCAAAGGAGCTGTTAAACCAATTTAATACTGTAGTTCTACACTGCATATAAGGTGAAAGTCCTGCAGATTTTTCTACTAGTAGTGGTATTCAATTTTTTTTTTAACTACCAGTTCTGTGGGTGTGGCTTGGTGGGTGTGGCTTGGTGGGCATGGCAGGAGAAGGATACTGTAAAATCCCCATTCCCTCCCTATCCTACTAACCTGATTTCCAGCTCCGTTCTCCTGTGCAGGGCAACAAAAGAAGACCCAGCTTATCAGTTGGGACTCGGGAGGCAGCAAATACATGGGTGGTATTTACAGGCATTTTACAGGTTCTCTGAACTATTCAAAATGTCCACTACCGGTTCTTCAGAACCTGTCAGAACTGATTGAATACCACCTCTGGCTTCCACCCAACTAAATGGATCTTAGATTGCACTCCAACTTTAACAATAAAAAAATTCTGTCTTAGGTAATCCTTTTTAAAACTTCCAGAAAGAAAGATTTCAAGGTAAAATTATCCTGCATATCTGAACTTCTAATTATTGAAAATACTGCATGATAGAATCATCTTTCATATTGAGAACAGAATGTTCATTTAGAAAAAAAAACAGATGAAACAAGGTGATTGGTTTATATCAACGGCAATATATGTAATTGCAGCTTTAAAGCAAAGAGGAACTTGGCCTGAAATAAGCAAAACGAAAAATTTCAAAAAAGTAATATTTTATACAATGTCATTCTGTCCAAATGTATGTTTCTTTTTGAAATATTCTTTCAAATATTTATGTTTAATACCAAGCAAATTGTTATTATATCCAACTATCAGGACTAGCAACAAGAGCCAAATATAAATCTCTGCATTTGATGGATGATGTCCTTGCTTGACCCATTTGATATTGTCTAATAAATACAAAACCAACCATGACAACTGAGCTCGAGAGAAATAGAAGCCATTTTCATTATGAATCGTATGCTGAATAGTTAGTTTTCCCCTTAATGGAGTTGTTTGGAGATGGATGGAGACTTCTTCAAATATTGTTCTTTTGTACAGATGTTGTTGGTTCTGCAGATGCACCATACCACTGGGGGCATTAATTTTTCTTCTTACTTGTTTCTTTCATCCCTGGATCATCTTTTTTCAGTGAAATTGAAATCTTAGCATCCCTCACAGCTGTTTAGAATCAAACAAGAAAATAGGCAGATACAGCTTTTGGTAGCAATTGGAAATGAATATCATAATATAATCCTAAAATAGGCCACTGTGAGTTGCTACAAAAAATGGAAAACACATAGGCAGAAACCCATTAGTTTTAGAAACAATGAAGCACAACCAACAATACCCTACATTTTGGCTATTGGTAGAAATTCACATGAGCTAGAACCTGGCTATTCCCCAGCTTTATTTAAAAACTAGCTCTGTAGCGGTGCTTCGCTACAAAATTATGTGATTGATCTGAGTTTTGGGGGAAGAAAATAAGGGGGGGGGGAAAATTGTGCCTCTTCCTACCAGCATCCATTGGTATTCATCTGGCTAGCATCTTGTCTGTGTCAGAGAGAGTTGAGGGCTGTTTGGAAACTGAAGCAGTATTTGCTGTGTGAGTAAGAAGGAGACAGCCAGGAGCCTGGGCCTGGCTTAGGTCAACTGTTCTGTACTGAAGCTGGTTGCTGCTGTGAAACTGAAATTGAAACTCCTTTCCTCTGTTTGTGTTTTGCATTTGGAACAGATTTCTTTTCAGGTGGGGAGTGGGAATAGAACTTCTTAACATTAGAGCATGTTAATAATAATGTAGGAAATACTAATGCTCTGATGGTCATTTGAAAAATCCTTTCTTAGAGAGCATTTAATAGCCAAGAGAAACATACATGCCAAATTTCAAGTTTGTAGGTTTTACGGTTCTGGAGATTTTGTGATGATGCGTGAGTAGTATTTTGCTTTTATATGTATAGATGTAGAAAGCTGCACAATTTCTAGAGAGTAAATTTACCTGTAGCAGAACCCATGCAAATTTATTAAGACATTAATATCAACAAAACTTTCAATTCAGTGCAGGATTGTACTTCGGGTCATTTAACCTATTCCTAATTTTAATGTTTATTATTTATGTAATATGTTTGTAAAAGCCTTTCAACAAAAAATATTCTTTTTAAAAAATAGAATACATTATCATCTATTTTGGAAGCATTTGCTCTCTAGAATGCCTTATGTTTGTGTTTGTTTTCCTTTTAAATAGAAAAGAGACTAAAAAACACTTCCACACTTTCATACATTGGAAAGGACCGAAAATTAGACATATTCGGGCTAATGTAAGTGGAATATCAATCCAAAGACAAAGCATCACTGTCTGAGAATATTTTGAATAAAAATTTGCAGAGGTAAATTTATTTCAGAAGTTTTATGATGAAAAGCAATTGAACCATCATATTTTGTAACATGAAAGGCACATCCTGTTCTAGGCTTAAGATCATCTCCAATTTCCACTTTTCTACAAAAGTAGCTGATGTACAAAACACCCCAATCCTTTTTCAGGATGTGCTTTCAATTCTGTCTACATCTGATCTTTTTTAAAAAGGCAGATATCTATTGCTTTCTGCTGTCCTTATTGCTCACCAGAGATATAGTTGTCTTTTGTAAGCAGCTAAAGAAAATTGTGGTTTGTCTGAAGCCTGTAGTGGGGTAATCACCAGTATGTGTGATAGGAAATAGGGTGAAAAGTCTAAAAGAGACATTTGTGTTCTATTTCCAGGTCACAGGTTCAAACAAGTATATAATAATCAGGAAAAAAAAACTTTTGGTAACTGTGGGGCTAGTCTCCCAGTAATTTTCTTCAGAAATAACTGAAACCATCATTTTTAAGCGAGTGGGTTGCTCCAGCATTATTTCGAGATTGATATTTTTAATGGCCTTTTAACACTTCTATTTCTTTAATGGTGCACAGCAACTAAGTCCATACATGGAAATCAAGCAAGTAAGGTTTTTCTACTAACTAAGGTATTGTTTGAAGACAGCACATAGAACATAGAACAACAAAGTTGGAGGTCTTCTAGTCCAACCCCCAGCTCGAGCAGGAGAGTCTATTCCAAATATTAGCTTTTACCTAGGATCAAACTCACAGCCTTCTGATTACAGGAAGAATAAACAGTAAATACTATTTTAAAAGTCAATAGTTCATGATCCATTCCACAGGTAATAATACCACCACTGTTGTGGAAACAGTCTAAAGGTGAGACTGGGAATTTTAGAAGCCTCTCTTTAAACAGTCCCTTTTAAAACTGAATTTGGCAATAGGAAATGGATCCATTGGCAATGATTATTCAAATGAACTGGTCATTTTAGTGACCATTCAAAGTTACAACAGACCTCCGAAAAGGTACTTATGACCTGGTTTCAGAATTGCAGCCACAGCATTTTCCCAGCTGTTGTTCGCCATTATAAGCCACGGGGATGCTATTCCTCCCCCTCCCATCTTCCCCTCATCCAACTGGAGCTGGGCAGGCAGGCGAGATCTGCTCCCAAGCCAGCCACTCAGCTACGCAAGGGAGACTTGCCCTCGGAAGTTGTAAAAGCCTCATCACTTGAAATCTTCAAGAAGAGATTGGATTGCCATTTGTCAGAAATGGCGTAGGATCTCTCGCTTGGGTGGGGGGTTGGACTAGATGACCTATAAGGTTCCTTCCAATTCTGATTATCTGTTATCTGCCTAAAGAAGCTACCAGCACATGGAGGTTAGTTACAGCTTGTGGGCATCACCCACCTGCCCATCCAGCCACCCAAAGGACTTGCAGGATTCAGTTTGCTTCTCTCCCATTTCTGGAGACCGGCAACACCCAATTTATCTTTGTTTTTTGCAGAGGAGCCTGGTTGATGCCAGAAAGTGTTTAGCTTAGCTTTCTTGAAGAAGTTGCATAGATCATGGCAACCTTGTGCTGTTTTGCCAGCAAATATTATTTTTTGGGAGACTCTAGGAAGCTCTGTTGTTTTTTTTAAAAAAGGCTCCTTTTTTGTGGAGGTTCTATTTTTTTTTATAAAGAACATTCCACAAACTCCACAAACAAACAGAACCTGTAAAATGTACATTTTTTTTCAGCTATGGGGTTTTTTTCAGGTAAAGGTGGATGATATATAATTAAGGATGGATTATATTATATATATATATATTCAGATCTTGGTGTGTTCGGGTCTTTTCCTATGTAGGATTGAGAGTATCTTGGCAATGTTTCGATGAGGTCCCACTCGCCATCTTCAGGCTGGCACTTTTGGCTTCATGCTTATGCGAGCAAAGTGTGATCAGAGCTGCCGTCTCCTTATATATACTGGTGGGGAGGTTAGCTGTGTTGTCATTTCTTGATTGGTTGATGGAGTTGATGTTTGCAGATTGGCTGGCTTTTTCATAAGAAATGTGTGGCTGAGGTATTGGCTGTGTGTCTATCAGCCTCCTGTGTTGTAATGACCTGGGTAATGGGCTGTGTGATGACCTTCTGAGTTCTATTGTTTTGACATCCTGAGTCTTGTGCTGTAATCTACTGGGTTGTAATGACCTGGGTCATGGGCTGTGTGATGACCTTCTGAGTTCTATTGTTGTGACATCCTGGTCTTGTGCTGTAATCTCCTGGGTTGTTGGCTGTGTTGCAACATCCTGAGGTTTCGTGGTGTAACCTCCTGAGTTCTGAGATGTGATATCCTGAGCGGGTGGCTGTGATGTGACGTTCCAGGTTTTGGTTTGGCTCCGAGTTTGAGGCCTGGATATGTGTTCATGGCATGTGTCCATTTGCTTGGTTTGGGGGTCATGGGGTGTGGCAGCTGATGATGCAGCCATGGTCTGGCTTCTGGATGGTGGTTGTCTTTCATCTATGGGATGGGTTTGGGTTTGAGTCTGGTGAGGGAGAATGGTGGTGGTGTCATGTGTTGTTTTGGATCCGGTATTGGTTTTCGTGGCTGGGACTCATTTGTTGATAAGGGCTAGTTTCCAGATATCTGGTAGGCGGGAGGCATCATCCAATTTATTCATGTTATGGGGGTGTTTCTCTATTTTGATGGTTTTCCTGATTATTCTTTTGTTGATGTGTTCAGTATTGGAGATTAATTTAGTTCCTTCAAAATTAATTTTATGTCCTGTGGCTTTAAGGTGCTGAAAAAGAGAGGAAGTATTTTCCTCTTTTCTGACTGCGTTCTTGTGATCTGCGATGTGTGCATTTATTCTTTTGTCCAATGTGTGTGGCTGGGCAATTGTTGCATGATATTTCATAAACACTTTCTAGCAAGACCCAGGCTGTCAAAACAATAGAACTCAGAAGGTCATCACCCAGCCCATTACGCAGGTCGTTACAACACAGGAGGCTGATAGACACACAGCCAATACCTCAGCCAATATCATCATCATCACAGATTTCACAGGACATTATGCTGACTCAAACATTTTATTGGGAGCATGGCAATATCTTTGAGGCCTTTATTTTTTAATGAGCTGGGGATTTGGGAGGTGGAAAGCGGGCGTGAAATTTTGCAGAAGTTTAATGAATTTAGCTCCACTAACAGCTTTTACAGCAACCTGGGTAATCAAAATGTGTGGTTTTGCTACTTTGAATGTTTATATCACAGTCCAGAGAGTAGTCTGAAAATAGGACTTGGAAGTTGCCTAACTCAAGTTTGAAATTTACATGGGAGATAGAATTGAAACCGTATAGAATTTTGCAGATTATCCTTTTTATCTTTGCTACTACCTGCTCCTATTGGTATCATATGATAATATTACTTTGTTGTTTGCATGTACACTTGTTGTTTGTCTGTACATGTTTGTATGTACACTGATTATATTAATGTGTTGTTTATACGTACACCCAGAGTTTATGCACCAAAGATAAATTCCTTGTGTGTCCAAATACACTTGACCTATTCTATTCTATTCTATTCTATTCTATTCTATTCCATTCCATTCCATTCCATCCCATCCCATCCCATCTCCCATCCCCCATCCCCCATCCCATCCCATCCCATCCCATCTCCCATCCCATCCCATCCTTCTGCTTTATCCATCGACATGCCAAATGATTTAATGGTTAAAATCCTCAGCGTGCATTTTTGCAATCTCCAACATTATTCCAGTTGAGAAAATTCCATAACATGCCTAGTACAAGAAAAAAAGCCCTCCTGAATTCTTACACATTTTCCTCTTCTTTACCCTAAATCCTCTTAGTGTGATCTACCAAAGGTTGAAATGCCTTTTCAGAAATTAAGAATCATAAAGTACTGAGACAAAGTATTCAAGAGCAATTAGATGACGATTAGCACTATTTCATATTCAACCACTTATCATTAATTCAAGATCTTTTTATATTTATTATTGCCAAAAAAGTGTCTGTCATCTTATATATTTGTCATTGTTTTCTTTTTCCCTAATTAGAAATATTTTTTAATTCTGTTCATATTCACTTTTATCTTCAGCTGAACAAGATCATTTTGAATTTTATTCTAAGGATCTAAATCCAATATCCAGTTTTGTGCCATCTGTAAATTAGGTAATTAAAGAAAATATTAGAGTATAGCTCTCATTTAATAATTCCACCAAGCTAAACAAAATCCACTGCTGGCACTCTTCAAAATAAGGCTTTCAAATCAGTTGTGGTGCCACTTAATGGGCAAGTGATCCAAACCCTATTTTATTAGCTTAGCTTACTTCCACAAATGCTTTCTTTGCTGAGATCAAGGTACTAAAGCCCCTGTCACACTGCACCAACGGATGCAAAGAGGATGTAAAACGGACAAAAAAGCTTGCCATCCATTGGTTAACGCGATGTATCCGTTCTGTACTCACTGCATATGTTTTGCTTCCTGTCTATCCGTCCAGCATCCGTTTATGGACGTTTCATCTGCTCAGAAAGTTTTGAGCTGCTCAAAACTTTTGTGCGGAAAATGTATCCAATTTGTCCATTCTGCATCTGCTGCACATCCGCTAGGCATCTGTTCTGCATCCGCTACGCATCCGCTATATTCACTAGGCATCCGTTCCGCATCCGCGCAACTTGCATCCGCTCAGACGCAGGGAGGAAGCGGAACGGACATGGAACGGATGCAGAACGGATGCCTAGCAGATGCAGCATGGAAACAAAGCATTTAAAACAGAAAAAACCTTCGCAGAGGGGACCTATCTCGGATATTAAGGATGTCTAGAGGATGCCTAGAGGATGCCTAGAGGATGCCTAGAGGATGCCTAGAGGATGCAAAGGGACACCTATACTGCCTATAAAAAGGAGGAACAACTCATCTGGATCTCACTTTCAGAACAGCAGCCCTGCGGTGCAGACCTCTGCAGCCTTCATCTGACTCTTCCTCTTCCACAGCATCCAGTCATGTCCACCATGGATCGTAACAAAGTCCTTTTGGCAGCCACCATCCTTCTACAACAGTGCAAAGCCATCTACAGGCTCTGTGAACTCTACTACGGGAAGAAAAAGAGGCAGCCAAGAAGCGTCTGGGTACGAAGATGGATCGGGAGAAGAGCAGAGTACAGACTGTACAACAAGCTGATGGTGGAGCTCAGGAACGAAGACACTCGGGCATTCCAGAACTTCATGAGGATGCCTCCAGCCATGTTTGACGAAGTTGTGCAGCGGCTGACACCCAGGTTGATCAAGGCAAACACCAACTTCTGGCCCAGCCTGGAACCTGGGCTCAAGGTGGCACTCACTCTGCACCACCTGGCCTTAGGGACCACCTACAGGAGCATGCAGTACGGCTGGAGGGTGCCACACAACACCATCAGCATTGTGGTCAGAGAAGTGGTGCAGGCCATCATCGAAGAATACCTGCAGGAGCTCCTCTAGTGCCCCTCCACTGAAGAAGGATAGAAGAAAGTTGCAGAAGAGTGGTATCAGAGGTGGAACTTCCCCCACACCATTGGAGCCATCGATGGCAAGCACGTGGCCTGCAAAGCGCCAGCCAACTCAGGGTCCTCTTATCACAACTACAAGGGCTTCTTCAGCATCATCCTCTTCACCATGGTCGATGCTGACTACAAGTTCATGTACATCGATGCTTCAGGCAACGGCTCATCTTCAGATGCCCAGGAATACAACGCAAGTGACCTCAAGGGTGGGCTGGAACGCAACCTCATAGTGGGCTTCCCAGATCCAGAACCCCTGCCCAACGACACGCAAGATGTGCCCTACTTCATCGTGGGGGATGACGCCTTCTCTCTCACAACCTACCTCATGAAGCCCTACATCTCCAAATACCTCACCCGTGAAGAGAGGATCTTCAACTACAGGCTTTCCAGGGCAAGGCGGGTGGTGGAGAACGCCTTTGGCATCCTGGCCAACAGGTTCCAGGTACTTCTCACCACCATGCAGCATCGCCCACAGACCATGAGGAGGATAATGGAAGCTTGCTGCATCCTGCACAATCTCATGCGCACCCGCTACCCAGTCTTGCAGAACAGGCTCGTGGACCTCCAGCAAGGCAATGGGGACATGGAGCCTGGGGAATGGAGACAAGGGCGAAACCTGATAGACACTGAGGATGTGCAAGGCCCCAACAGAGCCTCACGTGAAGGGAAGAAGCAGCGCAACCTCCTGAAATACTGGTGCAACTCCCCAGCTGGAGCAGTGGAGTGGCAAGACAGGATGATAGATGATTAATGGATGCTTCCTTGAGGCTGTCTCATCACACGGATGAGATTGGGCCATGTATGTTGGGTGGGCCTACAATGAACAGGGCATTTAATAAAGAGTTGTGTTTATGTTGAAATGTGTGGATCAATGATTACATTATTATTGATAATAAAGGGCCATAGGTGTGGCACCTGGGAGGGTGGACCATCCAGTCCCATTATGCTTGCATTGGAGGTTTATCTATACCACAGCTATTACCCATCCCAAAGGTATCCCTGCCCATCCCACTGCTATCTCAACCCATCCCACTGCTATCTTAACCCATCCCACAAGCATGCAAAGGCTTAAACCATTTCTAAAAGTTTCCACCAAGACTTTATTAAAAAAAAGAAATGAAGCAAGTGTGTGAATCAAAAATAGACTTTATTAACAACAAGCTATAAAACAAAAATGAGTCTCTGGCACTCCTCTTGGTCGCTCAGTCTCAGGGGTGAAGGGTGCAGGTGCTGTGGAGGTGGCTGGTGCTAGAGTGCTTGTCATCAGCTCCTCCAGAAGCAGAAGCAGAAGCAGCAGAAGCCCCAGCCCCAGAAGAGCGAGCCCGTGCTTCAGAAGCCCCAGCAGAACCAGAGTGAGGACCAGGGGGCAGGATGGTAGCCCTGTCCCTCTTGCAAGGGCTGGCAGCAGATGGCTGAGGCTTGCTGTGCTTCCGCATGGTTGTGGGGTTGCTGTCTGGCAGGGAGGCTGGCAGGAACCAAGGCTGGCAGGAAGGCTGGCAGGGAGTCAGGCACCAAGGCTGGCAGGAAGGCTGTCAGGCAGGCAGGCACCAAGGCTGGCAGGCAGACATGAACCAAGGCTTGCAGGCAGGCAGGCAGCAAGGCTGGCAGGCAGGCAGGCAGCAAGGCTGGCAGGGAGGCTGGCAGCAAGGCTGGCAGGCAGGCAGACAGCAAGGCTGGCAGGGAGACTGGCAGGGAGTCAGGCCCCAAGGCTGGCAGGCAGGCAGGCCCCAAGGCTGGCAGGCAGGCAGACAGCAAGGCTGGCAGGGAAGCTGGCAGCAAGGCTTGCAGCAAGGCTTGCAACAAGGCTTGTAGGCAGGCATGTAGGCAGGGCAGGCAAGGCTGTCAATCCATCCGGCAGCAGGTCTTTCCTCTGAATGCTGACCTGCTTCGGAGCTGCTTCCCTTATATCCGCGGGGCTTACGCAATGCATCCTCCCCACATGCGCAATTAATGCTAGGCATCCGTTAGGCTTCCGCTCTGCATCCGCTGTATCTGTTCCACGTCCGCTTTGCTGAGGTCCCCCGGAAGCCGAGCGGATGTGCCATCCGCTCCCATCCGCTTCCATCCTCTAGGCTTCCGTTCCGCATCCGTTTTCCATCTGCTCTGTGTCCTCCCCGCGTCCGTTCCTTTCCGTGTTATCCGCTCCAGTTATGCAAATTTTTTTCCCTTCTGAGAGCGGATAACAATGGATGGAACATTTTTCTCATCCGTTGTGTCCTTTTTACTAACGTTTTGCATCCATTGGGCAGTGTGACAGGGCCTTAAATTCACAGCATTTCCAAAATTTATTGTGGAATGTTTCCTACCAACTTTTGAGATCTTAATCTGATAGAATTAATTCTTTACATAGCCATTCTGACCTCTAGTAATCACTGCATTATTTTTAAGGTCCTCATGAATTAGTCACTTTATTTTCTGTTCTAAATATTTACAGGTGTCAGAGTAAAATCAGAGTAAATGGTTCAAATGGTCTGAATTGTCCTTTCTTCCATTTTGAAGACTGAAATTATTGTTCTCTCTTTAGCTGATAATTCATGCATTTTCCTTGGTTTCTTCAAAATAACAGACCTTCAGGTACTCTCTCAGCAAACCTCTTTAATTTAACATTCTAGAATTCAGTTAATCTGGTCATAGAAAGAGAATTCATTCAAGAAACCTGACTGGTTTTCAATCAATCTCAAAGTGTAAATCCTTCTCCTTCAATCTCAAATCTTTACAATTCAGGAATCCTGCATATTAAGTTCGGCGGGTGAGAAATGGAGGCAACCAGAGTCAAACATTTGCTAACATGTTTATTTGTAACAAAGGTTAACCAACAGCTGGTGGTGGCTAACAGAGCTGACAGGCAACAGCTGACTCCATTTGGCAGCTCTCCTTTTCTAGTCAGCTGACTGTCAGATGGGCCAGGCAATGGGAGCAAATCTTTGCTCCTACTCAAAACTCGGACCAGAGGGGAAAAACTAGTCCGTTAACAGTGCTGAATCTCACAAATGAGCAAAAGAAGATTAGATTGAATTTTTCAGTATGTTAGCATTTTGCCAATTTTACCAAGCAACTGCTATTCTGTTTCTTTTCTCTTTTCTTTTGTTTTAAGGATATCTGAAAAGAGAGCCGGTTTGGTAATGTTAAGGGTTAAGGGATCAAACCAGAAACCAGGAAACTATGACATCTAGTCTGGCCTTAGGCACAAAGCCAGCTGGGTGATCTTGGACCAGTCACTCTGTCTCAGACCTAGGAAGCAGGCAACAGCAAAGCACTTTGAAAATCTTGTTAAGAAAACTGGAGCAACTAATCCAGGAACCTACCAGGAGTCAACACTGACTTATTGAAGCCATAGTGGCACGGTGGATAGAATGAAGTACTCCGAGCTAACTCTGCATTCTATTGCCAGGAGTTCAATTCTGACCGGCTGATAGGTGACTCTCTCTTGCATCCTTCCGAAGTGGGTAAAATGAGAACCCAGATTGTTGGGGGTAATTTGCTGAGACTCTAAATTGCTCAGAGAGTGCTATAAAGCAATGTGGCATAGAATATAAGTCTAAGTGTAATTAGAGGAACACATACACCCAGATTACCCCCAACAATCTGGGTTCTCATTTTACCCACTTCGGAAGGATGCAAGAGAGAGTCACCTATCAGCCGGTCAGAATAAACCTTAAAGGCCTATCTTGTTGACCTTGGCAGAGCCAGCGTCACATTCATAATGAACTTTAAACTTCCTGATTTTTAGACTTGCTAGAATTCCTCGTATTTTCCTCTTTTAGATTTTCCTCTTTTAGATACACACACATACCCACACCCGTACATGCACATACATATACATATTACACACACACACACACACACACACACACACATTAATCAGAGGGCATTTTGAATACATCATGGAAAAAAGAGTTCACAAGAGTTAACTCATGAAAGTTAACAGGGTTGATACTATGTGGTATAAAGCTATTACAGAAGCTAGTTGTTCTGCTTCGGATACTACAAAGCCTCCTTCCAGAAAGTAACAAAGGAAACCAGTCATGAAAAGGATGTGTAGCATCCCAGATAACACTACGTCCCTGGTCAAGCATCACTTAAATGCTATGTTTTAGATACAAGGAAGTGAACTTCCAATAATCTTTTCTGCTGTCCTCACCATTCTCTTCACTGTCCAGAACAGTAATACTCCCAAACCACACAGTAATACAGTATGACAGGATGCTTTCAATAATCCCTCTATAGAAAGTGGTAAGGACAGGGAAAGGAATATGTGCTCTTCTCATATGACGCAGAAAATAAAGGTGCTGCTTTGCCCTCTACACCAGTATCTCAATGTTGAACAATGAAGCTAACCTGCTTGTCAGCTGCACACCCAGAAACTTGACACGACTAACCACTTCTGCAGTTGAATCATTAATACACAGAAGTGTGTGACTGTGCCTATCTTTTCTGAAGCTGACAGTGATCTCTTTTGTTTTTCCTACATTTATAACCAGGCTGTTTTTATTACACCAGTTCATCAAGCTCTCTACCTATTCCAGTAATCAACCTCATTATCATCATGAATATGTGCCACCACTGTTGTATCAGCCACATACTTCACATTATGGTTGTGCCAACCTTGTGCCAATCTTTCACAGTGGGTCATGGGTCAGCAGAGTGAACAACAGTGGATTTAGGACACAGCCCCAAGGACAAGTTGTGTTCAAGAACATGGTATTAGAAATATTAGTCCCAACTCACACATACTGGGGCCTATCAGTGAGAAAATCTAGGATCTAGTTGCACAAAGTAATATTGAAGAATAAAAGACCCACTATATCTACTAAATGCTGAGAAACAATTGTATTATAGGCTGAACTAAAGTCAACAAACAGCATTCTCCCATGAGTATTTCTTTCCTCTAAGTACGCCAAGCTCGGATAGAAAACAGAGGAAATAGCATCTTCTGTGGAACAAATATATAGTGCTATTTTGTGTATATACAATTTTTTTCTCATTAGTCCATTAAGCCGAGGACTTAATTGTAATTGCAAATAACATATTTGTTCTGAATAAATTTGAGATAGTAAAATGTTTTTTTATTTGAGTGAAATGCTTTTTTAATTTTTTAATTTAGCTTTGAGTCAGTTTTGGATTCCTGGTGACTGCCTTGATAAATCTCTACAGTTTTCTTGGCAAGTTTTCAGAAATGTTTTCCACTGACTTCTCCCTAGGGCTGAGAAGAGAGTGACTGGCCCAAGGTTACTCAGCTGGCTCTATGCCGAAGACGAAACTAGTATTCACAGTCTTCCAATTTACACCAAACTGTAAGTGAAGTGCTTTTGACCAGGAATAATTTCCATTATATTAAATATATTGTATGCATGGAAGTAACTGATTGTGGAGAAACCACCAGTGACATGTTGTAGGTCACTAAGATTTAAATCTTGAATGCAGCTATGACTTGCAGAAGACAATTAATGACAGCTATTTTGCAAGAATCATTCAGACAAATTTCCTAAAGATGCTTTTTCAAGAGGCAACTGGACTTTCTGGTTTTCTTTAAAGATGTTTCACTTCTCATCCATAAAGCTTCTTCTGCTCTTGGATAAGAAGCTGGATGACTGAGAATCTCAATAGACATTCAGACAAATGGTTGTCCAATCTCTTAAAAATCTCCAATTTCTGGAGGCAAATTGTTCCACTGATTAATTGATAATTAATAAATCTCTCCTTAGTTCTAGGTTGGTTCTCTCATTGATTAGTTTCCATCTACTGCTTCTTGTCCTGCCTTCAGGTATTTTGCAGAATAGGTTGACCCACTCTTCTTTATGGCAGCCCCTTAGATACTAGAACACTGCTATGCTGTCACCCCTAGTCCTTCTTTTCATGAAACTAGACATACCCAATTCCTGATTGGTGCTCTTGTCTGCACTCTTTCTAGGGTCTCAAATGTATTTTTTTATATCTTGGCAACAAAATCTGGATGCAGTATTCCAAGGCATTATAAAGCTGACACTTCACATGATCTTAATTCTATCCCACTATTCATGCAGCCTAGAACTGCATTGGCTTTTTTTTTTTTTTTTTTTTGGAGATGCAGCCTTTTTGTTGGTTCTTTTTTTATTGACTGTCCACTAGGACTCCAAGAACCCCTTCACAGTTACTACTATTGAGCCAGGTACCACCAATTCAATTCCTGTGCACTTGGTTTTTATTGTCTAAATGTAGAACCTTGTTTTTCTCACTACTGAATTTCATTTTGTTCGATTTAGATTAGATAAGATAGCAAAATCTGTTGTGTGTTACTGTGAATACCCTGGCATTAAAAATGAAATTCTACTGCCTGGTCTCAAAAGACATCTATACATGTTATATATATACATATTTACACACACACACACATATTAATCACTGTCAATTTTCAATACGTAGCAGAAGGAGGAAACTTGAGAGTTCACAAGATTGATGCTATAGGGCACAAAACTGGCTTAATATGGATGTTCTGCTTCGGGTACCACAAAGTCTCCTCCCAGAAGGTAACAAGGAAAACAGGTCATGAAGAGGATGTGTAGCATCCCAGACAATACTACAAACCTTACTCAAGCATTGCTTACACGCTATGTCCCAGAGAAAAGGAAGTGAACTACCAATAATCTTTTCTGCCATCCTCACCGTTTAGCCACAGGTGGTGTTCAGCAGGTTCAGAGTCTGACCAATTCTGGAGAACCGGTAGCGGAAATTTTGAGTAGTTTGGAGAACCAGCAAATATCACCTCTTACTGGCCCTGCCCCCATCTATTCTCTGCCTCCCGAGTCCCAGCAGGTCAGCTGGGGCTTCTTCTGTTGCCCTGCACAGGAGAATGGAGCTGGAAGGCAGGTTAGTGGGGTCGGGAGGTAATGGGGATTTTGCAGTAACCTTCCCCCAGGAGTGGGGAGGGAATGGGGATTTTACAGTATCCTTCCCATGCCACACCCACCAAGCCATGCCCACCATGCCACACTACGCCCACCAAACCACACTCACAAAACTGGTAGTAAAAATATTTAAATCCCACCACTGATTTAGCCCCAAATGGAGTGCCATATTTCTTCTCACTCTTGTCAATATAAGCGAAAGGAAAGAGAGTGAATTCTGTGGCCCAAGTCATCTTGCAGCACTCTTTTAAAAGCAATTTCTTGTTATCCTTCATCTGTAATAACATTCCCCAATGCCACAGTATATCACAACTGTACATTCATCTTTCTGCTCTGATCACATTCTTTCTCTTTATTAAAAGTTCAAAGAATATATTCTGTAGTGTTTCATCATTCTTGTCCCATGGTATTCACTTCTGTCCCTTGTTGTATACAAATATTGCCAACCTCCCAGGTTGGCAATATTTGTATACAACATACACAAAGCAGAACAACAAGAACAACAACAAATCAGCTGCCTGATTCTTTCTTGTTTACATCACTATTTAATTCCAAATTGCTTTACACAAGTTCTGTTCTCCCTTTCAGTTTTGGGGCCAGATGAGGAGAAGTTATAAGATTTTTGTATTTTTTATTTATTTGAAGTAGAGAGGAGTATTTTGGAAAAGAACAGAAGAAGAATGATTGAAGCAGGTTCTCTGAGTGTTTCTTTTTTCTGTCTCCTGATTGTGAGGATCTTGAATGGGAAAAATCATGGAGATAAAAATAAATAGAATTCATATAATGGATAATTTGAATCCATGATGAATAAAATAGAATAGAATAGAATTCTTTATTGGCCAAGTGACACACAAGGAATTTGTCTTGGTGCAAATGCTCTCAGTATACATAAAAGAAAAGATACATTCGTCAAGAATCATATGATACAACACTTAATGATAGTCATAGGGTGATATGCATATTCATGAGAGCATCAAACATCTCTTGTAAATGGCAGTATGCATTCTGATTAAACCACAATAATGAAAGGAAAAATAGGCTTCTCATAATAATTGAACTGCCAAAAAAGTGGAGGAGGGGAACAGGATTACTTGGTCTTTCACATTTATATGTCATATGGAGAAAAACTTGGAAACTGTAATTCTGCTACAATCTTATTATGAGAGAATTGACTTTTAGAACATTCTTGATAACCAAATTAACAGGAAAGAAAAAAAACTCCAATAAACTTTCATTTTTGAGTGTAGTTGAAATTGCAGAGTCTCAAGTGATAAAGCAGTTATCTGAAATTCTCAGAAGAAGAATGGAATGAAATTCTGTTCTGATCCTTAACTTAATTTTCCTTGTTTTTATGGGCTTTTCTCATCTTATAAAGATAGCTCAGTTGTTCCATGACAAAAGGCTTCATAAACAATAAGAAAATTGCCTATTCCATTCCATTCCATTCCATTCCATTCCATTCCATTCCATTCCATTC
>BLBF01000016.1:28699014-28720074 GCA_015471245.1 Laticauda colubrina
ATAGAATAGAATAGAATAGAATAGAATAGAATAGAATAGAATAGAATTCTTTATTGGCCAAGTTTGACTGGACACACAGGGAATTTGTCTTGGTGCAAATATTCTCAGTATACATAAAAGAAAAGATACATTATTCAAGAGTTAAGAATCATCAGATACAACACTTAATGATAGTCATAGGGTGCAATAAGCAATCAAGTCATACCAGGAAACAGTTATATAGATTGTAAGGATACAAGCAACAAAGTTACAGTCATATAGTCACAAGTGGAGGGGATGGGTGATAAGGAGTGATGAGAAGATTAATAATAATAGTCGTGCAGACTTTGTAAATAGTTGGACAGCGCTGAGGGAATTATTTGTTTAACAGAGTGATGGCATTCGGGGAAAAGCTGTCCTTATGTCTAGTTGATCTGTTGTATAGTACTCTTTAGCGTTGTTTTGAGGGAAGGAGTTGAAACAGTTTATGTCCGGGATGTGAGGGGTTTGTAAATATTTTCACAGCCCTCTTTTGGACTAATGCAGTACACAGGTCCTCAATGGAAGGCAGGTTGGTAGTAATTGTTTTTTCTGCAGTCCTAATTATCCTCTGAAATCTGTGTCTGTCCTGTTGGGTTGCAGAACCAAACCAGACAGTTATAGTTGCAGAGGGCAGACTCAATAATTCCTCTGTAGAACTGGATCAGCAGCTCGTTCGGCAGTTTGAGCTTTCTGAGTTGGTGCAGAAAGAACATTCTTTGTTGTGCTTTTTTGATGACATTTTAATGTTAGGTGTCCATTTTAGGTCATGTGATATGATAGAACCTAGAAATTTGAAGATCTCTACTGTTGATATTGTGTTGTCTCGTATTGTAAGCAGGGGTGGGATTCTACACCTATTTGATAGAACCGGTTGTAAACATTCTAAGCAGTTTGGAGAACCGGTTGTTAGAAGAAATTACTGGCCTAATCCTGTAAGGAAGACAGGAAGGAAACATTCTGGTGTTGCTTACAGAAACTGCCTCCATTAACCCTTATTACATTCTTGGCAGGACTAGACTTCCTGTCTCACAAACTTCTCTGGAGTTTTTTCCCCTCCTTTGCTGGTACTTTGCTTATGTGGAGTGACCATTTAAAGTTACAATGGCACTGAAAAAAGCGACTTATGATTATTTTTCACACTTAGGATTGTTGCAGCATCCCCACAGTCATGAGAGCATCTTTCCACGGGCGAGAAAATGCGTGCCTCAATGTGAATGATATTGAGTTGGCCACACCCAGCCAATAACATGACCACCAAGCCATGTCCACCCAGTCACATGACCACCAAGGCACACCCACCACCTAAGCCACACCCACAGAACTGGTTGTTAAAATTTTTAACCCCACCCCTGATTGTAAGAGGTGGAAGTATGGGAGGGTTTCTTCTAAAGTCTACCACCATTTCTATGGTTTTGAGAGTGTTCAGGTCCAGACTGTTCCGATTACACCAGAGGCAAGTTCTACAACCTCCTGTCTGGATGCGGATTCATCATTGTCTTGAATGAAACCAATCACTTATGCACTGAAAACAAATTCCTCATGTCTAATCAAACTTGGCCAATAAAGAATATTCATCTGGGGTTAGAACAACCAGGACTCCCTGGATTGCACAGTCACATAATGTTGTGCTTTACAACTACATCATTTAGCACTGGCAATTCCAGTCCCAATTGCAGTCATAAGACAAGGATTTCCTATCCTGACTCTACTTCTTTTGTAAATCCTAAGTAAGAACAGATGTATGCTTTTCTGGTTTTGTTGTCGAAGGGTAGAAAATTTTCTAGCAAGAGAGGGATCATAATACCAACATATGAAATTTTATTTCTACTGATTGAATGTGTTCAAATTTTATATTTATCTATAAAGCATACCATGGGTGTGACCAAGTAAAAGCCTTTTTTTTTTTTTTTGAAATATTGCTGGCAACCACATAATGTGGTTTGCTGGACATTTGCCAGTAAAGCTCCAGAATTCTGCATAAAAATGACAAATTCATCATCTAATGATTACTAGAGCAAGGAGCCAATTGCAAATTAATTAGTGGTTTTGAAGTCCTTCTTAGTCAAAAACTAAATATTGATTACATTTTAAAGCATCTCTTTTTCTTTCTTTGAGAGAGAGAGAGAGGGAGAGAAAGAATAACAATAATAGAATATTATTCTTATTATATAGAATATTATTATTATTATATTATTATTCTTATTATTCTATTATATAGAATAGAATAGAGAGAGGGGGGGGAGAGAAAGAATAACAGAATAATAGAATAATAGAGATATAAAGGACTTTGCTCTGGCAGGAAGTCCTATACCATTTCTGAAAAATGGATGTCCAATCTCTTCTAAAAAAACTTCCAGCGTTGGAGCAAGAGAATATTTCTATTAATTTCATTCCCAAGTAAAGTCTTGCCCAATTTTAAACATCTGGTCTAAAAAGATCACAAGTACTGGTAACTCATTGTTGAAATAATACTTTGAAATGTGCAACACTGACTTGCAGGATTTATACTGATCTGCATCAACTGAGTTGATTTTTATAGTATCAGTGGAATCAAGTCATCTAACATCTAGATCAAGGGCCTTCAAACTTGACAGCTTTAAGTCTTGTGGACTTCAACTTCCAGAATTCCTGAGCTAACATGACTAGAGGAGAAATTCTGGGAGTTGAAATCCACAAGTCTTAAAGCTGTCAAGTTTGAAGGCCCCTGATCTAGACTGTAAAAAAATTGGAGTGTAGATTTGTTTATCTTTTATCTGAACTGGAGCAAAAGAAAGGAAGTTTTGTCTCATGAAATACAAAAGGCACATTATCACAGCTGTACTGTTGAGTTGCTAAGAAGATCCATTAGTTCATTAAATATTTTCCTCCCCTTCCCCTAGTATACAGAGGAATTAAACTGATTCCATTTCATTAACTCTTAAGCAATACTTGAATGAAGTAGGAAAGGAAGGGATTAACATTTCTGCTACCCACAAGCATTCAAAACTTGTGAGCCAAGCACTCCAAAATTATAGGATTTTAAAAATTAATACCATTTTATTAGGTTTTAAAGCCTTTAGGTTGATTCTTTTCCTCTCCCAGGCTTATGTAGATCTGGTGGATGCTAAGCTCAATTTTTGAAAAGAGACTATTCTGAAATGGCCTTCTCAGTTTAGGGGCTTGCATCCTGAGCAAATTATTATGCTGGCTTTGTGAGTGAAATGGACAAAATGTTATTTTTTAATATTGTTTTTAATTTGAAACATGTCTTTCCATAACTCAGCCTTCAGAACAATTTGCCATATAAATTAAAACAGTGAGATGGATCTAGATTTAGTCACAGAAGACCAGAGATGGGGTTGTTCCTCACAGTTGTAATTTATTACAATTTATTTCAATAGAAGAGAATATGTGTAATTCAGGATTGAACTGTGGAATCTTTGGTGCTCTCTGATAAAAAATATAAATGTAATTCAGAATTCAGTTGTGGAGTCCTTGTTGTTTGATGTTAACTAATTGGGAAATAAAATATCTGTAAGTGAATGCCAAGCTCAAAATGTCTATGGAGAGTTTTAGTCATCCAGTCATAATTGTCCCAAAGATGCTTTTCAAAAGGCAACTGAACTTTCTTAGTTTTTTCCTTGAAGATATTTCACTTCTCATCCAAAAAGCTTCATCAGAACTATCACCTTCTTTTGTACCTATTCCTCCATCCCTCCCACACCATCCAGTTCCAGCTTATATGATGTGTAACGAAAGCTTCTTCCTCAAAAAACGGTCCTGTTATCTTTTGAAAAAGCACTTTTGAGACAGCCATGACCTGGATGATTGACAGTCTCCATAGACATTCTTCAGAATTGCTTTTTGAAAAGCACCTTTGGGAGGTGCTCTATATTTTATTTATTACAATATTTATACACCTCCCTCAGTCAAAATTGCAAGATTCTGCTACAGTAATTTTAACAGATGATGCTAGGACTCAAAATTTGTGCATCTGGACTATATCAAAGTGCCGACATCAACATCATGAAACATTATCTTTTGAAAGAGTGATCAGGCCATCTTCTCTAGTATGGAATTTAAAAAAATAAATAAATACATTTTATCAAGGAAACACAGCATTAAGAGAGTCACACAGTTGCCTGCCATAGATATATGCTCTCTACATAAATTTCAGTGGTTATATTACACAGCTAGCTGAATCTAAATTAAATTAAGACCATAATAATAATAAGGTTTTACCTTTCAACTCTTTATTTTATATTTCATTTATATACATTTTTTTCTCCAGATCAACATACTGCATCTGATTTCCTTTTTCTTCTTATGGTATCCCTGTAAGGTAGGCTGAGTTGAGAAACAGTCACAGTAATCCAGACTTCTCCATGGCTGGGTGGCTGTTTCCTATGTTTCACATATTAAATTGGATAGAGGGAATATGGTCTTGCTAAATCTTCTGGACCTCTCATGGTGTTCAGTACCAACACATGTAATACCTTCCTCGTTCCTCTAGTTGGGGAAATATTTTACAGTATTATGGTCTTTCTTTTGATGAAGTTCAGAAGTTGGTTCTGAGGGATAGCTGTATAAGTCAACATCTTACACATTGAACAATCACCCATGTTCAAGAAGAGGCGTGGTAGCTCAGTGGCTTATGATGACTATGTATCTTCACTGGAAGTCCTGCCCAGAGATAAACTGACATTGACTGACATAACTGGAAGATTGCTAGAAGAAGCAAGAAGACGGCTTGATAGGGACCAACTGAGAAAGGAACAACCACAAGAAGAGAATTTATCTTCAACTGCCTATACTGTTAGGAAATGTTTTTTCTTGTGGGGCTAGGGGACAAATAGCTAAATTCTGTAAGAAGGGAAAACAACGGAATACTGGCAAACACCAGAAGGCCAAAAAGAATGTTAGTTTAGCTATGTCTAGCAATTCAACTGTAAATAATGATTTGTGGGTTGTTGATAGTGGAGCATCACAGTGCATTACTAAATATAGAAAAAGGTTTGTAAAGATGTCCACGAGTAAACAACATGTTTCATTGGCAAATGGATGGAAGATGAAAGCATCAGGTGAAGGTACTGCATATTGTTCCAACACTACTCTCTATATGTCTCCTTGTATGCGCTCATTCTCCTAATGGGAAATTACCTCAACAACATTGATGGTGGGAAAAGTCCCAGATGCTGCTGCAGAACACTGTTAAGTCAAGCATGGAGCTAGTCCATCCCTCTGTGGTGCACTCTGGATACCATGTAAGTGTGAACAGAACAATCATTGGCAACCAAGCAACCACTTTGTAATAGCACTGTAGTCATCTGGATAACGCAACATTGACCTATATTAAATAAATAAATAACCCATCTTCAACAACTACATCCTAAACGGCCTAGAGTTCATTTTAAAATGACTTTAATCAGAACTAAACTATTACCCGATATTGATAGTGTACAATTACTTTCTCTACATCATCAGCTATATAATGGCCTAGACAAGATAGTTTTAGAAAATGTATGTTCGTTTTCCTCGAGCTTATGTCCATTCTCTTGTACATGCAAGAGAAAAGGCTCCTTTTTATGTCATGGACCAAAAATCATTTTTCATCCTATAAGGTTGGCTTTCAACTAGCTATCAAGTACATATTAATTGGACCACTAAGATAAATTGCTGAATCAAGGCACAATTCATCTACCATTTTATGTTAACAACCCATACCCTAACAGTGTGAATAGCCTGCTCGCATCTTGATATTTTAATTTTTTTATATAGAAAAATATCTTTGAGGATTGCTAGAGGTGCCTCAAATTTAAAGGGTCATTTTGTTCAATCACAACGATATGATAGTTGAGGGGAAAAAAATCTGAAATACCTGTTTCAGTGATTTAATTGAAATGAATTGTCTGTGGAAACTCACTTGGTAGATAGTGGAAAACATTTCTGACAACAAGCAATTTACCCTGAGTTTGTTTTGTTTTACTGTGTTTGGGCAATCAATAGAAAGATGCAGTTGTAAGTATAAAATTATGTTAGGTACAAAATCAAATAATCTCTGAGCTCAATTCTGCTTCTGGTTAGTTTTTAAATACAATCAAACTGTCCAAGCTTTTAAACCAGAATTGTTCTTGTTGGGAATAATCAAAGGGAAATATAGGAAAAAGATTAAATATACATATATTGACAGCAACAAGTTAGTATTTGCACAATGTTCGAAACAAAATAATACGCCCTCAAAGGAATTAGTCATTCAAAAATTTTTAGATTGTGCTGAAATGGATAAACTGACATTAAAATTAAAAGATAAAGAAAAGTCAGAGTGTTACAAAGTTTGGGACAATTGGTATAAATGGTTGAACAATAGAAGCAAGGATAACGGAGATAAGAAAATTATAGATAAATATATATGAATGTTTATGAATGTATATAAATGTAAATATTTATATGATTTGGTTTATATAATAACGATGACACGATACTGTTAATATTTAGGTTAAGATTGTAAAAGGTGAAAAAGAGCAATAAAAATTATTGTTCAAACTGTCCAAGCTTGCTTTAATATCCTCCCGTTTTAAGAACAGGAATGAAGAATTATGATTCTTCAGATATTGCTAAAATATAAGCCATCCAGATTTTTTTTAATGGTTCAGTATATGAGTGAAACCCAAAATGCTTATTTCAAAGATTAAATTAAGCATGTCGCATAGCCTTGGTGGACATTTTCAACATCACAGTATTAAAACCTTGTTTCCAGAGAAGTTCACTCACCACCTTGATTTTGTCATCTTTTCAGATGCAGATGGAATGTTTTCTATGATCTTAGATTTAATTTCTATTCTCCCAGAAATAATTTCTGAGAGGGATATTAAATTACAGTTTTTACACAGGTATTTGCTGTGTTGGCCAATAGTCATTTGGCCTGACGTTCATATAATATATATTTCTTTATGTTCTTGTTAATTAAGATTGAGAATTATTTCCACTGAAGAAAATATTTTTTTCATCACATAGAGCAGGCAAGGCCACTTCCAGGTTTTATGGATGGATGGATGGACTGAATGTGGATTAACAGCTGAAACAGAGGGATGTGAGTTTGGATTGGCTGAATAATCTCATTTCAGAAAAATAGGCAGCCAGACAGCTCTGAAGCCTTTGGCCACTTTTCAGAAATCCTCCATGGGTGATTTCTGATGTTTTCTGCCTTACCCCAAATTTCTGTATGCAGCAAAAATCTGGGTCATCATTACATGGTAGCAAAAGGTTAGAATTGTCTGGCTTTCTTTGCTACCATCTAGTGGTCTTAGTATATTTTGCAGCTCTATCTTTCTGTCAACATCCTGCTGCTTATAAGGGATAAAGGGGGTGCTGCAAAGAATAAGAGAGTGGGAGGAACAATGGTTCCACAAAAGGAGATAGAGGGGAAATTTAGAAGAGAGACTGAGTAGGCTCACTTCATTACTTGCTTGAGAAATGTACTTTTCTTGTAATTGATTACGTTGAGGGAATGTGATCCCTGATTGAAAGTTGAAATAACACAATTATCTGCA
This sequence comes from Laticauda colubrina, assembly GCA_015471245.1. Classification (NCBI taxonomy): domain Eukaryota; kingdom Metazoa; phylum Chordata; class Lepidosauria; order Squamata; family Elapidae; genus Laticauda; species Laticauda colubrina. The sequence goes on from BLBF01000016.1 coordinate 28,706,565, forward strand.
AAAACATAATGCAGAAGAGGAAGGAGTAATCTAGAGAAAGGAGCTGTGGCAGCTCATTTGTATTTTAAGCATATATCATATTTTCTTTTTCATAGAACTATGCTGTCTGGATTAGAAAACATTTTTGCACTCTGTAGAAGGCAGCAGAGAGGCAGAGAAAATTAATTGGCACCATCTAGTGGCTCTCTGAATAGTTCCAACTAAGATCTTTGGGACTCCTGAGAACTTGCTGTGTTTAAAGTATCAGTAAATTCTGAAATTTGCAGAATCATAAAGGATAACTAGAAAACTGAATAGCAGTTGATAGCAGCCCTGAACTGAAGTATTTCTGCAAAATTCTGAGTATATACAATATTTTGTTGCCAGTTTTGCCGTCTTAGTTTTGTTTTTTTACAGATTTGAATCTCAGAGTAGTTTGGAGATCTGAGATATGCCTATGACTCCTTTCTTTTAACGTTTTTTCCTCTTATCAGCATCTCAGAGTGGTTCAACATAAAACAATATTTAGGCAAGTCATCCTATCAACCAAATATTTCCAGCTCTAACGACTTCTTTGAATTTTAGAAAGTGATTTAAAACAAACCTAATCCCAAAATTTATTAAAAATTAGTAACATTGATAATTTCTTTCTTAAAAAATATACCAGTGTCTATTTGTTACACGATAACAACACTTGTATATTTGATTTACTAGTATCATAAGAAAATTTTAATGGGAAATAAAGGCAAGACAAACAATAATTATTACTTTAAGATCAGAGGTTTATTACATCTAGTAATTTGGAACATAAAAATGAATAAAATATATAAAAAATATAATAGCAGTAATACATTTACATTAACAAGCCATTGCAACGTGGTTCAATTACATATAGCAGGTCCTACAAGTATTGCTATAAATCAAAGGGCCCTTATCTCATCTCAAGCTACACTTTTTATACTTTTTCTTCTTACTGACATACATGTTTCACAACTTCACTAACCATCACTTTCAGTAAACACTGTTAGGAATGTAAGTCACCTAACAGTTATTTGGGTTGGAAATATATAAACCAGGATAGACATTTTAATACTATGTCTTTAAGAAAATGCTAAAACTCTAATTGGGTGTGGTTCTGCAAATGGCCATAAGATGGAGCCAAAAACCTGGGTTGTTTAGTCTCAGTGAGTATTTGTTCCTTCTGTTGGAGAGTGTTGCTGTTCCTCCTAAATGATTGTTACTGATCATTGATGTAAGTTTGTTACTGAATTGTTTTTTGATACTGGACTTTGATATTTGGATTATCCCTGAACTGAACACTGACTGCTTTACCTATGAATGACTTGGACTGCTTATCTTGGACATTTATTGGAAATAAAAACCTACATTTACTGTACAATGTATCTATGTGCTGTGTGTGTGTTATTCTTCACTTCTCTCACTACGTCTTCCTGTATGCGCTCATTCTCCTAGCGCGGAATTACATTAACAAACACATTTTGTTTGAATGTGTTCATTTGAAGTACATTTGAAGCTCTGTGTACACTTGAAGCTCTCAGCCATTTGTTATTTTCAGTCAGTGGTGGGCTGCAAATTTTTTAACAACCGGTTCTCTGGCTGGGTAGGTGTGGCCGGTTGGTCATTTGACTAGGTGGGTGATGTCACTCATCACACAGAGCCCCACCTCCCAGCCACTCACCTCAAAGGAACAGGTAGGATTCAGCCAGTTGGGGCTAATCCCATCACTGGCTGGCCCTGCCCCCACCCATTTTTCAGCCTTTTTTTGCCTGTTTTGGGGGCATTTTCAGGCTGTTTCTGGGGCCATTTTCAGGCCAACTTTGGCTAGAAAAACAATCTGAAACCAGCCTGAAAATGGCCTGAAAACAGCCCAAATAAGCTGTTTTTCAGGCTGTTTTCAGGCATTTTCAGGCCTTTTTTTCACCAAATTGGCCTGAAAACAGCCTGAAAACCAGCTTGAAAATGCCGCAGAATAGTCAAAATCAGCCTGAAAACAGCCTGAAAAGTGGCCTACTTTTGCGACTGTTTTCAGGCCAGTTTTGGGGACTTTTTTAGGCTGTTTTTTGCACAAAAAGCAGCTGAAAATGCCCCCCCCCCCAAAAAAAAAGGCGGAGGCAGGGACAGCCGGTTTTCTGATTTGCTGGTTCTCTGAACCACACAGAATCGGAACAAGGAGTTTGGGCAAACCTGTCCAAATCCGCAGCAGCCCACCTCTGCTTTCAGTTTCTCATTTCCCACAGTTTCATTCTTCCTGTTCTAAATGTATCCATACAAGTGCCTACCTTGCAAAAATACAGCACACAAGTCAACACATTAAAAATATTTCTGATACATTTTGCAATTATGTTGGTTTAAAACTTTGGTTCATTGAGGCATACAAACAACACCTAGGCCTTATTACCTATAACTTTTAAATGGGATATTTTCCTTTTCTCTCACTAGAATGCAAATATTAGAGTCATTTTACTTTCAAAATTGTTGTAGCATACTTGACTTTTATATATTTATTTTCTTTATGTTTATTTGTTGGGTGGGGGTTGCTTGCATTTCAATATAGCCCATGGCCAATATGAAAATAGTAAGCTATATATTTAGCTGTGTAGCCATCCATATTGCCATTAAAAAACCAGTTTGCAGTGACATTGGTTGCTTTGAAATGCAGACAATTAAATTAATATCCTTTATTTTGGACTATGATTATGTAGCAATTTAAACAAATAAGCAAACATCATCCAGTTCAGAATGACTTGTAGGTTTTTCTCATCTGTCTAAATTAAAAATCACCTAAGCCAAAGCCCAGACCTTTCCAAATCCAATGTCAGCTGAAAAAAGTATTAAACAATTAACTCTCAAAAGTAATTTTAACTTTAGCCAATTTTCCAAGTTAATGTTTCAGTCTCCCCATAAATTCAAGTTTGGCAAATAAACCCACAATTTCGGAGCCAAACAATTTAGGATTTTTACACCCACTATTGTGGGTTGCCAACCTGCTTTCACAACCTTGTAATATCTTTAGAACATTTACTTGTCAGTCTGGCTTAGATTTTCACAAACTTTGATTCCATAAGTAAACAGGAAGACATTTTTTTAGCCAGGAAAAATGAGAGATTCTTTCATGATAGCCAATTTGAACAAAAGTAGTTTTTTCTTTATATATCAAATTTACATGGTTATCATCTCACACCAAGTGACTCTAGGGGATGTATAATAAAATCAACCATAAAACAATTTAGAAAAGTAGATGAAACTCAAAAACAAAATCACAAGAGAAGAACACATCAAGATGTTACAAATTATGCTACCCTCTCACAGGCTACCTATTACCAGGGGATTCCTATCAGCCTAGTTTCTAGGCTGGTCTTCCTTGTGGGATTGACAGTAAATTTAGATTAATGTTTTTTTACACTTTGGCAACTTTAAGACTTCATGCTGGCTGTGGAAATCTGGAACTTCACATATCTTAAAGCTGCCAAGTTTGAAAAAAAAATGCTTTTAAAGAAACACACTTGTTTGTATCTTTTCCTGGTCTCTCATAGTAACCACACAGGTCCAGAAAAATAAACATTAGAAATATTAAGGCGTGAGTGGCTATCACCAGCTCAAGTTAAAATAAAGCTAATTTTAACTTAGGGATATTTGCACTATGCTATTATTGAGTCTGTCATCTGCACTTCTATAACTGTCTGGTTTGGCTCTGCAACGCAATAAGACAGACACAGACTTCAACAGATAATTAAAACTGCAGAAAAAACAATTACTACCAACCTGGCTTCCATTGAGGACCTGTATAAAGCATAAGTCAAAAAGAGGGCTGTGAAAATATCTACAGACTCCTCACATCCTGGACATCAATTGTTTCAACCCTAACCCTCAAAATGACGCTATAGAGCACTGCACACCGGAACAACTAGACACAAGGACTGTTTTTTCCCAAATGCTAAACAATTCCCACAACACTGTCAAATTACTTAGTAAGACTGTATTACTATTATTCTTCTCATCCTTCCTATTATCTATCTCTTCCCACTTATGACCATAACCGTATTGTTTGTATCTTTACAATTTATATTGTATGATTTGATTGCTTATTAGTAAACTATGACTATCACTAAGTGTTGTATCTTATGTATTTTATTTATTTACTTTTTCTTATGTGAGAGCATATACATCAAAGACAAATTTCTTGTATGTCCAATCACGCTTGGCCAATAAATAATTATCTTTTCTTCTATGCAAAATAGTATCTCCAGAGATTCCCTTGCTAGCATTCTGAATCCTATCAAATGGGAAGTACATTCTGTATGCTGACAAACAATTAAGATGCCTTCAACCCTTTTTAATAATTAAAAACAAATTGCAAAGCAGATAATGAAATTGGTAGTCTTTTGAATGATACAAAGCTGTACTGGGTTTATGTCGCAACAATTGAACAAATCTGCACTGCTCAAAAAAATAAAAGGACAACAAAACTAAGACATCCTAGAGCTGAATGAACGATATTCTTATTAAATACTTTGTTCATTACATAGTTGAATGTGCTGACAACAAAATCACACAAAAAGTATCAATGGAAATCAAATTTAGCAACCCATGGAGGTCTGGATTTGGAGTTACACTCAAAATTAAAGTGGAAAAAAACACTACAGGCTGATCCAACTTTGATGTAATGTCCTTAAAACAAGTCAAAATGAGGCTCAGTAGTGTGTGTGGCCTTCATGTGCCTGTATGACAATGCCTGGGCATGCTCCTGATGAGGTGGCGGATGGTCTCCTGAGGGATCCCCTCCCACACCTGGACTAAAGCATCCCCCAACTCCTGGACAGTCTGTGGTGCAACGTGGCGTTGGTGGATGGAGCGAGACATGTGTCCCAGATGTGCTCAATTGGATTCAGGTCTGGGGAACGGGCAGGCCAGTCCATAGCATCAATGCCTTTGTCTTGCAGGAACTGCTGGCACACTCTAGCCACATGAGGTCTAGCATTGTCATACATTAGGAGGAACCCAGGGCCAACCGCACTAGCATATGGTCTCACAAGGGGTCTGAGGATCTCATCTCAGTACCTAATGGCAGTCAGGCTACCTCTGGCGAGCACATGGAGGGCTGTGCGGCCCCCTAAAGAAATGCCACTCCACACCATTACTGACCCACTGCCAAACTGGTCATGCTGGAGGATGTTGCAGGCAGCAGAACGTTCCCCATGGCATCTCCTGACCCTGTCACATGTGTCACATGTGCCCAGTGTGAACTGCTTTCATCTGTGAAAAGCACAGGGCACCAGTGGCGAATTTGCCAATCTTGGTGTTCTCTGGCAAATGCCAAATGTCCTGCATGGTGTTGGGCTGGAAACACAACCCCCACCTGTGGACGTCAGGCCCTCATACCGCCCTCCTGGAATCTGTTTCTGACCGTTTGAGCAGCCATATGCACATTTGTGGCCCGCTGAAGGTCATTTTGCAGGGCTCTGGCAGTGCTCCTCCTGTCCCTCCTTGCACAAAGGTGGAGGTAACGGTCCTGATACTGGGTTGTTGTCCTCCTACGGCCTCTTCCACATCTCCTGATGTACTGGCCTGTCTCCTGGTAGCGCCTCAATGCTCTGGACACTACGCTGACAGACACAGCAAACCTTCTTGCCACAGCTCGCATTGATGTGCCATCCTGGATGAGCTGCGCTACTTGAGCCACTTGTGTGGGTTGTAGACTCCGTCTCATGCTACCACTAGAGTGAAAGCACCGCCAGCATTTAAAAGTGACCAAACCATCAGCCAGAAAGCATAGGAACTGAGAAGTGGTCTGTGGTCACCACCTGCAGAACCCTTCCTTTGTTGGGGATATCTTGTTAACTGCCTGTGCTTTCCATCTGTTGTCTATTCCATTTGCACAACAGCATGTGAAATTGATTGTCAATCAGTGTTGCTACCTAAGTGGACAGTTTGATTTCACAGAAGTGTGATTGACTTGGAGTTACATTGTGTTGTTTAAGTGTTCCCTTTATTTTTTTGAGCAGTGTACTTTTCTAGAAACTATTTCAAATGAAAAGGCAAGTAGCATACATATTTGTAATTCCATTGTGTTGTATGCTCTCACAAGTGCTATACTTTTCTCATATAGACAATATTTTGCTTTATTTCATCACAGCAGGTTGAATGCCACTTTTGAAGGTATATGAAATCCTAAATCAGTTTCTTTCTTTTCTTCTCCTTTTGTCTTTTCCTTTTGTTTTATTTATTTATTGCATTTAGTCTGTTGCTTTTGCTCCCAGAGTGATGGATTCTAAACACCATTCTTTCCATGATTGCCCAGAATATTCTTGTATTTGATTGGCATCACTTTGTGCTTTATTTGTAAAGACAACTTTGAAATTATCTCTCTCTTGTATTTTTCTTCTGTTCTACACAAAAGAAAATGCCGACGACAACATAAACAACACAAACATCATTGTGGTGTTTGGGACTAACAGCACAATATGCAATAAAGTATAAATCTGCAATAAAGCTTTGACAGATTCCCAATTTTCATTCATGATCCCTAAATATTAGATAGACGCACATTAATACATCATTGTATTAAAACTTGAGGCTTGTGAGACTTGATAAAGTTCTTGCCATGAGAAATAAACTGATCTCTTTGGAAACTAAAGAGGGAATTATAAAAAAGAAGAAAAGGAACAATAAAATAATCCACTTGAACATAATGTATGAATTGACCAATTATGAAAATAGGTTGGCAACAATTCTGCAATCAGCAACATTTTCTCACTGCCATCATCAGCTTTATCCAGAATTAGGTTGTCTGCACTATATAGAAGCATAACCAAGAATGTGAGACTAGTGACTAGCAAATATAACTTTGGCCTCTTGTAATTTCTTTTAAAAAGCCATTTTTAAAAAAAGTTTTAATGCTTATTTTAATGGCTTTTTCTCTAAAACTACATATTTCTTTGCATACTTTGATATTTATGCATCTTAATACTAAGAAAATTCAAGGCAAATGACAACCTTTTATGTAGAAAACTTTCTGACAGTGAGAATAATCAACCAATGGAACAGTTTGCCCTCAGAAGTTGTGGGAGCACCATCACTTGAGACTTTCAAGAAGAGATTGGACTGCCATTTGTGAGAAATGGTGTAAGGTGGGAGGTTGGACTCGATGACCTACAAGGTCCCTTCCAACTCTGATAATCTGTTATCTTTTAGAAAATCACAAATGATGGATGCTTGAGCATTGCAACATAGAACTGTTCACATGGAAAAGATTGTTTTTGGCATCAGGCAGAGGCACAATTAGCAAAGGTCCGTTTAAAACACCGGCCACTATGTAAGGACAGATAGTCCTTGAGTTATGACCACAATTGGGCCCAAAATTTATGTTGCTAAGTGAAACATTTGTTGTGGATTTTGCCCCATTTTATGGCCTTCCTTGCCACAATTGTTAAGTGAATAATTGCCATTGTTAAATTAGTCACACGGTTAGGGGAATCTGGTTTCTCCATTGATCTTTGCTGATCAGAAGGTCGCAAAAGCTAATCATATGACCACACAGGACACTGCAACCATCATAAATATAAATCAGTTGCGAAGCATATGAAATTTAATCATTGACCATGGGGGTACTGCAATGGTTGTAAGTGTGAAAAAGGTCATAAGTCTCTTTTTTCAGTGGTGTTGTAACTTTGAACGGTCACTAAATGAGGATTTACCTGTAATAATCTGAACCTGCTCTAAGTGAAATGACCTTAGAGGACAGTGAATCAATCTCCTTCAGGATCTTCTCTAATATGTGTCATCAGCTCCTAAGGTCACAATATTGCATCATGTGTTTTCACTGGGGAACAAAGAAAGTCAGATAAAAATATTTTTAAAAAATGTAAGGTGGGTTTCCAAAATTTAAAACAGATATTAAGATTTTAATTTGGATTTTTAGCAATTAGATCATATTTTACACTTTATTTTTGAACTTGTTTTGTTAAAAATAAACACATTGTATCTGAAGGATATTATATTTATATTATATTTAATCTCTTTTAATAGTTCTAATTTCACTGTATTCTACTTCCTAAAGTGGAGTGGAGAGATTATTTAACGGACTGGCATATGATTTGCCTGCAAAGGCAGCCAAGAAATAGAGAATTTGGGGCAGGAAGAAGAACGGGAAAGAAAAATGAAAATAAGTAAGACACATCAGTTGATGTTCCAAAATCCTGCTGAATAAACGGGACATTCTTGACATTTTGGGGACAATTTAACACTTGTCTATTCAAAGTTGAAGATCTCAGTTTATTCATATTCCATGTTGTAAAGAAGAGAGCCATAATATATTATTCATCTTTAAAGAACAGAGTGACAAAAACATTGACCCTATGCATTCATGCGTATTGAAACTCAAGTCAAAATAAAAATCAAATCAAATCAACAAGAGTTACTTTTTTGAAGGACAGCATTTTGGAACAATAGCAAAATTTTGACTTAGTGGGCTTTCTTTAAATGGACAACATTTCTATCAGGTCTGGACAAAGCCCTTTAAGAGAATGAAGAAAGGCCCACTTAACTTCTTTTATTCTCAGTTATTTATTTCATTTGTGCAATTGGTACCCTGAGATGCTTTGATATTTAATCAACAATCAGGAGGAACAGATATAGAATAACAGAATAGCTGAGTTAGAACGCCCTTGAAGGTCTTTTAATTCAATCTCCCGTCCCAAACAGGAAATTCTATACAATTTCAGACAAATGGTTGTCTAATCTTGTCTTAAAAACTTCCAGTGTTGTAGCATTTACAACTTCTGAAGGCAAGTCATTCCACTGATTAGTTGTTCTCACTGTCAGGAAGCTTCTCCTTCGTTCTAGGTTGCTTTTCTCCTTGATTAGTTTCCACCTATTGTTTCTTGTCCTGCCTTCAGGTGCTTTGGAGAATAGCTTGACTCCCTCTTCTTTGTGGCAGCCCATCAACTATTGGAACACAGCTGTCATGTAACATCTACTAGTCCTTCTTTTCACTGAATGAGACACATTACATCTAAGTTTGATTCCATGGTTATGACAGTTCACAGTGCAAAATGCCACAGGTGGCACTCAGAGCTGCAGGCAAACTTACCTCACTGCGCACATTTTTTTCAGAAAAACAGGAAGAGACAAAACAGGCCTTGATTTCAGCCTACAAAGCTTGTAGAAGCCTGCAGAAGCCTTCTTCAAGCCTTTGGGAGGCCGAAAAAGGCCTCAAACCGGCCAAAAATCAGCTGTGAGGTGCAGTGCAGGTAAGGGGAAGGCAGGAGGGTAGGGGATTGGGTGCGCATGCATAGGGGACATGGGGGGGTGCGCATTGACCTCTGAGTGCTGGCACTCGAGTGCGAGCAAACCAGCACGCACACAATTTTTGGCACAGGAGCCCAAAAAGGTTAGCCACCAGTGGCCTATGGCATAGAAGAGGAATCAAACACCTGTTTGCTCAAAAACACACAATTAGGTGAAAATGTTATTTCTTTGAAGATGATGTACATATACATGTAATAAAGCAAAAGAAAATGGAGTATAATTCATATTGTAATACATTTTTTTTTTAAATAGAAGTAAACGAGAAACCAGAACTTTTCCTTTTGGGTTTAATGGAAGAAATAACTAAAGAAAACATTTGGAATTTTGTTACTATCTATGTTGACAGCAGTAAGACTATTGTAGGTACAAAAATGGAAGGACACTTCGATTCCTACCATGGACAAATGGTTGAAGAAGTTGACTGAGTTAGCTGAAATGACAAAATTGACTATTTTGATTAAAGAAAATTATATAAGTACTTTTGTTTCCACATGGGTATTGCTTCTGAACTTCGTGCTTCTGTGGAAAAGAATGAAACTCTGATTTTGGATTTTACTGATTAGACTGATACATCTTTATAGAAATGACCTGTTCATATTATTATGGAAAAGCAAAAAGTTGCGATTTGATATTTATGTCTTATTTTATTGTTACAGAGATAGTCAAGAGTCAATGCTTCCTTTTCTTTTGTTTTCTTCTCCTTCGTCACTTCTTCTTCCCCTTTCCCCCCCTCCCCACTGCTTTCCTTTTTACTTTGTATTTTACATTACTTTATAACTCAATAAAATGTTAATGAAGATGATGTGCATATACATTCTTCTGGTTAGTAAATATTCTTATATAATCTTACTCTTTTTCTTTCTTAAGACAGTTTATCTTCAGAACAGACTTCACAAGTTATTAATGGAATTCTCATGATTGAATAAGAAGTCAGTAGTTGCTGCGTTACTGTACTTTAACACACATTTATTGTTCCATTTTTTTCTGAAACATTAAACAAGAAGCAGATACTCTAAGTACAGTGATTTTTGTTGTTGTTGATTTTCAGGTGAATCCATCAAAATTCCAAATTCTCATGGTTTTTCCCTACAACTGGATTTACTGAACAGCAGTGCTCCCCATCATGTATGTTAGTAAAACCTATTATATTATCCATAAGCCATGGTGGCACAGTGGTTAAAGTGCAGTACTGCAGGCTATTTCTGCTGATTGCCAGCTGCCTGCAATTTGGCAGTTCAAATCTCACCAGCCTTAAAGTTGACTCAGCCTTCCATCCTTCCAAGGTGGGTAAACTTGTTGGGGGAAATATGCTGACCCAAATTGTTGGGGGCAATATGCTGACTCTGTAAACTGCATAGAAAGGGTGTAAAGTGGAATATAAATCTGCTATTGCTATAACTGCAAACTAAAAAAAATAAACTTCCATCAAGTAAAAACAGTCAAAAGTAACTTTATAATAAAACCAGTGCATCACAACAAAGAACAGAAAAACAAACAAACTCTCTTTTCAGAATGGTTAAGAACACCCATTCCTTCAATTAGGTTCAATTATTTCAACCAGGAGTCTGTCAGCAAATTATATATTGCAGGGAAATTACCAGAAAGAAGGGGTGGGAGGAAACAATCTATAAAGAAAATTATGTTTCTTGAGTTTTAATGAGCGAACCAATATTCACAATGCTTTTATTCTAAGTGCTTCAATGTCAATAGAAAAATGGAAAGAAAAAATAGTTTCATAAAAAATATTGAAGTAATTATGTTATCTGAGCATTTTGTAAATGCTGATGATATGGTGAAACTATAATGCCCTGGTAAGACTGAGTGATTTGGGGTGAGTGGAGCTTCAGGCTCTGGGGACATTAAGATATTTAGTTCTAGGTGGGGTTGCACTGCCCCAGACAGACCCAGTGTCTGTGGGCGGGGATGGGGTGTTCTCCTGGTCCTGTGACTCATGCTCAAAGAAGAGGTAGCTATTGAGACTAGGAGAGTCATTGTGCAACCATGGGTTGTGCGCTAATTGCTCAACGAGTAGTCCTTAATGGGTCTAAGTCTGCATGGAGGGAAGTAAGCAGTGGGGTGCCATAAGGTTCCGTCTTAGGCCCAGTACTCTTCAATATCTTCATTAACGACTTCGATAAAGGAATAGAAGGGGAACTTACCAAATTTGCAGATACTAAGCTGGCAAGATCCAGATGGATCTTGACAGACTAGAACACTGGGCCATATCTAATAAAATGAAATTCAATATAGAGAAAAGTAAAGTCCGACACTTAGGCAAGAAAAACCAAAAGTACCCATGTAGACTGGGGGAAACCAGGCTCAATAGCAGTAACTGTGAGAGGGATTTTGGAGTCGTAGTGGACAACCAGCTAAATATGAGCCAGCAATGTGCAGCAGTCACCAAAAAAACCCTAATGCAATCCTAAATTGCAGTAATAGAGGGATAATCAAGATTAAGTGAGGTACTAATACCACGCTATAAAGCCTTAGTAAGACCACACCTAAGTACTGCATCCAGTTTTGGTCACCCTACTATAAAAAAGATGTTGAGACTCTGGAAAAAATGCAGAGAAGAGCAACCAGGATAATTAGGGAGCTGGAGACTAAGGCTTATGAAGAATGGTTACAGGAACTGGGCTTGGCTAGTCTAGTAAAGAGAAGGACCAGGGGAGATATGATAGCGGTCTTCCAATATTTGAGGGGCTGCCACAGAGAGGAAGGGGTCAAGCTATTTCCAAAAGCACCTGTAAGCCAGACAAGGAATAATGGATGGAAACTGAAAAAGGAGAGATTTAACCTGGAAATAAGGAGAAACTTTCTGACAGTGAGAACCAGGGGTGGGATTCAAATATTTTTACAACCGGTTCTGTGGGCATGGTTTAGGTGGTGGGCATGGCTTGGTGGTCATGTTATTGGCTGGGTGTGGCCAACTCAATATCACTCACATTGAGGCATGCATCTCCTCGTCTGGCCCCTCATGACTGGGGATGCTGCAACAGTCGTAAGTATGAAAAATGGTCATAAGTCACTTTTTTCAGTGCCATTGTAACTTTGAATGGTCACTCCACACAAGCAAAGTACCAGCAAAGGAGGGGAAAAAAACTCCAGAGACATTCCTGAAACAGGAAGTTTAGTCTGACCAAGAATGTAATAAGGATTAATGGAGAGGCAGTTTTTGTAAGCAACACCAGAATGTTTCCTTCCTGCCTTCCTTACAGGATTAGGCCAGTAATTTCTTCTAACAACCAGTTATCTGAACTGCTTAGAATGTTAACAACTGGTTCTAGTGAATAGGTGCGAACCTTTAGAATCCCACCCCTGGTAAGAACAATCAACCAATGGAACAGAAGTTGCCCTCGGAAGTTGTGTGCCATCACTTGAGACCTTCAAGGCGAGATTGGACTGCCATTTGTCAGAAATGGTGTAGGGTCTGCCGCTTGGGCAAGGGATTGGACTAGATGACCTACAAGGTCCCTTCCAACTCTGATTATCTGTTATCTGCTCCCTATCCTGGATCATGAGTCCCTGCATTCAGTCACACAAGCCCTGATCATATCACATCTGGACAATTACAACATGCTCTACATGGGCTACCCTTGAAAAGTATTCAAAAGCTACAGCTGATGCAGAATGCAACTATGTGGACAGTTCTTGGGATTCCTATGATGGCCCCATGTTACACCACTTTTCTTCAACTGCAGTGGTTGCCATTTTGCTCCCAGGTGCAATTTAAGGTATTAGGTATCACCTTTAAAAACCTTCATGGCATTGATTCAAGCTATCTAAGGAACCATCTCACCCCAATGGGGTTGGCCTGTGGACCCTGTCAGCCAAGGCATTCCAGATGGCAGGTGAGGGTTAAAGGGTTTTGTCTGCTGTGGCTCCAGTCTTTGCAACATCATGCCTTCCAAAGTGAGATCTGTAACCACACTTTTGGCCTTCCGAAAGAAAGATCTGGCTCTGCCAGTTGGCCTGGGGCTCCAGAAGGTCATTCTGGGGATTGTCAATGGATTAAAATAAGATCCCACCTCCTCGCCATGTGCATCTTATTCTCTTCCTTCCCATCTTGTTAATTTAAACTGATTTTAGTGTTATTTATTATATTAAAATTCTAAGGTTTTAGTTTGTTTACATTTTTGTAAGATAGATAGATAGATAGATAGATAGATAGATAGATAGATAGATAGATAGATAGATAGATAGA
>BLBF01000016.1:28720084-28803001 GCA_015471245.1 Laticauda colubrina
AGATAGATAGATAGATAGATAGATAGATAGATAGATAGATAGATAGAATACTTTATTGGCCAAGTGTGCTTGGACACACAAGGAATTTGTCTAGGTGTAAATACTCTCAATATACATAAAGAAAAGATACATTCGTCAAGAGTCGAGAATCATAACGTACAACACTTAATGATCATCATCATAGGGTACAATCAACAATCAAATCATACTAGGAAACAGTCAAGTGGGAGGGGATGGGTGATAAGGACTGGTGAGAAGATTAACAGTAATAGTAGTGTAAATAGTTGAAGAGTGTTGAGGAAATTATTTGTTTAGCAGAGTGATGGCTTTCAGGAAAAAACTGTTCTTGTGTCTAGTTGTTCTGGTGTGCAATGCTCTATAGCGTCGTTTTGAGGAAGGAGTTGATACAGCTTATGTCCAGGATGTGAGAGATCTGTAAATATCTTCACAGCCCTCTTTTTGACTCGTGCAGTATACAGGTCCTTGATGGAAGGCAGGTAGGTAGTAATTGCTTTTTCTAGTCCTAATTATCCTCTGAAGTCTCTGTCTGTCCTGTTGGGTTGCAGAACCAAACCAGGCAGTTATGGAGGTGCAGATGATAGATTCAATAATTCCTCTCTAAAACTGGATCAGCAGCTCCTTGGGCAGTTTGAGCTTTCTGAATTGGCGCAGAAAGAACATTCTTTGTTGTGCTTTTTTGATGACGTTTTTGATGTTATGTGTCCATTTTAGGTCATGTGATATAGTAGAACCTAGAAATTTGAAGGTCTCTACTTTGTTGTCTAGTATTGTAAGAGGTGGCCACCTAGAATCACCTCTAGGCAAAATGGTCAGCGTATAAGTGTAATATAGTGTAACATTCATACTACACATATACATATATACATACAGTATTTCTCAGACTTGTCAACTTTGAGTCACATGGACTTCAGTTATCAGAATTCTCTAAGATATTGGTTGGGGAATTCTGAGCATTGAAGTGAGCATGTCCTAAAGTTGCAAAATTTGTAAAACACTGCTATAATAAATTGCTAAAGCAATTCCAAATGTCTAACACGCAAGTTTGCAACTGAGATGAGAAGGTATATAAAAATCATTATTTCAGTTGTACACCAACATAAGATGGTGTATAATAGTACAAATAGCACGACAACCATCTCCGCAGCAATCGAAACTTGGTATTACTAACGTAACACTGTAACATTTTACATCGGTAAGTTGTAGTGCTAATGCCAAGCAAAGAAATAAAATAGCAGTAAAATACAATAGAAACATAATAAATGGTATGTTTATTTCAGTATTAATTTGGCTCAAAGTTATAAAATGCAAATGTTCACATAATGTTATCTCGGAATTTACCAAATTTGGCAACTTTTGTTCTCAGCTAATTCTTGGTGAGCTTTATGAGCTGCAACAGAAAAAGAAACAGCTTTCCATATAGCTTATGATTATAATCCAGCAATGGCATTTGCAAGTATACTGGATCAGTATGTTCCAGCAGTTTTATAAAGATCGAAGAAACCACTCCATAATCTCGTTTTTGTTCAGTCTCAGAAGGACCCAGGCTACAACCTATGAGGGATCTTCTTACAGTTGTTCTCTGGGAATGTAGAAGAGAAAGCATTCAAATGCATTAACGTAAAAGCCGTTCTGAATTTAGGATCTTCTGATTGCATGAGGTGCGCCACATGACTGCCTCGTACCTCCAGTTGTAAGGAGACATTAGAGATATTCCTTGACTTACAACCAGGGACAGTTTGAAATTGCAACAGATCTTTTAAAAAGGTACTTAGGACCAGGGGTGGGATCCGACAGGGTGAACTACCAGTTCGGTCATTTACAATGTTCGATGATTTACGATGTGCTTCCCTGCACGCTATTGGCACGCACCTGTAAATCGTCATCAGTATGCTGCGTGCAGAGAAGCAGCCTTTCAAAAAGCCCTTTTTTTTCCTGCTTTTTAAACTGCAGCTGAAGTTGAAAAAATCAGGAAATGAAGATCAGGTAAGAGCTCAGGTGGGCAGGTGGGCAAAAACATCAGCAGACATAGAACCGGTTCTGTCTGCTGCTCTTCAGAGCTACCGGTTCTACAGAGGTGGACAGAACCGGTAGAAACCCAGCCCTCTTAGGACCCAGATTCAAAGTTATGATGGCTGCTCACATACCCCTATGGTCTCGTGATCGTATTTTGGGCAGTTAGCAACTAGTCTGGATTGGTGGCCATTTGTAGAATGCTGCAGTCATGTGACTGCAATTTACACTACTTTACTGTTTATTTCAGGTTTTCAGCAAAAAAGTGTCCATTGCAGATAATGGGTTCTCTTAATTTGCTTAATTACCTTTGTGATTCACTTGATGGCCAACACAAAAATATATCATAAAATTGGGTTAGTTTCCTGACTTAACAGCCAGTATGTCTTATGACAGTAATTACAGGCTCAATGACAGTCATAAGTTAAGGACAATGCTGGATGCAAGTCTTTTTTTTTTAAATCTCCAAGAATAATGATTAAACAAGGACAGCACTAAATATGCCAATTTCAGCAGAAATGTAGATTGGATTTGGTAGGTTGGAAAAGCATCCAGGATTTGGGTAGTCCTATAAGGGAAAAGGACATCTTTTAGCTCTCATTACTCTGTCCTCCAAGAGCTGTTGGGGATATTGGTTAAGACACCAGGATAGAAACCAGGAAACTGTGAGTTCTAGTCCTGTGTTAAGGTCAAAGCCAGCTGGGTGACTTTGGGCCAGTTATTCTCCCTCAACCTTAAGAAGAAAGACCACTTCCAAAAAGTCTTGTTCAGGCCATTTCTAGAAATCAGATCTGACACAAAACCCCTCTATTTTCTGGTCTCACTAAATTTGACCTAAGGAGTAGGACCACATTATTTTGGGACCTGAAGTATTGATTTTAAAAATGTAACCTAAAATTGCTCTAGAGGTATGGAGCCAAAGCTTCAATGGCAGCATTTGCACTAACTCCATCATCTGTGCTAATTGGTGATATAGCTACACAGCAGTTGACATATGACCTATCACCTTTAGATCTTGGAAATATAATTGTTGCAGTTTCAATTTTCAAAATATTTGGGGCAAAATATAAGGTATAAATAAGCCTTTCTACATCCAGAATAATGGAATGCCTCTTTGGGTATTTAATGTGTGTTTCCCGCTCAATTAGTGTCCACCTATATGTCTTAGCTCTCCTGGTGAAATTCATAATTTTTGCAGTTTTCTGCAGTCATTAACATTCAACTTCTTGCAGATCTACATAACAGATTCTAGGGTTCTTTTAGAAACAACAGGGATTCCCGGGGGGGGGGGGGGGAGTGTCCTCAGCATCTGTATATACTAAATATCAATGAATCTTTTATCTTAGTGGGATGGAAGTCCAAAGAATTTTAATAGCGAATCAAATCAAGATAGCAGTTTGAATAAGAAGACAACCTGAGTGTAGCCCAGCTTAACTTCCTTATGGATGCCAGCAGTAGTTGGTAATCATGGACTGCATGATTACCATATGGACCGTGGGCTGCATTTAACGTTTGACTACATTATTTTCTCATAATTTAGTTTGCATAAAAAATAGCAGGCTTTAATCAGTCATCAAAGTCTTCAGCTTTTCCCCAGGAAGTAATGGGCAAATTAGTTCAAATGAATCCTTGGCATCAATAGAGTAAGCTGATGGATGGAGTAGGACATTTTTCTTAGGTACAGCAGGACTAATAGAGTTTGAGGACAAATTCATATCAACAGCATTCAATTAACAAGCTGCATGTAATTTTTGAAAAATATTAGGATTAGTGTTTGAATTGAAGTGCTCCACACTTCAATTAGAAACCGTATTACTTTCTTTGGAATAATTCATTCAAAACTGAGGAACAATTTGGTAACTGAAATTGCAGGAAGATACAAATGAAGACTTAAGTTTATTACTCTTCCAGTGATGGATAAATGGAGCTCACTCAGGTTGAAAATGTCATTATTATGATTTGTCACACAGACAACCAGATGTTTAGACTGGATTTGACATTTTTATCCATTTATTAAGTCTTCCAAAGGACCTGGTACAAGCAGATGTTGTATTTATCATTATTATTATCATTATTATCATTGGTTAATCTTTAGTGAGATTCACAGCCTTTGGAGCCGATTGGTAGCTCAACAGCTCGAGTCCTAACCAAGGACCTAGGAACTGTTCAGGTAGTGTCAAAGGATATAAGCTGTTCCAGGTAGGGTGGTTTTTTTGTAAAATCAGGGTATTTAAGTCTGATAAATTCAGGATTTCCAAATAGCAAGGCAGCCCTTTAGTTTTTGCTCCAAGGGCTTCAATTACAATTGGGATAATATGATTTCTTTTTCCAAAGTTGCTCAACTTCAATTTGTAAGTCCTGATACTTTGTGATTTTTTCTTGCTCATTATCATTATTATTGTTAACCACCATTTATAAATAATTTAAAAATACACCTACTTCAAAAAAAATTAAAGAAAGCAACTGGAATGAAGAGGATGAAAAGAAGATGATGGTTGAACTCCATAGCAAAAATAACTTGGAGCTAGTGTAATTCCTAATCATTCATTGCTGTATAACTCCTTACACGATCTTAACAACACTGCCATTTGTTAAATGAACATAAATCTGAGGGGGAAAAACACTAAATGATTACTTTCTAGGCACTATTCATTCCTAGTCACAATATCTTGTTTATTTGTCTCTGTTTTTAGAAATAGTTATCTGCTGACTCCAAATAACTCTTGGTGATTTGCATTAAAAAAAATAAAAACAATGAAAAAAAAACATAGTTTGTAAGCAACCAGAAAACAAACTTTGTATAAGAACAAAATATCCTACAGGGACTCAACTACCACCCTTTTCCAACTCTCTGGTGACTTTCTGAAAATTATCGGGGAGGAGCCATATAGGGCAGTGGGGGTTGTTATTCCAGAAGGCAGGGGCTGTGACAAAGTAAACGGCCTTCCTAATTCTTGACAGATGTTTTATGGAAGGCACCTGAAGCCTTCTCACTAACTTGATCTCACTGGACAAATAGAAATAGAAATAAACGATGACCAATCATGCAGTCATGCATCGTAGTATCACAACACCTTTCTACTTGCATTGCAACATTGTGTGAGTAAACAGTACATATTTTATTACTTGTCCTTTGCTTCTCATAAGGATACTTTCTAAAAATGAACTCTCTTCTCTGAGCTCAAAAACTATATAGTTTATACCAAACAAGAGTATGGCTCCTTTACACGCATGTAGGCACAAAAAATGTGTAGGGCATCTTGTCTATTTTTGAATGCCACTGACCTTGGCTAGAAATGATTTTTAAAATACATTGCAAAATAAAGAAATGAACGGAACTGTTTGTTAAATTAACTTTTTCTGTCTACTGTAAATTATAACCGCTGGGACTAAACTCAGCCTGGAAATCTTATTCCGGAGGTTTTTGTGAATCTCTTTGAGGATCCTTTTTTTGTTGTTAAATTTTCAGGATTATCCCCCAAATGGTTATGAGACCATTAATGGGGCAAATGACAAGAAAGCAAATCATTGCCATAAGAAATTCATTTGCTTTCATTCATCATCTTCATTTAATGACCCCCATAATTCCTGAGCAACTGAATGGAGCTAGCAAAGTTCTAATGGCCGGATGCCCTTCCTGTCAACAGTGTGGAGTTTTGTTCAGCAGAGTTGTTCTCGGTGTATCCAGAGATAAATATCTGCCTCTACCTAGGATCAAAGTCACACCCTCCTGATTGTGAGGTGAGAACTCCACCTCTAGGCTACCACACCACTCCAAATTTGTTTGCTTTCAGTCATGTAATCAAAATGCTCTGAACAGAGACTCTAATGGGCTGACAATTTTAATTAATGCTACTCAATAATTTATTGGCTGGGTTTCAACTTCTGATCCCTCTGCCTGATGTCTTCTTCTTGACTAGCTCCACTCTTGTCTTATTATAAATGCCAAATAAAAATTCCTTCTGTTTCTTGGCAGCTTCTTTTTCTGTGTGGGTGCTCCACCTGATCCAGAAACCAATATCTGACATAGATACATTACACAGAGCTCTGCTGAATATATAAGCTGCTCCATAGTCCAACTTGTGATTTTTGAACTCAGCTTGGATATCAGATTGAGCTAGGATAGTTATGGGACATCAGGAATAAAACCAGGAATGCAGAGCTAATACCACTGCTCTACACAAATTCTATAAATTATATAATTTCTACAAAGCCTAATTAACATGGCATTCTTATTTTCTCTAAAGAAATCTTTGTGTTAGTCAGAATTAGATGTAAAGACTAATCTATGTGAGAAGAGAAAGAATATACAATTTAATGAGCGATGGGGCATTCAGGATCTAATATTGTCAATTCAAAGCAAAACTTTATCAGACAATTTTCATAGTATCAATTATTTTGACCAAGGTGGTAACTTACATTTTTTAAAATGGAAAAAGATGTTATTGTCAGGGAACATTAACCACTGTGTAATGTATTGGATTTTATTTGAAATGTTGATGTTTTTGAAAATGCCAACTTTCCAGCTTTGGCTGACATTTTTGATTCTCGTGGCTTGCCTTTCTTCATCACCCCTTGACTTTGTGGATGCAATTAGTCATACTGCTATAGTGTATGGTGATTTATGTCCAAGCACAGTTTGCTTTAAATAACTTGGCAATCGCATTACTTTAACACTATGTCTCATGAAATGGGGAAAAAAATAATTTCCCCATCTGCCATCTCAGATCAAAAGCTCCACTCCAGATAATTGAAGGAGAGAAATCTGGATAAACTATCTTGGATACTGAGAATGGGACAATAGCTTTTCCTACATGTTCCGGTGGATTAGGTAGAACTATAGTTAACACCTGATATACTGCTATCCAGTAAAAACAAATAATGTGCTTGGAATAAATGATAAAACTTGAGTTGGTTTCTAAACAGATGGGCAGTAAATTCACAAGCTTGGAAAATAGTTTATCACAAGTCCATGAAAACATTAAGGTTATTCAAGTTCAAGCTCTCAGGTTTGAAATATGGAAGCACTGAGAAAAAAAATTAGTAATAATATTAATAATCATAATAGTAGTAGTAGTAGTAGTAGTAGTAGTAGTAGTAGTAGTAGTTATTTCTCACAAAACCAGAATTATGATCTTGGAAGAAAAAGAACCAGCTCATGATAAATTTACAAAAATATTGCAATTTATCATTGCAAATTTACAAACTGAGCTATTTAAAGTACATCAAGGCCACAGAAGTAATTTAAAAATTAATTGTGATGGAATGTACTTCAGAATCAACTTGTTCCCAAGGAGTAGAGATCACATACCTGGAATCTGTGATATGCAGAAAAAGGGCAAACGCTATAAAAGCTTTAGTCTGGCAAGATTTCTGTCTTATAGGTAAGCAGCAGTAAAGAAACTATTCTGAAGTAACTCTTCATGTCATTTTTGGATTGTTGGGCCTGACATGAACTTACCTTTGGCTGCTGAACAGCAGAATAAATTTTATTATAATAAATTATCATAATAAATCCATTAATTTACATGGAATCAGGAAATCTCATTGCCATTTATTTTTAAAATTGAGATAATGGATGCCTACAGATTATGACCAAGAGAATTTATTCTTGAAGCCCATTTCAATAGAGATTCTCAGTCATTCAGGTCATGGTTGTCCCAAAGGTGCTTTTTCAGTGGAATTCAAAATTTTTTACTACCGGTTCTGTGGGCGTGGCTTGGTGGGTATGGCTTTGCGTGGCAGGGGAAGGATACTGTAAAATCCCCATTCCCACCCCATTCCAGGGGAAGGATATTGTAAAATCTCCATTCTCTCCCCACCCCACTAACCTGCTTTCCAGCTCCGTTCTCCTGTGCAGGGCAACAAAAGAAGACCCAGGCAATCAGCTGGGACTCGGGAGGCAGTGAATAGATGGGGGCGAGGCCAGTCAGAGGTGGTATTGGCTGATTCTCCGAACTACTCAAAATTTCTACTACTGGTTCTCCGAACTACTCATAATTTCCGCTGCTGGTTCTCCAGAACTGGTCAGAACCTGCTGAATACCACCTCTGTGCTTTTTCAAAAGGCAACTGGACTTTGTTTTTCTTCTTCTGTCAGAACTGAAGAAGGTTTTTAGAAGAGAAGTGAAATGTATTCAAGGAAAAACAAAGAAAGTCCAGTTGCCTTTTAAAAAGCACCTTTGGGATTTGAAGTCCCATGTTTTTCAATCTATTAAGTCCTTTGCTTCAGGTCTTTTAATCTTCTGTCTGCTTCTTGAACTTTGGCTACTTTTATTCTAAGAGGTCTCATGTGATTAAGGATATGGTGGTATTGATACCGAGTATAAATTGCCCTTACACAATGACAATGTTATGGCAATTCAGTAGAAATATGCCATGTCATTACCAGAGCTAACTGAAGTTGTACAGCAATTTGGTTTATACTCTGATTATACAATTACGGCAGTTAGAATAAATCTAATTTGCTGTCTTTAGATATTTGTAGACTGTTGCATGAAATTAGGATTTACAATTGGTACAGACTCTAAATTATTTCAGCTTATGGATTTCTTGAAAAATACCTGTAATACAATATGTTGGATTTAAAATGTCTAAATATACATATGCAATTTAAGTAGATATAACCCTATAGTTAAAACATCCTGTAAGTTTCTGGGGTAAGATTAATATTATAACATGAATATTAATTCAAAACTAATTCCTATTATAGGATGAATTCCAATGTTCATCCCCATTAAACATTTTACCGAGAATGTGTATAAGAAAATTTAACTGGCTGGCTAAACTCTTTTGAACATTTTTGATCATCTGAGTTTATCTTACGATGAAGCAGCTTTATCCTTCCAGAATTTTAACAATATAATTAGGGTTTTATTTTAATATTAATATTCTTTTGGAATGATAAATATTTCCTTCTCTAGGCTTACTTGGAGAATAAGTGTATAGCACCTTTGATAGGTCATTTTAGGATCCATGTACACTGAATAGGCTCTTTGTTTCAACCTTTGGAAGCTGCCCGGTATATTTAGTTAATAATAGGTAAATGGCTGCATTTTTATCCAATATCACATGAAAACATTGATGCTATGCAATAACCCTACTTTGAAAATAGAGAAAAGATTTTCTTGGAATGTTTGGGACAAGTAAAGGATTAACCTTAAATCGGTTGATTTCTAATAGTTCTTTCAAAGGCTTCAAGAAACTTTTTTTTTAGCACAATTTACCTAAATATTCTCTTGGCAGTATTTTCAGCTGTACTAACTAAATATGGCCCAGTTACTTTAATGGCTTTTGAAGCAACTATCATTTTGAGAACCTAAAAGAGGCAGATCCTGGAGAAGAAACTGTCTATGTGGTTAAATGTGGTTACTTTATAACACATAACAAAAAAGATAGTCAATGCTTGAATGATACCAATTCAATTTTCTGAGAAATTAAACATAAAAATCAATGTTAATTATCGGTCTGAATCTTGGAATGAAGAACTGGATTATCTGATTTTGGAGAAGATATACTTATGATTTAATAATGAAATGAATTCATTAGAAAATACTATTTCATATTTATTGGACTCCTCAAATGATGTTTTAAAAGGATGCATAACTTAACTCATATGATCTGTTCTTGTCCAGTTATGTCTTCATTTTGCTTTCCAATTGTTACATATGTTAATACAATTCTGGAAAAGATGTTACAAACCTCAATGTGATTTTGAATAATATACCTAAAATGTGGAAACTGTAACCTCATGAAAAACTGTGGCTCTACCACAGGGGTGTCAAACTTGCAATGTCATGGCAATGTCACGTGACATATTGGGACTTATTCCCCCTTTGCTAACAGTGTCAATTTTTTTATTTTTAAACAATAGTATATACTAGCCATTTCTATAACAAACCTATCTAATCAACAAAATTAATCAACTTAAATTTAATGTAACTAGAAAGACATTTAACTTTTTGATGTTAAGGAAGGTTGTAAATAGTCACTTATCACCAGTTTTTGAATAATCTTTGTGCTCCAAAAATTAAAAGGGGATCCGATCTGTTTCTAAATGAGTTGGATGTAATGACAGGCTTAAAATTAAACCTATAGTGTTAATTTTATATCAACACCAATAGATATTATATGGGTCATTTTCATTAGTCTATCCCCCCCTCTTTGTTAGCATGTCAGAATTTCTTTTGTTTAATCATTATCATAATGTAGCTAGCTTTTTTTCCTCCCTGTAGGATACTGTGTTCGTTATTATTTTATTATTCTTTGGGGTTGAACTTTTGTTTTAGTTAATAAAAAAAATCCCAGTTATAGTTAATGTGTAGAGGAACTGACATAATGAGGCTGTTGAGAAACTATAGTATAAAGGACCAACTGATGAACCCCATGGCAATATTACAATTCTTAGAATTGTCTCCGAACCAAATAGCAGCCATAAAGGATATAAATGTGATATACAGTAAGTTTTTCCAAAAATATATGAAGCATTGGAAATCCAAATAACTAATTACTCAACTGAAACTGGAGAATGCTTTAAAAATTTACATGTTACCCCTCTTCCTGATGTTTAAATGTCTTTTTTGCTTTGTGTCTACTTTTCTAAAAGTCTGTAGAGATTCTCAAGTCATCCAACCCCTGAAAAAGCACCTGCTGTGGTTTGCCAGCAGCAGGTGTGGACGGCTGAGGTCTCAAAGAGCGAGGACCTAGATGAAGGCCCTGCATGTGATGCAGGGATGGGACCAGGACCATCAGGGAGTGGAATGCTGCCTTTGGAGATTGTGGAGGCTGGCAGCAATGATGAAGAGATGCCCAAGGAGCCTGTGTCCAGTGCAAAGAGCAGCTGAAGTACAGGTGACTTGGGAGTAAGGCTGCAACCTCTCCCTCAAGTGATAAAAGCCAGCTGAGAAACCGGAGTTCTTTGCAGGAAGCAAGTAAGTTTTTGCACTCAAGCCTTGTGGACGTTCGGAATATCTTGGTTGGTGTTTGGAGACTCTTTGTGTTTGAAATATTTCTTAGTAACTTTATCTAGGGTTCTTGGCAGCCTTGCACAACCTTGGCAAGGCTCACTCTTATTAGAGACAATTAGTTTCAAACAGCCTTTTAACTGGGAAGGAACAGGATTCGTAAAGAATCATTAAAAGGTTTTGCTGTTAACCTCTGTTTTGTGTTTGTTTCCTTGGAACAAGGTTTGCGTCAGAACAGCACCTGAGTCTACATTTCTAGCTCCCAAACATGGACTATAATGATCTGGAGTAACTTGGACTGATTTAAGACAATTTCTGAAATGATAAACAAGATAGTACTATTGCAAATATACAGAAGACCCTTTAACCCCTCCCCCCCAAAAAAAAAACCCACTGAAGAACTATAAAGCACACATAGACTGCCCCTCAACTATTATTTTCTCCATTTTCCCACAAACCAGAACAGATCAAAGCCAATGTTTTGCATCTTTTTCCCCAATTTGAAAAAAGATTCCAGTTGTTAACAGAATCCATGAAAGTCTCTCCATCAGACAATGAATTTTCATTTCTTCAAGACATTTATAAATACAGTAAGCTTTTATGTTGGAACACTGAACTTTATTTAAAATGGTCAACATCGACACATTCTGTAACAACAGTTACAGGAGAGACAACCTGGTGCAGAGGAACCCGTGACTGGATAATAATTGCATTGACTGGCCTTTAAGGCAGATTTGTCTTAAAGGGTCATATTTGATTTCATATGAACAGTTTTATTTCATATAAATTAGATTAACTTTCTTAGCTTCCCACAAAGCATCCTGAGCACATGATCAGGTGGGTAATCTGAAGATTTAGAGGACTCAAAACTCTCGTGTACATCTTTTCCTAGGATTTAAATCAACAATGATAGTTAAATCTTGTACAGGAAGTCCTCGATTTTCAACAGTTCATTTAGTGACCGAAAGTTATAGCAGCACTGAAAACAGTGACTTATGACCCAGGAGCCTCTGTGGTGCAGTGGTTAGAGTACAGTACTGCAAGCTACTTCTGCAACCAGCTGCCTACAATTTGGCAGTTCAAATCCCACCAGGTTGACTCAGCCTTCCATTCTCCCGAGGTCGGTAAAACTAGGACCTAGATTGTTGGGGGCAATTTGCTGACTCTGTAAACTGCTTAGAGAGAACTGTAAAGCACTATAAAGCAGTATATAAGTCTAAGTGCTATTGCTATTTTTCACCCCTTATGAGCAGTGCAGCATCCACATGGTCCTGCAATTTATATTCAGATGCTTGGCCACTGGTTCATACTTATAATGGTTGCAGTGCCCCGGAGACCTGTAACCATCTTTTGTGACTCCCGACAAGAAAAGTCAAGGCGGAAGCCAGGTTCACCAAACAACCGTGTTACTAATTTAGCAACTGCAGTGATTCACTTAACCAATGTGACGAGAAAAGTCGTAAAATGGGACAAAATGCACTTAACCAATTTCTCACTTAGCAACCTAAATCCTGGGCTCAAGTGTGGTTGGTTGTAAGTCGAGGACTGCTTGTAAAACCAGGAGCACAAATATATATACCTTTGAGTAGATGACCCTGAGGAATGGAATGGAGGCATAGCACTTATGTCGTGGAATCCAAATACGCAGACTGGGCTTTAAGACAAAATCCACCACTTTAGGATCAGATACACCCCAGGTTTACTCTATACTCTGTACTTGCAACCCATAAATAGGGCATTTATTGAACCTATGCTAATTAGTAGTCTTCATCTGCCCATGAGTAGTCTTCATCTGGTCAGATCTTTTTTTATCAAACAACACTCATATTTAAAATTCTCCTAATTACAGCCTGAAGGTGTTTTTTAGTTATCTGTTGACATTTAATCTTGAGCAAATTTCCCATGAGAAAACATTTGAAGTATCTGCATATGTGTGGGCATGGGGGGGGGGGAATCAAAGAAGCCAAAATGGGGCTTGCAACTTCTTGAAGCCCTGCCCTTTTTTTTTAAATATTCAAGACATCTTAAAAGGGGCAGGCTTAGGAATATGGCTTTTATCTTGATTTTTTGACTCCTTTCCCATGAATATCGCTGGAACTCTTAACAAAACTTGAATAACTAACTGCATTAAAATACACTGAATTAACGTACTGAATTCTCTTTTTTTCTGAATTAACCATGGCTCTACAATTTCTAAAACATTTGTGATACTTGGCCCCTTTTGGTACTTATCAAAACGGCTAAATGTTTATTTCCATTTCACACTTGGAAACGTGTTCCTTGAAAATTTATGCAATATCAATCTAACATGTGACTACAATTCTCATTCAGCCCCTCAACCAAAGAAAGAAATTTAGAAAGAAAGTGAACAATAGAAGAGGAAAAAAAAGAAGTGGACCAACACTATGAAACCGAACTAAAACTGTATTATTCTTTGCCCATCCGGCTTCCTTGAAAGACACAAATGTGGATAGGTTTATATTGATGACAATTTATTCCATTTGCCTGGCATATAATTCAATCATTTCTTCCTATATAGGAAATATTGACAATTTAGAAGTTACTTTGCTATCGCTCACTGAAATATTATAAAATTATCCTAGTGGTGATTTCCACAAGCTCCTTTGGGGTTTTCCTGTTTTGACACACATAGAAAAGCATCACACTGGGATGATGCTTTTGTCAAAACTGATCCCTTGCCCCTCCTTCCCAGTAGACACTGCTGGATCTGAGGACAATATACACAAGGACCTTTGTTAAAGTCAAAAGACTGATGGAATAAAGTTGGACGTTCCTCAGAGGAAGTCAAAGAGCTCATCATCTGCCATTCCTCCTATGGGCTAAACTACTTATTGCTGATGTTATTTGCTTTACGAAACAAATATAAAGGGGCTTATTTATGCACAGGTAGCATTTGTTCTGCTAAGAGAAACAAAATAGGGAAAATGAGAAAAAGAAAAATGTCACTGGATTGGCAGGATTACATTTAATACTGTTATACCAAGTTTGTAAACTTCCTTTACAACATTTCCTCACAAAGTCGATTAGCAGCATTTTATTCACCCTACAAGGTTTTCTTCAATGCCTTGATTTGTAGCTATTTCCACCGATTCACAGCCCCTTGTTCCATCAGCATTCAATCATAAGTCGTGGCTCTTCCTTCTTGAATAATCAGAGTTCCTCCTGTTTTGTTAAAAAAAAAATCACAAACATTCAGACTCTATATAAATTCAACTGCTCAACTATCACCCAAAATGGTGGATTCCCCCTTACATATTTTCAATTCGGGGTGGCTGAACCTTGCATGAGGCCCAGCAAAACTTCCCATGCCAGATGGGATCAGGTGACATGGATGTCTACAGAGGCCACCAGAGGAAAGAAATAACACAATGATTCAAATGATGTGAAGTACATACTTAGATCACAAATAATTGCATAACTACATCATTTGCACGATGACATTGCGATGCAAGTGTCAAGATGTTTTCTTGGCTTCTTCTGGATGAAACTAGAAATGAATCATGACATCATTTCTCCATTCAGAGGGCAACTGTGTTTTACTGTCAAGGCCTGTGAGACTGGCAAACTTAGGAAAGAATAATTGGATTACTGTAAAGATCTTCATTGGTGGTGGGGCAATGTAATAGCATTTTGAAAGTCTACCAAGGCAGCTCCCCAGATAAATTTATGCCTAATTTAACTGAGACAGAGTTACTCCTTCTCAGACTTGTTTCCTGCCCTAGGCTGAGATGTCTCTTTTATAAGGGCCGTTTCTTTCTCCATGTGTCTCGATCTCCTGCTATATGTGCCATCATATAATAAGCCACTAGACTGGTTTCCATGCTGTACTTTGGGGAAGATACACTTCAGCTACCTCCATTATTCCAAATGGAAAAAAAAAAGCTGATGGAACCAAAGAAGTAGACAGGATGTTACTCCATGATCAAGATAAAAGGAAGGATATCCTTAGATACTTCCTAATTACAGAAATTGCAAGAACCCTGCATTCACCAAGAAGTTCACCAACGCATTCACTTAAAAAAAAACCATAAAATTTATAAAGGATATATTTCAAACTGGAGAATAATACTTTTTTTTTTTTTTTGGGGGGGGGGGGGAGAAGCCATCTTAGTCAAAAAGAAGTTTTTCCATTAAAAGTTTTTTTTCCCATTAAAAGTCATGCAAGCAAAGCCCTTTGCCCATGTCTGCGTTGATACACATTAAAAAAGTGGGACTTCACTTGGTTGTAACTGTTACCTTGACTTTTATTTTTATGCATCTCTCCCCTCTCCCCTCTGAATGCCATATCTTAAGGCAAACTCAATATCCCTTTACTTACAGAAGGGGAGGGTTTAAAAAAAAAAGAGCAATACGAGCTGTTCAGCTTTCATGATAGTGTTGTGTTTGACATTAATCAAAATACCCAATATTTTGATTGTAAAATGTCAAATTCCAGAACAGTGATTTCAAGATCAAAGCGTTTCTGTAATGATCAGAACCATCTGCTTTTAACTTGAAATGTTTAGAATGCAAGACAAGTTGCTTCCCTCTGTCCAGTATTAAAATCATCTTTCTGTTACAAATTGTATTTAAAAGATAATAGAAATTAGAGTAATAAAAATATACTTTTCCTTTGGCTTAACAAGAGCATTGAGCGCCAGTTGGTGCAGTAGTTAAGGCATCAGGTTATATGCTTTAACCACCAGGAGACCATGCATTCTTGTCCATCTTAGGCACAAACCCAGCTGGATGACCTTGCGCTGGTCACTTCCTCTTGGCCTTGGAAGGAGGCAATGGCAAACCACTTTTGTTTAACATTGCCAAGAAACAGCAGGGACTTGTCCAGACTGTCTCTGAGAATTGGACACAATTGAGCTGAAGGGAAGAAATTAAGGTTAATATGAAACACTAAAATGGTTTCCTTAAACTATGGTATAGGGATTTTTTAAAATACAAACTATGGTTGCATGAGTAGAGGAGAGGTCATAAGCTTCATGTTTGCTCTTACGTGTTCTTTTTGCACTAATGTGATTTAGCATAGCCATTTCAATCAAGATGCTATTTAGAAAGGTAGACTTCAGTTACCTAAATTCCCAAACCAACAGAGTCATTGATGAGAATTATGAAAGCTGGAAGTCTACAAAACTATAAAGCACCCATAATAGGAAGCACAGTTGAGCATCTTTGTGCTCAATGGAAAGGACAACACTGATAAATCTTCAAGAGGGAAAAATATTCCATTATCTCTTAACAAAACAAAAAGTTTCATTTATTAGAACACTAATAAAACTGAGTGACCTTTGGGTATTTTAATGATACTTTAAATAAATACACAGATCGGCAAAACACCTGCTTTTTAAAAGTTTTGATTTTTTTCAACCAATTCAGATAACGTTATTAGAAGGTCCTCCACATAAGTAAAATGCAGTTTTATAAACTCTTCCCGCACATTTCCCCTCCAATGCATTTTCAACCTACATTTCCCCACATCATCTTCACCATCTGCAGATTCTCAAATGCATTTAGCATTGAACTGGAGCTCACTGGGAAGCACCTTTAGCCAATCATGACTTTGTCTAATCTAATATTGCCGTGGGTGAAGCACACAGTCTTTCAACTCTTGTTGCTTTGCCGGCAACAGGTGCAGATGCTTGAGGTCTTGGAGAGCGAGGACTCAGATGAGAGGCCTGCATGTGATGCTCGTAGAAAAGAGCAGCTGCAGCAGCACGGGTGACTCGGGAGTAAGGCTGCAAGGTAACGGCTCCTCCCTTAAGTGATAAAAGCTAGCCTAAGAGACTGGAGTTCTTCGCAGGAAGCAACGTTTTTCCACTTCAAGCCTTGTGGAAGCTCGGACTATCTTGGTTTGTGTTTGAAGACTTTTTGTTTGGAATATTTCTTGGCAACTTAATCTAATACTTTTGGCAGCCTTGCATAACCTTGGCAAGGCTTGTTCTTATCAGAGACAATTTGTTTTAATAGCCTTTTAACCGTAAATTAACAGAATTTGTGGAGAAGCATGAAAAGATTTTGCTTGTATCTCTGTTTGGTGTTTGTTTACTTGGAACAAAGTTGGGTCAGAACATCTCTGCCGGTTGTACAGCTGGATTGCCTCTCCCCACCAAACTCCCACTGCTCCACAAAACCAAAAGAAGAAACAGTCTTCAGTTTGTGGTGGTGCTACCTAGCAAGCCCGGTGAAGGGTTCTGTTGCAGGAGATCCTGAAAATATAGTAAATGCCATTAATTCTGTCTTGGAACCATTTCTCCACACTGAGGTTTTAGGATGAGGCAGGTTGCCCAAGGAAAAAGCAAATACAGCACTCACAAACACTGTATTTCTTTCTGGGAATGCATAGCTGAAGCAGGAGGAGATTCAAAAAATATATTTTCAAATGGTAGCCAAGAAATTGAGTGCTTAGGATTTTGCACCTTTTACTGCTGGTTTGGTGTTGGAGTAGATTGGGGTGAGATGGATCATTATTCTGAGGTCAAACATCTTCAGTCAATGTCCTTTTCAGTTCCTCCATTTATACATGATATTGTCTACTTTTTTGCCTTCTTTATGACTTTTATTTGATTTTTCCCTACTTCAATGAGGAAGAAAGAAGACCCTTCCTTATTTAAGAAAAATAATTGTCCAAAAGAAGCTCAATTATCAACTTTCCCACAAAATTATCCAAGAAAGATCACCCAAGAAGTTATCAAACAAATATCAGAATAGATCTCAAAAAAAATTTTTTTATTGCACTAATAGCGGAAAAGAATTTATTCCTGTGCCAGGCTCAGTCAAACCCTATTCACGATAAAGCTCCCAGGGTGAGAGGATATATCACAAAATGAGGACCAAAAACCCTGAAAAAAGTAGGGAAAGCAGGATAGTTTTTGTATTTGTCAAAAGACTTCTTTGGAAGCACAAACCACAAAGCTAATATTATCACTTCGCCATCCCTTCAGTGATTCCAAATTAAAGAATACCATGACTCATGACTCTTGTGTGCTTTTACTCTTCTTTTTGTTTATGTATTGGTGCTAAGGCATAATGTGCTTTGGGCTCCAGTGATTGTAAACTATAGTTTATAAGTGAAGTTATGTTCAAGAATTATGACTTTGTGTGATGTGTGAATGCCATCTTAATTTGCTAACTGAGAAGCAGGCATGGTTCATACGAAATCAGAAGTTATATTTGCAGCCCTGGGAATTCCTAAAGCTGTTAATTCTAGCCCAAATCTTTGAGAACAGTCTCAAATAAATAATGGAGGGCCTTTACTGGAAGTTGGAATTTGCAAAATGTTGTTTTTGTCTGGAAGTGTTTCTGTTTTCTGAATATATGTCAAGCTTGACTTCTGCAGATTAAAATAGTCCTAGAAAATGAATTAAAGGAGAGAAAAAAAACCCACTTATTTTAACAGATCATTCACTATCGTCTGGCTGTTTGAAATCTGGGAAATGTAGGAAATCAGTAAAAAAAATTAATTAACCATGACATATACAGTGAAACAATGTTTTACATTGCATAACTTAATTATTGTTTATTTATTTTTACTCAAGCTTTCTCACAAATGTTTTTTTGAAAGGGTTTCCAAAACATGAAGCTGATTAAAACATATTATTAAATAGATAGCATCAGTCCAACTCAGCAGCCAACCAGCCTATATATTGAATAAATGATTTTTTTTTTGGCATGTCAGCAGAAAGAGAATGTAAGAGAACAAGGATTGAAAGTTGCCAGCATGAAGGCCAATTCTCCATTCATACAGGACCTTCTGTAGCGGTGCCAGAATTAAGAGAGGGACCTTCCCTTAAATTCTTACATCTTCCAAGTCTAAAGGGTTTTATATAGTATAATCAGCACTTTGAATTGTGTCTGGAAAAGCACAAATTGTTTTAAAGCCATTTAAATCAAAAAGTCTTATGATTAAATGCTCTGGATATGAAGGGGAAAAGTTCTCCAGAACATTTGCAAGCTAATGGCAACTTTTTAGTTGTTTTCCTGGATATTGAAGCCATTATGGATGGCAAATCCACAATCCTCTGACAAACCACACTTGATTTTAGCAGTAGCTATGAATGCTCTATATTCTCTAAAGCAGGGGTATCAAACTCAATTTCATTGAGGGCCATATCAGTGTTGTGTTTGACCTTGGGAGGGGCAGGGGGGGCATGGCCAGGCGGGCATAGCCAGCTCGACATCACTTGTGTTGGGGACACCTGTGGTGGCCCAGGAAGTGCTGAGAGGCTCCACTTTTGCTAGTACTCTGCCAGTGAACATGGAGCTCGTAGGGCTGTGCATAGCCCAAGCTCTGTTTTCACTGGTAGAGGGCAGCAGAAGGCTGTCGCAGCCGCAAATGGAGCGTGGGAGGCCTCCTGAGCTCTGTTTTGCTGGCAGAGGCACCACAAACTAGTCCTTTGCTATTTCCAGGGTGGCTCCGCCAGCCTGATCTAAGCACCCCGTGGGCCTTGAGTTTGGCACTCCTGCTCTAATGCATCTTTTCTCCTTCAAATCCCAAAAGTAGTTCATTATGATTACTCCCAATCGGCAATCTGCCTGTAACATTCATAAGACATGTGATATTTATGATAAACAGAATGAGAGAAAAATTGAAACCCTAAGATCAAAATAGGTCAACAATTTCCCAGAATCACAGGAACCATTATCCCTCCAAAGGGATATAAAAGAATCTCATGCAAGTTAACAAAAATAGTCATCATACATGAGAACACAAGAGAACAAGGATTTCCAGGGCTTGAAACATGCCAGCACTGACAAAAGTGGAATATTGGAAACTGGACAGAAATTATGAAAAATCAGTGGGGATTTCTTTGAAATATTTCTTTCCTTGTAATGAAATCTTGGCACTATCTCTTTGAATATGAAGAAAATCACAGGATGTTACCTAGAAGAATGTACTGATATCTGTTCCTACTCAGCCAATCTTTTACAATAGCCACTTTTACAAGCCAGGATGAGCAAGAATGAAACTTTTACCACCTCAATATAAACATTACAGTCCGGTTTAGCCTGAATTCAAGCAATTTGATCTATTAAGTATTTTATGAATTGATTATACTAGACTGCTAGAGTAGTTCATGTCTTCCTCTGGGAGTCCAATCGGCCTTTGAACATTGTTGGGCAATTCAGTGCAGACAACATAGTGCCGAGAAAAAAATGATGCATTCACTACGATCAGTGCAACAGCTAGGACCTTAAAACAGGTTCTACACCACATTCAGTCTGATTCTGTTTTTCACTAATGTTGCTGTCATTAACCCATTGCTTTTCATTGTTGGTTCTACTGACAGAAGAAGACAGAAGGCACCTAGAAGAGTTGCTGTCCAACAATATCATTATCTGATTTCAGAACTCAGCCATTACACCTCTGTTTGTCTGCCCTCCAGGTTTTGTTTGGTGCTACAAGTGTTCAAAAGTGAACACTTTACCTTAGGTCTACCTTTACCCATGCAATGTCTTTCAGTCAGCTTTATAAAACAAAAGCCATATCAATAATTTTGGAAACTAAATATCTATTTGCTGATGCATTACTGTTCCACAACAGTATCCCCTCAGGGACAGCCACGGTACCATAAGCAGGAAATTAACTCCGTATTAAGGCTAGAATGAAGCTTATTGCAAGCTTTAATCTTGCAAGGCTGATTTTTTTTTTCTCCCCTCATTCTGATATCCCAGTGAGTTAAAGAGGGGCCAGCCTCACTCTTTTTCTAACACTTTCCTTTCCCAGGACTCAAGCAATACTTCTATCTTTTTTGTTTGTAATGACTTCTATTTCTTCAAGGCCATCTCCATGGCTCTCTGCATTGAGGCCACCTGAGCCATCTGAATACTGTCTGGGAGCATTCAACAGTCTGTTGTGCGGATATTTTGTACTCTAATTTGTCTCTGCTGATAGTACTCCCTTGTACACAAAGTAATCTGGATGTTACAGGAATGCAGTAGCCTAGTAATCTAGATTTTTACTTTCTTACTCATTTTGATAAATAGGATGTCCTTCACTTTTTGTCAACTTTCTCTGTAACATCTCCAAACATAAGACCCTTTTTGGTGTCTCCATGACTCAGTGGTCCCATAAATAAAGAAATGTCTAGCAATCTATTTTCAGATTGTTTGATCTAGGCTTGGTTTTATTTGGAACAGAAAGTCTATATGGGAACTTGAAAGTAAGTGTAAATAAAAGGGAAATGACCTTACAGAACAAACTCTGGTTTTTCAGCAAGCTTCAGGGCCTCATGCATGCCTGCAGCCGAGAGTTTACGGTTGATGTTCCTATATCTACATTGCAGCAGATTGCGGTAGGTGGTCCTCAGGTCCCGATTGAAGAAGGCATATATAAATGGGTTAATCAAAGAGTTGGCATAACCCAACCAGAGAAATGTCCTCTCAACCCACAAAGGGATGCAACTGCAAGAGGTCCCACAGATGAAGGGTCTAGCAGTAGAAAGGATGAAAAATGGCAGCCAGCATACAGTAAAGGCCCCTACAATTATTCCAAGGGTAGTGGCTGCTTTTTGCTCCCTTTTGAAGATAGAAATGTTCTTCCGTTCATGTTTCAGCAGACGTGAAAAATTGGCACACTCTTCAGATTCCTTGTGCAGTTTCACGACGCCGTTGGCTGAAACCATCCCTTCACGTTCGTTGGGCTTTGGGAAACCAGCAAATTTGTGTTTGGCTGCACTTTTCTTGGCAGCTTTGTAGATCTGATAGTACATGAACAGCATCACTGACATGGGGATGTAAAATGCAACAGCAGTTGAATAAATTGTGTAGCCGAAATCTTGGCTGATTAAACAGACTTTGTTGTCATTAATATTCTGAGCCCATCCAAACAGCGGAGGCAAAGTGATGGAAGCAGACAGCAGCCACACGCAAAGAATCATTTTAGCCATACACTTTCCATTTTGTCTTACAGGATAGGTGAGAGGTCTAGTTATGCCAAGATACCTAGAAAGATAAAAACAAACACCAAGAGTTAGTCTGTTCTGACCTAAGCTTCGTCCAACCTACTGAAACACAAACTTGTTTGAAAAGCAAAACCTATTTTAATGCAAAGCTGGGAATTACTTTCATTTCTAGCCAGAACTCATTACAAACAGTTCCCCAAGATAAGCCCACGTTTGTCAGTGCTGAGGATTGCTGCAAAAAACAGAAGTCTCCAAAGTAATTATAACAGAACACCCCCCCCCCCGAAGTATCAGAAAAAACTGACCAGAGTATGCAGAGCTTCAAGAAGGACTTGGAATCTAATTGAATTGCTTTGCTTTCTGCAAAGCTTTTATCATTTATCCCTTATGGGAGGGGTAATCACCTCCCAGCCTGACTCCCGAGTTGCCCCCTCTGCTTCAGCTGCTCTCGCCTTCTAGCAGCTCTGTGCACACACACACTGGTCCTCTGCTGAAAATCTGCTGTGAGGCCTGGTTTGAGGTCATTTTTGTCCTGTCAGGGGCTTGAAAAAAAGCCTCTGTAGGCCAAATAGGCCCATTTCATCACTTCTGGTATTACAGGAAGTGATGAAACGGGCCTATTTTTCCTGCAGAGGCTTTTTTCAAGCCTCTGGAAGGCTGAAAAAGGCCTCAAACCAGCCAAAAATCAGCTGTGAGGCACAGTGCAGGTAAGGGGGGGGTGCTTTTTCGTGCCCATCATGGAAAGCATTTTATGAGGGTGACCAGAACATGTTCTTAAAAACTCCTATTTTCTCCCCAATCTGTATCTGATTGTGTTATCTTCTTTCAACTTATGAATGACTTTTGGCTTCCTTCAATCGCCAATACAGCAATGGCAATATTTCAACAGCAGAAAACTGATTCTGCAAGTAACAAGTCCAATTTTCTTTTTCTTTTTCCCTAATAAATTGAAAAATTCCTATGGAGATCCTGGATAGTCCCAATCATTATCAAAGCTGTGGTGGATAGAACAGAGATTGATAGTCATAAAAAGGCGTTATGTCCTATTGCTGGGGAATTCTGGCATTGTCTCTATTTCCTTAAAATACCCATGAACTGCTTACACCAAGTTGCTTGTAGGAAAATAAAATGTAATGGCTATTTCCCAATCAAAATACAATATATTTATGTGCCATTCTCTGACAAACATGGTACATGTTTTTAATCCTTTGCAATTATCACAACAGTAATAATATTCCAAATGAAGATTTTCTACAGTATAAAAAGAAAGTGCTGTATAGAAATGTAGAAAGTACTGTAGAAATACCGTACATAGATTGCTTAACAGTTCATAACTCTGGAACATACGCAAGGCTGATCAAAGGATACATTTAAGACTTAAATGTTAAGTCCTCAACCCATTATGAAATGATCTCATCCTGGACTGAAATTAGCATTTATTCTGATGTCAGGAAAACAATGTCCAGCAGAAGAATAGGAAGTAGAAACAGAGGCTACTATCACTCTATCCAGAGCCAAGAATGAGTGAATGCATGGATGTCAACTCCAGACTAGGAAATCAAAATATAGAATAGAACAGAATAGAACAGAACAGAATAGAACAGAATAGTAATAGAATACCACCAATATTGGTCACCACCTCCACTACCACTACGTAATCATGACATAATAAATAAACACAAAATTATGCATATGCCCACATATATTATGTGACATGGAGAAACAACACAGTCTAGTTCAGATATTTACATGTACATGGCAAGAAAAATGAATCTTCTGAGTTTACCAGATGGATGGCATGGGGAACAAAGCTGTTACAGAATCTGGTAATCCTACTAGAAATACTTCAAAACCTCCTCCCAGAGGGGAGCAACAGAAACAGACTGTGAAGTGGGTGTGTGGGGTCTCTAACAATGCTTTGTGTGCTAAGCAATTATATATAGCAATTATAAGACATATCCTGAAGGACAAGAAGAGAGCTTCTTATAATTTCTCTGCTGTCCTTATCACTCGCTGTATGAACTTTCTCTCTGAGGCACTGCAGCCACCAAATCAAACTGATGCAATTTGTTAAAATACTCTGTGCTGTCCTCATCCAATGCAGGAAATGCAGATGCTGGTTTGCATGCTCACTAAGGATGATGTGCAGGGGTGGGATTCAAAATTTTTAACAACTGGTTCTGTGGGCGTGGCTTAGTTGGTAGGCGTGGCTTGGTGGTCATGTGATTGGGTGGATGTGGCTTGGTGGTCATGTTATTGGCTGGGCGTGACCATCGAGGCATGCATCTCCTTGCCTGGGCCTCTCATGACTGTGGGGATGCTGCAACAATCCTAAGTGTGAAAAATGGTCATAAGTCACTTTTTTCAGTGCCATTGTAACTTTGAATGGTCACTCCACACAAGCAAAGTACCAGCAAAGGAGGGGAAAAAAACTCCAGAGAGGTTCCTGAGACAGGAAGTCTCGTCCTGCCAAGAACATAATAAGGGTTAATGGTGAGGCAGTTTCTGTAAGCAAGACCAGAATGTTTCCTTCCTGCCTTCCTTACAGGATTAGGCCAGTAATTTCTTCTAACAACCGGTTCTCTGAACTGTTTAGAATGGTAACAACCGGATCTCGCGAATAGGTGCGAACTGGTAGAATTCCACCGCGGACGATGTGTGGAGAGACCAGTTCAGATTGTTAGTAATCTGCATCCCCAGATACTTAATACTGTTGACCATGTCTACAACTGCATAATACAATGAAATAATACTATAGTATGTTTATAAAGTAACAGTAATAGACTCTTGCAAGTCTGGATGGACTTTCCTCATCTTTCCCTTTATCTTTCTGACAACTAGAGAAGGTTTTGTCTGAGATATTTTCTCATATTACATTTCTGCCCCAGACGCAGATTTCTTTTATGAGATTGTTGTCTTGATCCTTCTCCTGAACCTCAAGGTCATTCATTCTTCTCATTACAAGCTATCATGAGATAGCACTCAGTGTTCTTTGACTTCCTTGCCAATCATGAATTTTGGTTATCTTTTCTTGCTACCTACAGGTTTCTTTTAAATGTTTTCCATTTTGCTATGTATCTCAATATGATAGCACTTAGACTTTATCACTTTATCACTTTATATCACTATAGATTTATATGCTGCTTCATAGTACTTTACAATCCCCTCTGAGCAGTTTACAGAGTCAGCATATTGCCTCCAACAATCTGGGCCCTCATTTTACTGACCATGGAAGGATGGAAGGCTGAGTCAACGCTGAGCCAATTAGGATCAAACTGCTGACAGCTGGCAGTTTGTCTGCAATATTGCATTGTAACCACTGTGCCACCAGTTCATCCAATTCTGGCGCAAAGAGGATCCCAATTCAGCCGAGATTTGAACCAAAGATTTCAGTAATTAAGCTTAATGTCTCATTCTAAAACTAGTACTAATCTAGATTCAGCCCACACCCAACTTTCTGTCCTGGACCTTAGAAATTAAACTTGGTTTTATTGGTCTTGGTCAGGCATAGATTTAACCTATTATTGAATTCTTTCATTCCTCTCCAAAATAAACATAAATTCTGATTAGAGCATTTTCCAAAGACCAAAGCAGGGGATAAGAACTTATTTGTTTTATTCTTAATAATCCCAATACTTATCTGATCAGTATACTATTAATGCTCTTTAGATTACGAAGCTCAGCATATTGAATGCCATGTACTATGATACTCAAGTACATTGAAATACAAACTTAAAACAGGAAATATTACCTAACACTTGAAAAAAGCAATGTGCAAGAACCATGAGAAACTTGCTGTTATGTGCATATTATTTATTTCTGATTGAAGTTCTTGAGAATGCAGAGTCAACAACCACTTCATGCTGACTCAGTAGTTAGAATTATCACTGTTAGTTTTGTTAATCTCAATACACCTCAGGAAATAACTCCTTTGTTTATCCTGATTTGTAAATCTTTCAGCTTTTTCTTCAAAATGTTTCATCCACTGCTTTCAAATGAGAATAGGAAAGCTGAGGTCTTCCAGATGCTAGATGTCCAGGATCCAGATTTCATAGGAAATTCAGATTTCACTCAAAACATTTTGGATGCCATTCCTTTCAGCTCTGTGAATTTAATGATTGATTAATGATTTTATATCTCACATTTCTGTTTATTGCAACTGTCAAACTGGCTTAACTAAATAGATTAATCTTAGAAAATATTCACCTTTGATATTTAAAATATCAATCTGAAATGCAGTTAAACATTTTAATTTTTAAATGAATATAATGGTGTTTTTTTTGACATTTTCAAGCCACATTTCTTTCATGGCTTGGTGAATGCAATTTTTTAAAAAAGGACATGTCATGTGGCTTTTATGTGTTAGATAAAATGCACTACAAATACTTTAAATCATTGTTCTCCTACCAAAAGAGAAACATAGGTATTAGTTCTGATATTAAATGCTCCTTAGGAGCAAGTAACTTTTATAATGGTCTAACAATAAAATTAATATCAAGAAAATTACATGGAAACAGTTATCAGAAGTCAAAGTCAACTCAAGGGCATCCTTATGTGTGTGTGTGTGTTTTAATTGCATCAGAAGTAAAGCGAGTCTTTTGTGGAAATACTATTCTAAAGACCATTCCAATAATTAATCAGTTACACATATTAATGAAGTTTTCACAGAAGTAGCTGAGTTTCTTCTTGCTGCCAAAAACCATCCAACCACTTTAAACTCTCAACAATTTTTTTTTGTTCTGCCTCTAGCGCTGTTGCTTCAATCTTCCACAATGACAATTGCTACAATTTTCACAATTCCCTCAGGCCCTTTTTTTATTGCTTTAGAGTTTAGAAAAACTCCCATCCAACAAGACTTTCCCTTTGTAAATCATGTTTTCTCACTTTCACTGTTGGTTAAGAGATGAAAAATGATAAACGCCAACAGGTACAAAGCATGAGCCAGCCCCTCTCCAGTCTTCTTTTGATATCTCTGTAGATATTATTGTAATATCGCTACTTGTCTCTTGGAACAACTGTCTGGGTTTTCTTTTTCTTTGGTTCCTTCTTTGAGGGATCTTTGTTTTTCTTGATGTTTTTCTTATCCTTTTGTCTTCCATTATTTGTTCTGACATCCAATTTGCTTTCTTCTGTTTTTTGGTCTCTTTTCACATTCATCCTTAACTTACTTGATTTTATTCTACAGTTCCTCTGGTGTCTATCAATGAAGTTCAGAACTTCAAAGTGATGCCCTATGTTTGCCTTGAAGATGGTACATATTGTTGTGGACCGTCGGCTGCCAGCAGAGCTAGCAGCAGAGTCAGATGAGGGGGAGGGGGAGGGGTACCCTGGTCCAATAGCTGATTGTCGGAGCGAATTGGTTCTCTCCCAGCTGTTCTTTGGAGCTACTGGTTCAGGACAACCGGCCCAAACTGGTAGAATTCTACCCCTGCACGTGACATATAGTGACATTTTTTCCCTTCACAAACTGGGGTGGTTGTGGCCTGCATGTGAGGCAGCCCACTCCCATGTCCATCTTCCCCCCTCCCATCCAGTCACCGCACATCTCATTCGCCATCTTCTTGTGTCCGAGGCCAAGGCATGCCGGCAGTTCCCGGCCGATTTGAATCCGCACCGGTCAATTTGAATCTGCACCATCAGCTGTGAGTCGTGCCCATCAGCTGTTGCTTACAGGACGCTCTGGTGCCATTGGCTGTGCATCGCTGGGCTCCCCCCTCTCCCCATTTCTCCATTCGCCTGTCATAAGATACCTCTGCATCTCCCCCCTTATAATGGTGAGCCCCAACCAGGCTCGACAGACAGTGTTAGTCATGGATTTTAAAAAGTGGCGGAGGATGAAGACCCTGATAAGTTGTTCTCTGCTTAATTTTGGTTTCTTACATAATACAGTCTAACTATAACATTTCCCGTCTTCCTAATTCCAATTTAGGCATTACAGTCTCCAACCACAAGTTGCACTTCTTCCTTGCCCTTCTTTCATCTCTGATTGAATTTCACCATGAAAGTCATCAACCTCCTCTTCTTTGGCCTTAGTGGCTGGAAATTTGGGGAATGGTCACATTAAATGGCACTCCTTCCTGCTCCTAATTTCCCAACAACAACTCTTGTGTGGTTGGTTGGACTGAGAGAGAGTAATCCAGCTGGCCCAAGATAATCCAGCTGGCTTTCATGGCTAAAGAGGGACAAGAATTCACAGTCTTCCACTTTCAAGCCTGGTGTCTTAATCACTGTGGTCAACTGACTTATTGTTTGAGCATCAACTGCATAGTATCAAGTACTGTCTTTGCTACATCTTTTCTGATGATGAAAACAATAGACTGGAATTGGACACTTTCATTCAGAAGATCATTTCTTCCTTTTTGTCCTTCCACTCTATTTGAAATTTTTGGTGCCTAAGATGTCAATGCATAATTGATTCATTTTCATCTCATTCCTTCATTTCATCTTTTACTGTGCTGGGCTTTCCCATGTTCATGTTTCTTACTTACCACCTCCCCGTTGTGATTCTGTCTTTGCATGTCATAACCATCACAAGGTTCTGTCTTAGGCCAGGACTCTTCAACATCTTCATTAATGACTTAAATGAGGGAACAGAAGGGGAACTTACCAAATTTGCAGATGATGCTAAGCTGGCAGGAACAGCTAATACCCAAGAAGATAGGCTCAAGATCCAGATGGATCTTGACAGACTGGAACACTGGGCCATATCTAACAAAATGAAATTCAATGTGGAGAAAAGTAAAGTCCTACACTTAGGTAAGAAAAACCAAAAGTACACATATAGATTGGGTGAAACCAGGCTCAATAGCAATAATTGTGACAGGGATCTTGGAGTCTTAGTAGACAATCAGCTAAATATGAGCCAGCAGTGTGCAGCAGCAGCTAAAAAAGTTATGCACTCCTAAATTGCATTAACAGAGAGATACAATCGAGATCAAGTGAGATACTAATACCACTCTATAAAGCCTTAGTAAGACCACACCTAGAGTACTGCATCCAGTTTTGGTCACCACATTATAAAAAAGATGTTGAGACTCTAGAAAAAGTACAGAGAAGAGCAACCAGGATGATTAGGGGACTGGAGACTAAGGTTTATGAAGAACAGTTACAGGAACTGGGCCTGACTAGTCTAGTGAAGAGAAGGACAGGGAAGACATGATAGCTATCTTCCATGATAGCTATTTGAGGGGCTGCCACAAGGAGGAAGGGGTCAAGCTGTTTTCTAAAGCGCCTGTAGGCCAGACAAGGAATAATGGATGGAAACCGAACAAGGAGAGATTTAACCTGGAAATAAGGAGAAACTTTCTGACAGTGAGAACAATCAACCAATGGAACAGAAGTTGCCTTTGGAAGTTGTGGGATCTTCATCACTTGATACTTTCAAGAAGAGATTGGACTGCCATTTGTCAGAAATGGTGTAGGTTTCCCACTTGGGTGGGGGATTGGACTAGATGACCTGCAAGGTCCCTTCCAACTCTGATTATCTGTTATCATGAACATTTTGAAAGATCCTCAGGTTTCCACAGCATGTTAAGGGGTTCCTCCTTCAGCAATATATTGCCAACTATATTTTCTATCCTTGTTGTATTCTTGATAATATACATGAATGGTTTGCTGTTGACTTCTCCTGGGCAGTGTAAAATTATGCCTTTGCCATTGTCATTAAAGTGATCATTCACCCATGTTTTCTGCAGCCTAATGTTAACTCCCTGTTTGCTATAGGCAGGCAGCTGAGATCATCTTTACAACTTGAGTGAAGATGCTGAGAATATATTTTCTTGGCACATCTTCTTGGCACTCATTGTTCATCTTTTCCAAATACACACACACAGAGCCACAATGAAACAGCACAAGCTGACTTGGGGAGGAGAGGGGTTTGCTTTGCAGAGCTGCAATTATCACTTGCTTTCCCAAATCCAATGTTGGTTGAATTTTAGATCTCCTAGATCCCAGCCAGCATCAAGGTCCCTGGAAAGCACCAAGCTGTGGGAGGCTGATTTAGTATGATATAGAGTTCTATCCCAAGAACTGATGTTAATGAATAATTATAACAAACCCTTTCTTCCCAACAGGTTTTTTTTTTTTAATATATTTTATATAAGCCTTTAACTTGGGAGCTAAATACATTATAACGTTAAGGTCAGGGTTGCATATAGTAATTTCTACAGTCCTTAGCACTGCAAGTTAATGCATTCAAATATAAATTTTTTTAAAAATGCAACACTACTGACATAATTAAAATTATATCACTGTAAAAGTTTTATGAAATGTAATACCCACAATTCAAGTACAGTAATCTGTATAAAAATGTGTTTTTCATGCCAATAAGTCCATTTCAGCAGCAGACAATCTCTAAAAACTAAACAGACATTTATGAATAGGTTTTCAAACTACTGCCTTCACTATATGTATATAAACTCATTTCTTTTAACTTAAAATGTAAGATTTTTCTTCTAATTGTTGAGTTTCTTCTGCTGGAAGCATACAGAAGAAGAAACACATTAATCAGCCATTTTGTCATGCATGGGATTAAAAAAAAAACATGAGTCTTTCAACAGAATTATTTTCCATGCAAATAATGGCAAAGGATAGCAATGCTTTATTTTAATCTGCAGTCTGTAATGTTCTATATTTCATTGCCACCAAGACTGGCAAGTACATCTGGAGGTAGGGGAAAACATCTGCAGAAAAGAATAGATAAGCACAGCGCCTATCATTACTGCCACTTTCTGAAAGCTAGTAAAGACTAAAGCTAACTAGTGCACTATCCAGCTACCGCTGTCCATCTACCCTTCAAATGATTAATAGGCAGCTGCGGAGAATGGTATTTAATTCATGACCTATCTCCATCTATATTTATGTTATCCTTGTGCTTATTTGTGATTCCACCCCCCCTCCCTAAAATCTGAGTAGTGGCTACAAGAGGGAGTTGCAAATCCACAAAAGCATCTTTCTTTAGCTGCCAGTGATGGCTGCTAACCTTCTCCAAACAGGGAGAGAGGTTGACATGAGCTTCATAGCTGAAGAGCAGCTGAAGTAAGAGTTCTGTCCTGCCCTCAAGTTCTTCCTCATTTCAGTATTTCTAAGGAAAAAACAGTAACTGTTTTGAATGTGATTTGTCATATCCAACAGGATGCTGCAGAGAATCTGAAAATAAATCTATCTGTCAGTGTTCCAGGACACCACAACTCCAACAAATAACTCAGAGACAAACATCTTCTGAAAGGTTCCTTTTATGAGAGTAGTAAGCTGGTACATCTGAGAATCCTGAATCTGAAAGTTCTGGGTTTCCCTTCAATTAGTAAAAAATTACAAATCCACCTCCTGCACCCCTCATTGCATCACATACCCCAATCACCATCCATCCCACCT
This sequence comes from Laticauda colubrina, assembly GCA_015471245.1. NCBI lineage: Eukaryota > Metazoa > Chordata > Lepidosauria > Squamata > Elapidae > Laticauda > Laticauda colubrina. Next base: position 28,751,363 of record BLBF01000016.1, read on the forward strand.
TGAAATGTCCCCTCAACCACTCCTCAGCCAGGTGCAGAAATAACATGATCTTGACTTAGAAGAAGAATGCTATAATGTCTAACCAGATACCCTCCAAGAAATTCCCCCCTCCCATTTTCCCAGGCTCAAGAATGTGGTAGTGTGGAAGTGCCTGGTATTAATATGACTTCCAAAGCTGACACTATCCATCTATGTCTGTCTGTCTGTCCATCCATCAATCTACAGTATTTAATTTAGAAATTGCCCATCTCACTTATACTCAGCTGAGCTGCGGACCCAGAGAGATGGAAAGACTGCCGTACTTTATGTGTAGAGGTGATTCGAGACAACCACCTTGCTATTATATAACAATAACAAATTGTTAGTTCATTTAATCATTACATCTTTTGACTTTGAGGGGAGATAGCATAAGGTTTGTGGGATCTCCCATCTCACATGACAAATTCCTTAGTAGGCTCTAAGTACATGACACAACATGACTTCAAGGTGGAACTGTTATTCACTGTAGCGCAAAATGTTTTGGGTTGTTTACATTGTTGCTCTGCTCCTGGAGACTTTATCTTGTCAACCATGACGTTCTGAATTGTAGAACAAAACATACAAAAATCTGAACAAAACCATTAGGGATTTACCTTAGAAGTAAATACTCATTTCAGAAGAGGGATTTGCCTACTTGTCAGCCTTGCAAGATAGACATGGAAACATGGCTACAATGCATTCACAAAGTATTCAGAGCTCCTTCACTTTTGTTCATTTTGTTACGCTGCAGCCTGATTCTACAGTTGCTGAAATTTATTTATTTTTTATTAATCCTCACTCAGTGTCCCATAATGACAAAATGAAAACAGAATTTTAGAAATGCCTATAATTTATTAAACAGAAAAAACTGAAATATCCCATTCGCCTAAGTATTCAGGCCCTTCACTCAGTACTTTGTTGAAACACCTTTGACAGCAATTACAGCCTTTGACAGCAATTACAAGTTTTTGGAGGTATGACATAACAAGCTGTGCACACCTGGATTGGGGGATTGATGCCATTCTTCCTTGCAAATCCTCTCAAGCTCAGTCAGGTTGGATGACAATTGTCAGTAGGTAGCCATTTTCAGGTCCCTCCAGAGATGTACAGTAGGGTTCAAGTCAGGGCTCTGACTGGGCCACTCTAGGACAGTCACAGTGTTGCCCCTAAGCCACTCCTGTGTTGCTTTGGCTCTGTGCTTAGGATTGTTGTCATGTTGGAAAGTGAACCTTTGGCGCAGTCTGAGATCCTGAGAGGCGTGGAACAGTTTTTCATTAGGGATATCCCTGTACTTTGCTCCTTTCACAGCTTTCCTTCAACCCTGACCTGTCTCCCAGTCCCTGTTGCTGAAAAACACCACCACAGCATGATGCTACCATCTCCATGCTTCATGTTTGGGATGATATTGGACAGGTGATGAACAGTGCCTGGTTTTCCCCAGACATAATGTTCGGAATTGAGGCCAAACAGTTCGATCTTGGTTTCATCAGATCAGAAAATCTTGTTCCTTGTAGTCTGAGTCCTTCAGTTGCTTTTTTGCAATCTCTAAACGGGCTTTCATGTGTTTTGCACTGAGGAGAGGCTTCTGTCTCACCACTCTGCCATAAAGCCCAGATCCATGAAGGGCTGCAGTGACAGCTGAATAATTTCTGAATGCACTGTAAATAAGCTAAATAAGCTAGTTCTCCTTTATTGTAAGGTTACATTAAAACAAACTTGCAAATCTGGAGGTATATCTCTCCCCCTACCTCCTTTGCAGCTCAAGAAACTAGGGAAGGTATCTTCTGAGACTCTTGCCCCATCCACATTCAAGTTTCAGACTTAAGTTGACTTTTATCTGACCTTTCCCTTGGCTGGCTGCCTCTTTTTGCCCTATCTCACAAGTAATTCCCACCTTCTATTACAATACACCAGGAGAGGAGGCAGTTCAGTTACTCCTCCAGAATCTGTTCCATGCCATTCATTGCCAGCCTCTCTCCTAGCTGATACAATTTGCATATTTTTTTAAAAAAATCCTGTTACATGAAAAGAAGCATTTAGCATCATAAGCAACTTGGCCAAAATGCCTCTGAAAGGCCTCATTACAAACTTATTGGATAGATTGATTTTCTACATAATGCTTCATTATGTCAGTGGGATAGGGGACATATATAGCAAAAAACACAAACATATCAAATAAAGACCATGGCAGATCCATCTTGGTCAATGCCTCAGCCTTCAAGCTACCAAGGTTTTGGGGGTACTATAGCCAGAAATGGGGTTCCAGAGAACCTTTGGCTGGTGAGGAAGATCCCAATCTCACAGCTGAAGGGAAGACTTGAACACAGATGTTGTGTTGCTCTTGCTACAATGCTACAGTACTTAATTTCCTGAAAGCACAAATTACAGTCTGAGGAACCTCTGTGAATTTTTGCAACGTTGGTTGATTGAGGACATGTTAAATTGTACATATCTGCCTACATGCCTGCTCGTCCCATTCAAGGCTAATTGTTCTATGCCGCCCAGATGTGGCCACAAAGAATAGATTTAAGGCTCAACAGGTTTTCCACCTCTATCCTCATCGCAACCGAGTGATGCACATTTATTTTGAACAGCACGTTTACTTAATGGACCCATAAAAGATGCAATTTGGATCAAATGCTCTAAAATACACACTAGAAATGTAAATCTTACTAGAATCTTTATTTGCTTCTTATTCAGAAAATGGCCGGTAAAAGATGGGATGGAACTCCTCCAGATTCTTTAATTTTAAAGCCTTATAATGTTCTTCTAAATATTACATAGGGGCACACAGTTTTCTCAAAATTTCACTTTTAGTATCACTTCAATACTTAAAACCTTCTCCCCTTAATTACTGCCATTTACATTTATGCCTTTGTATAGAATTTCCTGGATTCTTCTCCTTAATTATTTCTATAATAGTTTAGAATTTATTTTAATGCTTCGGATAATGGATTTTTAAAAGCATTCTTGGCATTTATGTATTTCCTCCATTAAAGACCTGGGGTTGGATTTTTTTTTATTCCTTTCCCTCTCATTCATATTTTTCTCCTTTTTTTTTTTGTCATGCTCACAGATCCCTTCCTTCCTTCCTTCCTCTTCCCTCCTTCCCTACATGGATTTGCAATACATATTAACATTTCCCCAAGAGCAAAAAGAACAATAAAATATTTAAAAGTTCTATATTCAGATACCAATGTCTAGGCCATCCAACCATTGAAGTGCAACATCATTTACATGAAAAAAAAATTATACTGTATATGCCCTTATCTTACAGCCGGTCATGGTGTGATCTACAATTTGACATCAGACCCAACAGTCATACTGAGGGGAGGATACTATGCCCCATTTAAACAGCGAGATGCATGTGTGATGCAAATCCTATTCAGGATTGTCCATTGCTGGTGTGGTAGTTCAAAGCCTGGCACCCTTTTCGTGGAGTAACTGGTATGTCTTCTTATAAAGACATATCCCTCCTTTCATCTCTGCATGACTCTTCTTTTCATCCCTTTCAAGAGCCGCCTTCTTTTAGCTCTCATTTCAAAGTTTGTTATAATTTCCATCAGTTGATAGAATGGCTTGTTCAGTAGCCTTGCTTTTTTGCCCTTTTTCTCTCTGGGGAGTGAGGATGAAATGATGTGTAGTTTTAACTCCCAAGAGCAGTGTGCTGCCCTCCCACATTTTCATCTCTGCCCCCCTACCCAGTTGCGATGCTCCCGATGGCTTCTTTCTCTGTGATTGCTAAAATCATAAATGCATGTATATCTGCACACATCTGCCTGTGTTTTTACTCTTCACTGCCGATTATACAGAACACTTCCCTTGAGATAACACAAGAGGGAACACAAAATTGCTGATTTTGCCATGTGACAATCAGCGGTCAAACAGGATGGATGGTAGCCCAAGTGAGATAACATGCTGCTGCCAAGAAAAACATCCAACATTACAAAACACATTCTTTGAACATTCGGCTATTTGAACAGCTGCTTTTATTAAGAGATTGTCTCAGTGCAATACTATTGTGAAACAGACGTGTACTATCTCTCACAGCAGCTAACCAGGATTATAACTGGTTGTATATTTTTCCAAAAAGTTAATGAAGAGGCTCTCGGCCAGCTTAGACCGCTGTCATCTACCAGAACTGATGTAGTTTGAAAGCAATGTAAGGAATGAATTTTCCTGAAATTAATGGCAGGAAGGAATGTTTACAATGAGATTTGCACCATATAACAACATCTTTGGGAACTCTGGCATTTGGGGTGCAATGCCCCAAAAGAGCATTCAGTCTTCAAATATGTTCATATTATTTAATTTGTCCAAGCTAATAGAAAGAAAAAGCTTCTCACTTAGGAAGTTTCAAACTGTAGTGCAAATGGATTGAAGTACATCCTACTGCTAAATTAGAACAAGAAATTCAGTGAAATATTATCAGCTTCCCTTCTTTATGGCTTGGATGATAAAAAAAAATGTTTTTTGTTTTCAGAAAACTGTACAGGTAGTCCTCATCCTACAACAGTTCATTTAGTGACCATTCAAAGTTACAACGGCACTGTCATGCCCCTGTCGGAATCTGACTCAGAGGGGGAAGCCAAACAGCTGACAGGGAGTGGGAGTGTGGCTCTGTTGGTTGTGGAAGAAACTGGAGAAGGGCAAAGTCTGGATGGGCAGAGCAGAAGAAAGGTAGAACAAGGGAGAGGGAGTTCAGAGGAAGACCCAGGCCTACCTCCTCTTCATCCTAGGGCATGCAGGGAGGAATGGAGAAAGGAGCAATGTGAGTTGCGTGGCTTATGGGGGAGGAAAGGGCCCTGATTCCCTTTGTTAGCTGCAGCTGGGAACACAGTATATAAAAGAGGAAACTGCGCACAGCAAGTTGTTGAGAGCAAACATGAATTTATCTGGTATCATCATGGCTTATCTGTGTTCCTGGCATTTTCCACACTGTGTGAGTTTTGCCATGTCTTCGTGTCTGAAATTCCTTCTCCTGCCCTGTCACATTAATCAGCTTTGTTTGTTTGGATTTTTGGTTACAGTTTGTATGTTCCTTGTTTTGGACTGAATTTTCTACAGTTAAAGGCTATTGCTGGGAGAGTTTTTCTCCAGCCAAAGGTAACCTGGATATCAGGGGCAAAGTTGGAGAAAATAAAAGGACTCTTATTGCTTATTTGATTATGTTGCCTTTGTGCCACGCCCCGGATCATCACACGCACTGAAAAAAGTGGCTTACGTTTTTCACACTTATGACTACTGCAGCATCCCCATAGTCACGTGATCAAAATTCAGATGCTTGACAACTGGCTCACATTTATGACAGTTGCCGTGTCCCAGGGTTGCACGATCATCTTTTGAGACCTTCTGACAAGCAAAGTCAATGGGAAAGCCAGATTCACTTAACAACTGGGTTTCTGACTGAACCACTGCAGTGATTCACTTAACAACTGTGGCAGGAAAGGTCACAAAATGGGGCAAAGCTCACTTAACAAATGTCTCCCTTAGCAACATAAACTTTGGGCTCAATTGTGGTCATAAGTGGAGGGCTACCTGCTAATTTATACATTCATTGCCTTTCTCTTCTCTGGAAGACAAAAAGTCTCTTTTGAATCAAATTTGATATACCCATGTAATTATCCCAGCAACGGAAGTCAGTTGACATTTCCTTCTCCTGGATTTTTTTTTTTTATTCCTAATCGAGCTTGCAGCCCTAGCATTCCTTTGTGATCTTGCATCCAGTAGCTAATCAGATCCAATCTTATTAGTTTATGAGTTGGCTAAGTGAGCAAGCACATTAAATTATAAAATTGTTGTTCATGCTTGCAAGTTAATAATAAAGAAGCCCAGTAAAATAAAAATGGTTTTAGATGATTCTACTGTAGCCTGGTCCCAATAAATAACCATTAAGCCCTGAAAGGCTAGCATAGAGGCTGTGGAAATTAGGCCACATCAAATTTTCGTAATATCACGTCTCTTTTCTAAAAGGTTCAACTCTTGCAAACCATTTTAGGGTATTCTTCAGCAAAGTTGGCTTGTTAAACATCAGCCAGGATGCCCACATAACCCCTTTCCTTCAAATATGAAAAAGCAACCTGAAGCAAGGATATCAAAGCAGCCTCTATGCTATATAGATTAAAAATGAAGCTTGAGTGCACATTTCCATTTGCATCCATTCCACTAAAAACAGTTCATAAAATTTGAGAGAGAATCCATCTTCAGCCACTAAGTGTTGGTTTTAAGGTATGGAAAATCTACATTCCAAAATCCACTGTCACCTTGCAATGAAAGATTCCCACCTTAATTACAGCTATATACAAAACATGATGGCACCAATTATTTTCAAACCAGAAAAGTCCAGCTGTTAAAACCTGAGTGAAGAGGAACACTCATCCTCATCTGGTTTTTTTCTTTCCGACAACCTTAGCACAAGAAGCATTCCGAGACATTAACTTTATAAGCCACTATCACCCCAACAGCACTGAAAAAGAAGGTACCAACTGCCAGATATATATTAAAACAAGTAATTCAGTGCGACATGATATCCGGACAATATAAGCTTAATTTATTTCAAATTGTTGTATCTCAGCTACAATCTAATTGGACAAATGATTGATTGTGAAAAGACAGAAATTTATATTGTATGCCAATATCAAAACAATTGTGTTGACAGAATATGTGCGTGTGTGTGTGTGTGAGAGAGAGAAATACCACTCACGCATCATCACAAAATCTCCAGAACCATAAAGCCTACAAACTTGAAATTTGGCACGTATGTTTCTCTTGGCTTCTAGGTACTAAGAAAGGATTTTTCAAAATGACCCTCAGAGCATTAGTATTTCCTATATTATTATTATTAACATGCTCTGATGCTAAGGAGTTCTACTTCCTCTCCCCACCTGAAAAGAAGTCTGTTCTAAATGCAAAACACTAGCAGAGTTTCAGTTTTACTTTCACAGCACCAAGCAGCTTTAGTATTGAGCTAAGCCACTCCCGGTCTTCTTGCTGTCTCCTTCTTACTCACACAGCAAATACTGCTTCAGTTTCCAAACAGCCCTCAACTCTCTGACACAAACAAGATGCTAGCCAGATGAATACCGATTGGATGCTGGTAGGCAGAGGCAGATTTTTTTCCCCATTATTTCTCCCCCCAAAAAACTAAGCAGATCAGTTTTTTAGGGGCAAATAGAAAACAGGAATATTATCTACACTGTCTTGAGTTATGGAAAAATATTTTTGAGATAATAGATCACTGATCCCTGATCAAATGCCACATTGGTTGAACTTGTAAGAGCCTTCCCCCCCCCCCCCCAATAATTTTTTTATTTTTATATTTTAAAAAATGTATCTTTTGGTATATAATGTGGTTCCAGGTTTTTACATTTCAATACAAACATGACCATAATTACATATTCATCTTTTGTATTCAATTTCATATCATATGATTACTTATTCCATTTTCCTTTATATACTCTCAAATATTCTTATATTCATTACATTTATCTTATCCAATTCCAATTCATACCATAACTTATTTGACTTTTCTTTAAATATTCTCGTATCTTGTTTTACAATATTATCTAAGATTCTTATTTCATTTTTATATTCATGACACATATTTACTTTTATCTGTCATATATGCAATTTTATCACATACTATTAGTCCATTCATTGTTCAATAGATTCTATCCTAATTTTAATAATCCCAAAGTTGTCCCTTTTAATTGTCAATTCGAGTTTGCCATCCCTTTTACCTTATACATTTCCTCAATTTCCATTTTCTTTAATTCCTTATAAAGATTTACCTTAATATAGTCATTTTTTAATTATCACATTCTACATTAATAACAATAATCTCCTAATTACTAAATATCATATGTGCATGCATATTTGAGTCAGATTCCGCATTGTATTCTTTTTCTTAATTACATTCTAAATTATTTATTTCAAAAATATTACTTTATTCAATTAATTTTAGAAACTGATAATAGTCTTTCCATTACAATAGTTCATTTTAGCTTTATTCATCACTTTATTAAATGTCAATTAATGTATGTATAATAAATTCCCATTTCCATATCTATTTCAATTAAATCTATATCTAATTTAACGATAATCCTTAGTTCCATTCTTTTGTTTTTAAATCTTTATTCTTATATATCACCACACGTTACCTTGCAGAATCCCCTTTCCTGTTCTTCTAGCCATTGTCTCTCATCCTCCTGACTATATAATTTCTTTTCATTTTTGTTTGCTTTCTGCTTCCCTTTATTTTCTGGACCTTTCTCTTAATTCCCTTTTTTTCTTTTACTATTTCCCTCCATTTCTTATTCCAATTATTTATTTTATCCCCCTCCCTCGCTCCGTTGATTTTTCCTCTGTAATTCCCTCTTCTGCTGTTTCCTTTTCCTTTGTTTAATTTTCCAAATTAAACCCTTAATTATCATATCAAACCTCAAGTTTTTAGATTTAATTCTCCACCCCACCCCCCCGGTTTTAATGTTCATTGTTCCACTTTTTCTTTAAGGCTGATTTCCTCTTTATTTAACTCCTCCCCTTCTGATTCTCTTTGTTCTTCTTCAATCGGTGTCACAATTTCTAGTTTTTGTAGTATAATACTGCACATTTGCAAACTTTCTTTCATTATTTCTGTCATATTTTGTAGTTCTAATTTTATTTCCACACGTAATTCTCCCATATTGTAGACTTCTTCTCTTTTCTCCCCCCCTTTCTTTAGTATTTATGCCCAGTCCAATTGTCCAGTAGTTTATTGCAACCAGTGTCTTTTATATTTAACTTCAACAGTAAGTGTCCATAAATCTTTGTTTCCAGGTTCCTTCTGTTAATTTATTTTCCAACTTTTTACCAAAGTCACCAAATAATCCCAGGGCAATTTATTCACATATCTTTTTTTTCCCTTGTAATATTCTAATATTTAACTTTCAGGCTTTTCATTTTGTAGTAATGGAATTCCTTTTATTTCCTTTCAAATTCCAATTTAAAAAAAACCCAATCACTTTTCAAAGAGTCACTGAAAATTTCCTTTATGTGCTGCTCTCAGTTCTGTTTCCACATTTCACTCTTTCTTTTCACTTTTTCCTTTTTTAAAGCCATTGTTAATTTCACTAATTTCAATTATTAGCTATTATTTATTTTAACACATTCAATTCCAGCATTTAATTATTCCTATTAGTACCAAAATCCAAATAATTATCCAGTTTAAATTCCATGTCTTTTATAATCAATATTTCCTCTGAATTTTCCACCTCTAAATTAATTCTTTTCCAAGTTCAAAGCCAATTCCACAAGTTTCCAATTTTCCTCATTCTCTCTCTGATCGCCGCTTCTACAATCTTTCATAAAAAATTCTTTGTTTCTTAATTCTGGGGTACCTTAATTTCCATGTATTTTGCCTGGTTCACACACTGCTCACAGCTTCACCACTACAGCACAGTCTTAGTTTCCCAGACTGCCTCCCATCTTCATGGTGGCCATTTTTGACCACTCTTACAACTTGTCTTTGGAGAGGGTTTACCTTGTCAGAGAGGGGAAATGAGGCTCCCCTCAACCCTCCAGGTGGTCCCCCCTTTCTTTACCACCCCTCCAGGGTGGTTCTGATCCTAACTGGAACCCTCCAAACAAGTGAGCACAGAGTGAAACTGTGCACAGAGTGAAACTGTGCATGATCGTGGATTCTGCTCTAACTCGATGGAAGCACAACCGGAAGTCCAAACTTGCAAGAGCCTTTTACCTTCACCTTTCCCGAAGTAATAACACAATTTTACTGAGCACAGCATCTTCTCCACAAACTTTTGAAGTACACCGTTTCTGAAGTAATAATATACCTGTCTTGAAATAATAATACCACCATACATATACCTTTCTTGAAGTAATGATGCTATCAGCATGTAATTGAATATACTATCTTCTTCAAACATATGCATTAGAAAATCATATTATTTAAAAGTTAAAAAAACAGGCCAGAAATGAAGCTTTACCTAGAGCACCTTAGCTTTAGATTACCTTCATGAGAATAGTAAGCAACAATCATGCTAACTAAGATGTCCTGTTATGTTCAGTGGAGTTTATGTCTGGATAAATGTCTTTCAGATTGCAGTTACAACTATTTTACATCACAAACTGGAGAGTGTAAAAGACTGTGGAATCCACAGTTTGCCTTGCAGCCAAGGATGGGATCAGGAGTGGGATCCGACAGGGTTAACTACCGGTTCAGTGATTTACAAGGTTCGGTGATTTACAATGTGCTTCCTTGCACACTGTGCGTGCGCGCCTGTAAATCGTCATCAGCACGCTGTGTGCAGAGAAGCAGCCTTTGAAAAAGCCCTTTTTTCCTGCTTTTTTAACTGCAGCTGTGCCTTGCACAGCAGCTGAAGTTGAAAAAGCTGGAAGTAAAGGTCAGGTAAGAGCCCGGGAGGGCTGGTGGGCAAAAATATCAGCAGACATAGAACCAGTTCTATGTCTGCTGCTCTTCAGAACTACCAGTTCTACAGAGGTATACAGAACCAGTAGAAACCCACCCCTGGGTAGGATTCTACTGGTCTGAACCGGTTCAGGCAAACCCGTTGCTCTGAAGATCAACTGGCAGTCCTGTGCTTTATTTCCTTTTTTTAAGAGCACAGCTGATTTGCGTGGCACAGCGGTTTGCTGCACCTCAGTTGTTTTATTTGCAGGGCCTGCAGCAGAAGGTAAGTATTAAAGCTTTTTTAAAGGCGAAACGCACGATCACCAAACCGGTTGTTATACCGGTGGAATCCTACCCCTACTTGCAGCCTCTACTGACCTTGATAAATGATCGCTATGACATTTAATTTCAGTCAATTTGGCAGTTGATCAGGAACTATGAAACATCTAATCAAGCAAAACTCAAGTTACATTTTCTCCTTGCTCTTGCTCTGTATCACACACAGGAAGACTTAGGGGGCCAACTACAGAACAACAGAATAACAATCCTGTGTTGGAGAATTCACAACTTCTGGAGACAAGTTGTTCCACTGGTTACTTGTTCTCAGGAAATTTCTCCTTAGTTCTAGGTTGGATCTTTCCTTAATTAGTTCCCACCCATTGCTTGTCCTGCCTTCAGGTGCTTTGGAGAATAGGTTGACTATTCTCCAATGAATTAAAATCAGGGTTGCATCAGTTCTTCTAAAACTATGTAAGAGAAAGATAGTTAGGTTATTTCTTGATCACAATGCAATTCAGAGCTGAGTAAGGCCCAGATTTATTAGTTGGTTTCCTGTGTATCATATTACATTTTGCAGGATTTTTTTTATTGGAGGTGAAACACATTCTTAACATAAAGTGGTTGCAGCAGCAGCAGCAATAAACATTAATAAATTAAAAGCTAAAATTAACTCAAAGGTACTTGTTCCCTAATTAGGAATATACAGCAGCCAGAATTACCAATTGAGATGAAAATTATGCAAAAGGAATCATTTATTTTAAAAAGAGAGAGAGAGAGAGAGGAGGAGGAAAGGAATGGTATTTTTTGGAAGTGGTTGCTATATCTGCGGGTTTAAAGCACAATATTTTCCAAGTGCCAATTACTGCCATACATTCTCATTAAAAAGCAATGACACACTAGCACCATCATAAGTAAACAATATAGGAATGGTTATTAGGGAGGATGGTGTGTGTGTGAGAGAGAGAGAGAGAAAGAGAGAGAGAGAGAGAGAGAGAGAGAGAGAGAGAGAGAGAGAGAGAGAAGGAGGAGGAAAGGAGGGAGGGAGATAGATTTCTGGAATACATTCAGTAGAGAGGAAGAAGGGGAGAAGTATGTGGGACTCCTACAATTCCAAATAATTGAGTGAAATCCAAAGAACACGAAGCCTACTTTGTATCTCATGCTGGGGCTAACCTCAGAAACTGTGTGGAAACCATGTGAAACCGTGCACTGAAGCCAGGACTAGAAAATGCAAGGGAGCTGAACATTTGCTCAACCTGCAGGAAAGCATCAATCTTCAATATTTCCTTAGGCAGATGCTATTATTTTTAAGAAGTGGAGAAAGGCTAACTAACTATCAGAAGGCACATGAACTAAATGGGTTCCTGGGCCTTCTTTCATTCTTTTCCCCCTGGGTGTTTTTTGTGAATATAGTTGAATTACAAGGAAATTTAAATGTATTTATATACCCTAGGGATGTATACACTATACAGTCCATTAAACTGGCTTGTTCACTAAACTATCATTTACAAGCTATCCTGGGTATAACAGAACATATCAAGGCAACATCAATCAAACCATATGGGAGCACAACACAATGTGTGGATAGTTTTACACCCTCCATTTCCCTTAGGTTTAACTTTTTTCATAATTGCATCTGTAAGTGAAATTGAATTTGGATAAGCATGTCTACAAAGAAACATATGGCACCTAAATCCACTTGAATGAAATGGATCAATTGTTGATCATAATTGCTAATTCCTTAACCATCAGCTCAAGGAGAAACTTGGTTCTCAGCCATTACCTGCATTCATATCTACTTCATGAAACTCTTCATCTGGTTTCTCCAATCAGGGCTCAGCAGTCAATCTCCTAACCCTTCATGGCTTCAACATCTCACCTATGCTTGGCAGTATATTCACAGACTGTAGAAAGTAAGGAAAATAACCTTGATAGATAGTCTAGATCTGTTCTCCAAGTGTCAAGGGCAAAAAAGAAATCTGAAACAAGATGAAGGTATATACACTGGTGGACTGCTATCGGTTTAGACTGATTCTAGCGAACCGGTAGTTCTGACCATCAGCTGCCCCCGCCCATCTGCCCCCCACCCTATCCTGTCCTATGTTTCCTTCTTTCTGGAGAAGCACACACACACAGAACCAGTTGTTAAACTGGTTGCAGCCCATCACTGGGCATATATATACAAGTGATTTAGGCAGATACCACTCTAATTCACAATTATTGGGGTGGGGGATAAAGCAGGAAGGCTTGTCATATTCTGTAACTATCATCAATATAGGGTGTAAAGTGGTTTTAGCATTCTTGTGAAGGGATTTCTTGATTTAATTTGCCTAGTGGGTTTGACAGAAGCACATCTTCACTAGATTAGAATTTTTACAGGACCCAAGAATGAAGCCATAGCCATTAAAAACAGCAGAGTGGCCAGTACAGGGGGAGAAAATGAAAATAACTTAAAAAAAAATCTCAGAGATTAGTCAGGACTTTTTCCTCCCATCTTTCTGAATTAAAAATAATGGCACAGATGCTAATTTTTACACACACACACACACACACACACACACACACACACACACACCTCTTCATGTCACAGCCTTGAATGGGGAAGGAGTCAAAATGGACCGCTTCTGATAAGGGAATAAGCATTATGCATTGTGTGCATCAACTCTCTTGCATTGCAAATATGAGTGGGAGGTTCATTGGAATGCATAGCAGTCTACTATTTTTCCCCTTTCCCCTTAGAAAAACAAATAAGGATATATAAATGGAGAGATTATGACTTGTCCAATAAATGACTTGGAGAACTGTTATATATTTATGGCTGAGTAGTTGTTAAATATTTATGTGGTGGCCTCACACTGGAAAAAAAAACAGAATCAAAAGCATCCTAAGGAAAATAATAAAATTACCATCCTACTCAGGTTGTATGCTTCTCTTTCTTCTTTCCCCTGTTATTTGGTTGACAATGGCAAAAGGCAGAGATAAACATTGATATATATACATATGCAGATACACACACACACACACTTAATGTTTATCATTATTTTACTGACTAAAGAAAAAGAAACAGCTAATTACCAGTTTTCAGGAGGGATATGTGAACGAGACAGTAAAAAAAAATAGTACACTTGAGAAATTATGGTCTTTAAAGAATAATAAAAGCCTGAAATGTGGATGTTGTGAAAAGAAAAACTGAAAAAGAAAACAATAATTTAGAAACAACGTACCAAGGAAATTTTTCAGTTGGTTGGACACTGAGAAGAGGCTGTTTGATTGGATGGGCTAGGGGTCCATTTCAGCAAGACAGTCCATATTTTCTTAACATTATGAAAATATGAGTAACAGAGGAATAAAAATGAGGAAGATGGGGAAAAATGAATTGGTTACAAGTCCAGTCACACAGAATCGCTCAAGATAAATATCAAAATGTATATATGTTCCTTTCCACCTCACCTCATTTGAAGAAAAGTTAAGATTACCGTATCCAGAAACCCTCTCTTCCATCCCCAGTATCTTACAAAAAAACAACAACCCACAAATGTTTAATTCCCTCTCCTTTGCAAGATGTGTGTATGTGCCTGCATACACATGTACATGTGCCTGTTACTATGGCACAGTGGTGATGAACCTTTTCGGCACCGAGTGCCAAAACAGGAGGGTGCGGGTGCTGAAAAGGTACCAAGTGCTAAAACGCACATGCTCACGTACACTTCAGAAACTGAAAGAGCAGCTCCCAATGCTCCCATGCGCACTGGCCACCTGGTTTCTAATGCACATGCATGCCTTCTGGTTTCTAATGCCCATGAATGCATACAGACCAGTGGCTGGCCAGTTTCTAATGAGCATGCGCACTGGCCAGCTGGTCTTTGCGCATGCATGCATGCTGGAAACCAGAAGACCAGGTACCTGGCTAGTGCATGCCAAAACCCGGAAGAGCAACAGGTGAAGGCTGGCATGCCCAGAGAGATGGTTCTCAATGCCACTTCCGGCACACATGCCATAGATTCACCATCACAACTATAGCACAACCAGTTGCAGCAAAGCAGAGCTCCCACCTTACCAGAGGTAGATTTTCATGGAATATTGAGAACTGGGGCAGGGTAGGTTAAATGACCACCTTGCTAGCTTCAAAGGAATTAAACTACATTGAGTTCCTCCACTCTTCACCTGGTTTAAGCTTTGCCCCAAATCACAACTTCTGTGGCCAACATGTTAGGTGACAACATGAGATGATTCTGGGCTTACACCTTGCTCTCCTTAAAGTCATGCTCACTGAATATATTTCATCCTAAGAAAGTCAACTGGAAACTGCCCTATCTAGATATCACAATGCATAATCCAAAGAAAGTAATTGTGCAATCCTCTTGAAGTTGTGAAAGCCTTCGCCCAGACCTGATATACCACATATCCATATCATTAAAAACTGTTAAAAGCTTCAACTTTCAACAAGAGAAGACTGTACATCATCCTGTCCACCAAAGAGAAATTGATGTCTTCGAGATTTTTAAAAAATCTTTTTTGATCAGAAAAAGCCTAGATATAGACCCTGGACCGCAGAACATTCTCCAGCTTTATCTGGAATGACTACAAATGATTCTGCCTTTAAAAAAGCAAAGGAAACATGAAAATTTAGCACTTGGCCACAAAGTTAATGACTCCATGCTGAGCATAACTCCTAGTAATTTCAGGGAAACCTCTGTGTAGGTTTTTTTGGCAGCAATACAAGATCTGGTTAACCATTACCTTCTTTCAGGATGCTTTCCCACAAATCAGAAATAGCATACAAAGGGTTAAGTAACGTAAATATTATTTAAAAGAATTATGGTCTGGGAAAAAGAGAAATAATTCTTGTCATGGAGATATATGTATATATTTACAGAAGACAAACATAATGTATATATAGAGAAGCAAAATTGGGAAGATTTACTATCCAAAAGAGATTAGACACATTATACAAAGCCCATGTCACACTGCACCAACGGATGGAAAGAGGATGTAAAACGGAGAGAAACAGTTGCCATCCGTTGGTTAATGTGATTCATCCATCTTGTACTCACTGCCTCCGTTTTTCATCCTCTCTATCCGTCCAGCATCCGTCGACTGAGGTTCCATCCGCTCAAAAGGTTTTGAGCTGCTCAAAACTTTTTGAGCGGAAAATGTATCAAACGCATCCGTTCTGCATCCGCAACGCATACGGGGAACATCCGTTCTACATCCGTTGTCATCCGTTACGCGTCCGCTATATCCGCTAGGCATCCGTGCAACTGAAATCCGCTCCAGCGGAAAGCGGACACAGGGAGGAAGCGGAATGGACGCGCAGCGTTAGTAGCACGGACGGAGAAAGGATGAAAGCGGATGCAGCTCACATACAAAGCATTTAAAACGGAAAAAACGTTCGCAGAGGGGACCTATCTCGGATATTAAGGATGTCTAGAGGATGCCTAGAGGATGCAAAAGGACACCTAGTGGAAAACCTATATTGCCTATAAAAAGGGGGAGGAACTCACCTGGATCTCACTTTCAGTCCAGCAGCCCTGCTGTGCAGACCTCTGCAGCCTTCATCTGCCTCTTGCTCTTCCACAGCATCCACTCATGTCCACCATGGATTGTAACACACTCCTTTTGGTAGCCACCATCGTTCTGCAACAGTGCGAAGCCATCTACAGGCTCTTTCACCTGCTCTACGGGAAGAAAAGGAGGCATCCAAGAAGTGTCTGGGTCCGAAGATGGATCGGGAGAAGAGCAGAGTAGGGACTGTACAACAAGCTGATGGTGGAGCTGAGGAACGAAGACCCTCGTGCAATTCCAGAACTTCATGAGGATGCCTCCATGTTTGACGAAGTTGTGGAGCGGCTGAGACCCAGGTTGACCAAGCAGAGCACCAACTTCCGGCCCAGCCTGGAACCTGGGCTCAAGGTGGCACTCACTCTGCGCCACCTGGCCTCAGGGACCACCTACAGGAGCATGCAGTACGGCTGGAGGGTGCCACACAACACCATCAGCATTGTGGTCAGAGAAGTGGTGCAGGCCATCATCGAAGAATACCTGGAGGAGCTCCTCCAGTGCCCCTCCACTGAAGAAGGCTGGAAGAAAGTTGCAGAGCAGTGGTATCAGAAGTGGAACTTACCCCACACTGTTGGAGCCATCGATGGCAAGCACATGGCCTGCAAAGCTCCAGCCAAGTCGGGGTCCACTTATTTCAACTACAAGGGCTTCTTCAGCATCATCCTCTTCGCCATGGTCGATGCTGACTACAAATTCATGTTCATTGATGCTTCAGGCAATGGGTCAGCTTCAGATGCCCAGGTATACAACGCCAGTGACCTCAAGGAAGGGCTGGAACGCAACCTCATCATGGGCTTCCCAGATCCAGAACCCCTGTCCAACAACACGCAAGATGTGCCCTACTTCATCGTGGGGGATGACACCTTCTCCCTCAGAACCTACCTCATGAAGCCCTACACTTCCAGATGCCTCACCCATGAAGAGAGGATCTTCAACTACAGGCTGTCCAGGGCAAGGCGGGTGGTGGAGAATGCCTTTGGCATCCTGGCCAAGAGGTTCCAGGTACTTCTCACCACCATGCAGCATCACCCACGGACCGTGAGGAGGATCGTGGAAGCTTGCTGCATCCTGCACAATCTCATGTGCACCCGCTACCCAGTCTTGCAGAACAGGTTCGTGGACCTCCAACAAGGCAATGGGGACATGGGGCCTGGGGAATGGAGGCAAGGGCGAAACCTGATAGACACTGAGGATGTGCAAGGCCCCAACAGAGCCTCACGTGAAGGGAAGAAGCAGAGCAACCTCCTGAAACACTGCTGCTGGACCTCCTGGTAGCCATAGCCTTGGTAGGGGAGGGCCTGTGGAAAGCCTTGGAAGGGCAGTGACATCACCTGAGGTGGAGGAGCAGACCTGGACTGGGTCGGAGCAGGTTCATCTTGGTCTGGAGGGTTGTGAAGAAGATCGGTGATCCTGTCCTTCACCACCTGGTACTGGGGTGATCCTGTCCTTCACCACCTGGTACTGCCATGTTCATGAGGGTCTGGTTCACATAGGTGAGGAAGGGCTTTCGGTTGGAGGATGGGGCGTCGGTGTGTACCAGCTGAGCGAGGAGATCTACGCTGCTCCTGATGGTGTCTCTTTTCTCCAGCAGGACAGTGTGGCTCTGTCCCTCCGGTTTGCCTCTCTGCCTTTCTGTGGAGGTGGAGCTGGGGGTGGATGCGGGTTGGGTTGTGGTGGAAGTGCCGTCTCCTTTCTCCCACTGCTTCAGGGGGTCCTCCACGCATTCTGCCATGGGTAGTACAGCTGTCGGGGGGGTCTCCATCGTGGCACGCTCCACAGATACCTGCCTGGAGACAGGAGCTGACTCTCTGCCAGAAGAGGACTGGCTCTCAGCAGGCTGCCTGAGAGAGAGGGTTGTGAGAGGGGCTGCTCCTCGGTGGCGGATCTCACCCTCCAAGAAGCTGCACTTGGCCATCACATAGGTCTCTCTCTCCATCAGCTTGACTGCGGCCTGGCCAGATTTTTTGAGGTGCAGCTTCCCGTACCAGGTGTGCATGTGCTTCCACCAGCCGAGGAGCACCTCCGAAGTGTAGCCCAGGCTCTCCGCCTTCTCTCTCCAAGCAGCCTGCTTCCTTTTGGTGTCGCAATAGAGCCTGTGTCCCTTCCGCCATAACTACTCGTTCTCCCTCAGCCACTCCAGCACCTCATCCTCATGTTCCTCTTCTATGTTGTATTGCCTCCTCTCCCGTTCTCGGGAGAGGAGAGGAGGGGCTGCTCCTCTCCTCTCTGCCTCTTCCTCCCTTTGGCAGGGCCATATGGGCCCTCATCAGAGGGGCTTCGAGGTTGTAGGGGCTGCTCCTCCACACCACCACCACCAGCAGCAGCAACAACAGTAGCAGCAAAACAGGACCAGCAGCATCACCAGCACCAGCAGGACCAGGAGCAGGACCAGGAGTACCAGCAGGACCAGGACCAGGAGCACCAGCAGGACCAGCAGGACCAGGAGCAGTGCCAGCAGAGTAAGCACCAGCAGAAGCACCACCGCCAGAAGCAGCATCAGCAGAGTAAGCACCAGCAGAAGCACCACCTCCAGAAGCAGCATCAGCAGAAGCACCAGCCCCAGAAGAGCGAGCCCGTGCTGCAGAAGCCCCAGCAGAAGCAGAGTGAGGGCCAGGGAGTGGAAGGGTGGTCCTGTCCCTCTTGCCAAGGCTGGCAGCAGATGGCAGAGGCTTTCTCTTCTTCCCCATGGTTGTTGGGTTGCTGGCTGGCTGGCTGGCTGGCTGGCTGGCTGGCAAGCTGTGTCTGGAAGCAGGTCTTTCCTCTGAATGGTGACCTGCTTGGGAGCTGCTTCCCTTTATGTCTGCGGGGCTGACGCAATGCATCCTCCCCGCATGCGCAGTGAATGCTAGGCATCCGCTAGGCTTCCGCTCTGCATCCGCTCGGCATCTGCTGTGCATCCGCTTCATCCACTCAGCGTCCGCTCTGCATCCGCTCTTTTCGTTCCGCGTCTGCTTTGCTGCACTCCCCCGGAAGCCTTGCAGATGTGCCATCCGCTCTCATCTGCTTCCATCCGCTAGGCTTCCGTGGAGCATCCACTTTCCATCCACCCTACGTCCTCCCCCCCGTCCGTTCCTTTCGCTGTTGTCCATTCTGGTTATGCAAATTCGGGGCACTTTTGAGAGCGGATAACAACAGATGGAACATTTTTCTCATCCGCTGTGTCCTTTTTACAAACGTTTTGCATCCGTCGGCCAGTGTGACAGGGCCTTAAGGAATCTAGCTGACACTAACTCTCAAGAAAAGTTGCCAAAGTACTATTTGTAATTAATTATCCATTAATTATCACATTTTTGAACCACTCATCTCTCTCACAGAGGATCTCCAGTTGGAATGATTAAAACATATCCAAATATAACCATGTATGTTAAAGATGTAGAGAAGATGTATTCATATACATTTGACAAAATAGACTTTTTTTTAAGCAGTTGTTCAGATACTGTACACTAAAGACCTAATGTAACATATATAATTCCACTAAACCTCAACAATGTTTTTGGGTCCAGTTTGCAAGGCTTTGGTGGTGGTAGGAATCCACGATTGTGCAGTTTCTGCTGCGCTCGCCGCTGGAGTGCCCCCGATCCAGCTGGATTTGGGGGCTATAGTTACCCCATAGAGGTAACTGAAGATAGGGGAGATCCAGCAGGGGTCTGGGGGAATCGCAACCCCCCCCCCAGTGGCTTAACTCCCTTTTCCGAAAGCGGTGGAGTGGCAGTCAGCAATGGCTGCCACAAAGAAGCTTTCATCCAGATAAGAATGTGCAGGAGGAAGCTGAGAAAGTGAAAGTTTTTGGCTAACTGGGATAATAAGTAACATTTAAATACCCTGGAATTTAAGTTTCATTAAAGATACATCATTCCCGACGAAGACGGAAAAAGCGGCAAATGAAAGTAAAAAGGGAAAGTTTGTTTTCTCACTCTCCTTCCTTACGGTGATAGCAAATGAATGGAGAAATCAGAAAAATCCATTTTGGCATCAGGAGGAAATCCTGAAAATTAAAGCCAAGGGGACAATAAAGATTTCTGAGCATTGGGGGGAGGGAACTTTTTTGCCATAAGTGGGAAGGGAGAGGAAAATAATTAATATTAAGATTTTGTTGGAGTAGGCTGCTTGGAATTTATAAGATCAGAGCTAAATTGTAACAAGACTTCTAAAAGATATATTTTAATTGGAGCTTTGTAACCGAACTATAACCCCAGGAAGAGAAAGTATAAAAAGAAGAAAGTGCTAAATGAAACAGTCTGTGTGTATTTGGATTGCTTAGTGACTTTGGGACTTTTGGAAATCATTATTTGAAAGACTAAAAACATTTGGGTTGTATAAAAAATATTTTCACAATGGCACTACTTGTTGATGAACTGAAAATTGAATTTAAAAAGCTAAAAGAAGAGGAACAAGAAGGGAAGGGCTCTTCTGGATCTGTTTTCCATTTTTCAGAAATGGCGATTTCTACCTATCAGAAACTACAAGAACAAGAAGACTGGGATGAAGAAGAAGCCATCTTTAATGAACAAACAACTTTAGCTGGGGAAGAAAAGGAAAAGAGGGGAAAGAGAATGGAGAATTTAAGACTTAAAAAAACAACCAAAAAAGGGAAAAATAAGGTGAAAAATCGATGCAATGTCAGAAAGCAACAGAAAAGAGGAAAACAGAAGAAAGTGGAGATCAAGAAGGTGGAGATTAAGAGACAAGGGGGTATAAAAAGGCAGGATTGGAGAAGAAAGGATGGCAAAAAGGGAAGAGAAGTTACAAAGGTTTAAAACAAGATGTGAAGAAACAAGATTTATTCAGAGATAGTGGGTAAAAATATGATTAAAAAAGATTCTGCAAAAGTACATAAGATTGTATTGTTGTATTTATATTTGAAATAATGTCAGAAAACTGCATTTAATAATAGAGCTTAATTTGCTATGGATTACTGTTTTAATTATATTATAAACTTATTACTCTATTTTATTTTATAATATAGTATGTAGCTTTAGAATGTACTAAGCAGAATCAGAATGAAAAGTATATATTATTTTTAGTGTTAAATTTAGGGGAAAGATTTAAAGGTGTCATACTTCAATCAGTGATTACAGGAGAAATTTTGTGTTAATGAGAAAAGATAATAGAAAATCGAAATAGAACAGACAAAAGATATATGCATAATTATTTAAACTGAGATGAAATAAATAAAATAGAATTAAGAGAGTGAAAAGGGGGGAGAAGCTATATAGAAAATGTAGAATAGTAAATAAGATATGAAATGGGATAAAAAGTGAGCATGAATTCGAATTTATGTCTGTACAAAAAGATGTAACCCGGGACTAAGCCGCTTTCCAAAAAGAAGTTTTATGTTTTTATGTTGTTTGTGTATGTTTGTTTATTGAAAATCAATAAAAATTTTATTTAAAAAAAAACAATGTTTTTGGGAGCAATGGATGATTAATTAGAAATAAGATTTTGTGAAACACATGTTAGTAACATGTATTTATTTCCTGTAAAATAATTTAATTCAATTTAATTTAATGAGGCTGCCAAACACTAAAAAGACTGTAGGTAACTTAAAATATTTAAAATACAAAATTGAGGAAAAAAACATGATTGCTCAAACAAAATTGTGTCAATAACATTCCCAAATATTTGACAGGGGCTCCACAAGCACCAGGAGCTCCAACAAGACAACCAGATCTCGAGGAACTTCAAGAAGACTTAAAATAGTGGGAGCCACATCTACCTCTAATTCCAGAGGACAGAAACCACAACAAAGAATCCATCTTCCATCCCCAATGTTAGCCTACAGGGAATAAGGTGAATGATAATGATAAATCGTATAAGAAATTAGCCAGAAAAGCCATTTCAAGAAAGCTATTTGTGTGCTTGGAATCACCAAACAACTGGCCGCTGTTTGTTTTACCAGGGCAAGAGATCCATTCCATTGTGTGGATTCTATATTCTATAGCAGTGGTTCTCAACCTGTGGTCTATGGGCCCCGGGGGGGGGAGGGGAGTCCACAAAGGCTTGGAAAAAAATGTTATGATTTAAATCTTGAATTAAGCCTTGGGGGACCGTGGCCATGCTCCGTAGTCACAAAAGATATTTAAAGGAGGATCGTGGTGAAAAAAAGGTTGAGAAACATTGTTCAAAAAGTATTTTGGACCCTTTTCTGATTGTAGCTTCCCATTTTAGGAAGAGGGAAGAGGTGTGAGATTTAATGGGGTTGCTTTTTTAGCAGCACTGATCCTTTGGAATGGTTGCTCGATAACTATGTAACTGGCTCCCATCCTGTCTTCCACAAGCAACTCAAAACAGAATTCTCCTTAGATGTTTGGGGCTTTGATCCCCTGTTGGCTAGTTTCCAATGACTGACTGACTGACTATCTATCTATCTATCTATCTATCTATCTATCTATCTATCTATCTATCTATCTATCTATCATCTATCTATCTATCATCTATCTATCTATCTATCTATCTATCTATCTATCTATCTATCTATTTATCTATCTGCGAAATATCACTCATGCATCATCACAAAATCTCCAGAACCATAAAGCTTACACACTTGAAATTTGGCACGTATGTTCCTCTTGGCTTCTAGGTGCTAAAAAAAGGATTTTTTGAAATGATAATAAGAATATTAGAGTTTCATATATCATTATTAACACACTCTAATGCTAAGGAATTCTACTCCCCCTCCCCATCTGAAAAGAAATCTGTTCCAAATGCAAAACACAGGCAGAGGAGTTTCAGTTTCAGAGCAGCAAACCAGCTTTAATACAGAATAGTTTGAGCTAAGCCATGCCAGGCTCCTTACTGTTTCTTTCTTGCTCACATAGCAAATACTGTTGTAGTTTCCATGTTTCAGTTTCCAAACAGCCCTCAACTCTCTCACACACTGACAGGACACTAGCCAGATGAATACCGATGGGAAGAGGCACAATTTTTCCCTCTTATTTTCCTCCCCAAAAACTAAGCCCAATCACATAGTTTTGTAGCAAAACACAGGTATAGAGCTAATACATTACCGTGTTTCTCACAAAATAAGGCCGGGCCATCTTTTGGGGGGTGAATTAATTTCTTACCCCATGCCACGCACAAGCGCCATCTCCAACAACAGCATCTGAGTCACTCCCGCTTTTCCCCCGTCCCCGTAACAACAGGAAAAAAAAGATTTTGAGGTACCTGGGAGCGCTGCGCACTGCATTTTGGTTTAATCCTGAGCGGCTGGGTGGGCGTGAGAAGAGCCGAGCGAGAGTCTCTGCTGCTGCTACCCTTGGTGCTCCAGCAGCAGTGGGAACCATGGAAGTTACAGAGGCAGCTCTCCCACCCGAGAAGCGGCTAAAATGCTTCCACGGTTCCTGCCGCTACTGCCGCTGTTATTGGAGACGGCGCTGTCGAGAGAGGGACAGCTGCAGCTCGGCCTGGGCACTTGGAATGCAGGAACGGGTTGCGCACTGGGATTTCTGCAAACTTGCAGAGCCCGAGGTCAGAGCACCAAGGGTAGCAGCAGCAGAGACGCTCGCTCAGCTCTTCTCACGCTTCTCCACCCAGCCGCTCGGGATTAAACCAAAACGCAGCACGCGGCGCTCCCAGGTACCTCAAAATGTTTTTTTTTCCTATTGTTATGGGAAAGGGGGAAAAGCAGGAGTGACTCAGATGCTGCTGTTGGAGACGGTGCTGGTGAGAGAAGAGCCAGCACCAGTGGAAACCGTGGAAGCTACGGAGGCCTGAGAAGCGGCTGAAATGTTGCCGGACATCCATGCCAACATCTCCTGCCTGCTGACCCGGGTAAGGGAGGGGTAAGGGAGCCCTCTGTGCTCCACCATGGTGTTAGAAGCAGCTGATGGTGAGGCATAGCTGCCCGCGGGACACTCCTAATGGCAAGTTCCCCCCGCCTTCCCCCCCACAATTTCACATGTTTTAAACTAGGCCTAAATTTGGGGGGAGGGGCTTAATTTCATGTTATGCCTAGAAAACATGCTGGGTCTTCCTATTGTGGGGGTTGATAAAGTTGATACAGACTTGATAACATGGGAGTCAGTGAATCCGTGAATCAATCTTGGGGTGCTGGGGGTTACAATCTGAGTGCAGGGAAGCCACTTATGCAAGATCCAATCTGGGCCGGTCATCGGGACCAGAGGTTTAGTCTTCTGAGCTTTTGGACTCATGCTGGAGCCCATCTTCAGGGAACTTCTCTCTATTTAATAGAGTGTGTATCTGCTAGAGAGAAGTCCCCTGAATATGGGCTCCAATTTGAGTCCAAAAGCTCTGAAGACAAAACTGCTGGTCCTGGTGACTGACCTACATTGAATCCTGTTCCATTATCCTGGGACACGTGTATTCACCTTTATTTGTAAGCTACTTATGCCCTACAGGCTGCCCATTCCTATATAATGATGATGATGATGATGATGATGATGATGACGACGACGACGACGACAACAACAACAACAACAACAACAACAACAACAACAATAATAATAATAATAATAATAATAATAATAATAATGTACAATACAGACTGCTGGCAATTGCTACTGGTGGCAGTTCCTTTTAAACCTAGGTGGAAACCTAGATTGGAAATAGTGAAGAGAAAGCCATCTTGGGCCACTTTTCCTTTCTTTTCTTCAAATGTCTTATAGAGACCAATGGGTCTGCCCAAGATGTATAACTTCCTAGACCTAGAGAATCCCAAAAACTTGATAAAAGACTTTACACTCCACCCTACTCCAAGTGTTTTAACTGACAGGGAAGAGTGATCAAGATAAGGGCAGGGAAAGAGAAAAAAATGGCCAATTAGCCAAGGAATCATGGAGCACTTCTCCTAAATTATCTTGCCCAAGGCTACCCTGATAGCTATGCTTTTCCTGGGACCAGCCAGTGCAATCTTCTGAAGTCAGAATTCTGTCTCAGACTGGCTTACCTATAGGAATATTCAACTAGAATTATTCACCTGGAATAAGCATATCAGGAACATTTCATCCAGAGCTGGACAGAGACTTGGTGCTCTTAGGAGGGTAGCATCTAAACTGGATGCCCCTGGGAGAGCCACAGTGTACAAGGCCCAGATAAGAAGTAACATGGAATACACCTCTCTGTGCTGGCTGAATGCATCTACTACAGTACTTCAACTACTTGATCGTACACAGAAGAAGGCCCTACGCATAATCGGAATAAATGAGGACGAGGCATGCTCCAACTTCAATATTCCTTCAATTCACCATAGACATCAAGTTGCAGCTGCAGTTGCCCTGTACAAAATGCAGACAGGCCTCTGCCCTCAAGACCTGAAAAAGCTGGTTCCCCCACCTTATACAACGAGAAGAACAACTCGCTCTAGTGTGTCAACTCCGAGACATGCTCTTGTAGAACCCAAGTCCAGAACACACTCAACTGGCAGGAGTTTTGTACACACTGCAGTCAGAGTCTGGAACAGCTTACCAGAAGACATTGTAGGCATGATTAGTGACAGAGGGTCTCAGTCATTCAAGAGTCGCGTCCACAACCACCTTCTGCAGATTGTATAGTATATTATTTATTAGTATAGTATATTATTTATTTATTATTTATTATATATTATATATTACTTTTTTCTTTTTGTCATTATTCTTCTCTTAAGCTGCTGTGAATCCCTGATTAGGCCATGAGGTTGTCATGTATAGTGCACAGCATTGTATGCATGATCTTGATACTTAGTGTCACGGCTTATGGACGATTGTTCACAATAGCAAAACAAAAACAAAAAGCAAAAACTATGTGTGGAGCCTGAGGTGAAGCCCAAGCCTCTTGAGTTGCTTCCATCAATTCAGAAAAGGTCAGGGTTAGCTGAGAAAGCTTTCAGTGATAGTATCCAATTTATCAACTATCAACCCAAGAGTAGCTTGGAGTTATTTTATCAAGGCAAATTGAAACTCTTTTCATTCTCTTAACTGGTGTATAAAGAAAATCATTTTAAATCTTGGCCTCCTTTATTTTTCTTTCTGAGTTTACTTTTGGTTTATTATATGCTGTCTGCATTCTAGTGCCCATTGTTATTTTATAAGTTGTGTTGTTTTATTATCCTTCTTTTCTTATGGTTTTATACTTTATATATACTTTATAAACTTTATACAAAGTTATAAGGCTGCCAAATAACAATTCTTCTGGACAAGTTAAATAATTATTCTGAACAAGTTAAAAACAGAACCATCCACAAAACATATGGTCTCAATTCTTTCTGAAAGACTTTTATTTATACCAGGGAGGGATAAAGTGGGGTTTCTTGGATTCACAACTCCAAATACATCTCAATCATTGGTCTCATCATCTGAGGTAGAAGGAAGCTGGAGGTAATTGATTTTACTCCTCTGATCTACATAATCCACAATATACTGAACACAATATTAATTTTATTTATTTTTCTAAAATAGATCATGTTTTCTATCCATCACAGAGTTAAGCATGTTATCACTGTTTTCAGGAAACTTAAGCATGTTTAATTGTGCTGAATTATGGTTCATATTTGTCCAGATATAAGGAATGCAATAAAAGGTAATCCTTGTAAAGATAAATGAGGCTAGAACACATCATTATATAAATATGTCTAAGCCACCAAGACCACCAAGCAGAACCAGTAACTATCTATTAACTTGTAAAGTAGAAGAAAAAAAACTTAAGAATATAAACTTCAGATAGTAGACGAAGATATTGAATTTATTTTTGCCTGCCACAAAGATTCTACCCTGGCCAAGTCTTGTTTTGAGAGTCTTCTACAGGGTTCATCTATTCCCAAATAAGCATTTGTGCAAACATCAGGAAAGCTGAGATTTATTGCTGAGTCCTGGAACAAAACAATATTAATTAATCATTTCCAGAATATTCTAATGCAGCCATGTAATCAGAGTAACTATAACTTGAACATGATAAATATTTTCCTTTGAGGACCTCTTCCAGCCATTGGGAATTGAAAGACATTTTAAATTTATTTATTCACTTCTCAGAAGTATTTTGAAAGAAGATAAACAATATTTATAAGACAGAGGGAATTTTGCTCACTTGCATTGATTCTATAGTCCATTCTACCCTATTCTACAATTTCAGTCAAACTGGGATAGCTTCAAAGCAAAATTTACCACAAAGACTGAAAAATATCACAACCTTTCAGAGATATTAGTGAAACCATGAAGGAACATTTTTATCATGTTTGGTAGACTTGTAAAAAAAAGGTTAAAGAAAAAAATGGACTCAAATACATACTTTGATACAGAGGATTTTAAAGGTCAATATTCATTTGAAGTTGGGAATTCTTTTAGGATTAATGAATTAATAGTTAGAAAAAAGCCATGGAAGATTATTTTGTGGCAAGATTATTATAGGCACTGAGATGGAAAGATTCAACACTACTCACCACGTAGGAGTGATTGGTGATGCGGACAAATTTTGCTCAAATAGATAAATTGACATATTTGATCAGATTAAAGAAATTATCTACATTTGTTGGTGACTGGAAGCCTCTTATGGACTTTTTGTGTAAAAATGAAAAAAAAAACTTGTGATATATGGCTTTAAGGAATAGACAGGACAGATTATAGAAAGGAGAGTAATATGATACAAGTTTGGAGAGAGATATAAAATATATTTATACTTATAATTTTAATTTGTACTTATACTTGTACATAGTATAAAATATATTTGTACTTTAATATACTAATACAATATAATATAAATATAATATAACAATAATAATATTTTATTTTTTATATTTATAAAAGGAGAGGGAAACCTTAGTACCCGCTGATTGGATACTATAAAGCAGGAGTGTCAAACTGGCAGTCCACGGGCCAGATGCGTCATGCACAGGCCATGCCCATCCCAGCTCCACAAAGGGGAAAAACATCGTGAAATGTCATAAGACAGCAACGTGATACAGCGAGTTTGACCCCCATGCTATGAAGGATGACACTGGGATGATCATGGTGGATCTGAAGGAAACAGTGGGAGACAGAGGGGCATGAAGAGTGTTGATCCAAGGCTCAGTCACGACTGAATGTCAGACAATGACGAATATTGAAAGTCATTTCTCTATATCTTTTCTATCTTATTCTATTTTTATTCAATGTTTCTTCTTTTCTGGCACTTTTTGCTTTTTCTCTGATCTTTCTTTTTTCCCCTCCTCCTATTAGCTTGTGTTAGTCCTTTTTGTCTTTAAAAAAAATAATAAAAATGATATACAGAAAGATGTGCAACCATAGGTTGCAGCCTGTCCTAGTGAACTTATCATCAGTTTATTAAGTTATATAGCCTGTGAGGGTAAAAAAATGAGTATGTAAAGGAAAGGGAAGGTGACATTCTTGTGCATCACTTGTCAATGTAAATTTGAAAGCTTTTCAAAAGTGTCATCATCACCCCAACAATGGAAAACCTAAACCATTATGCAAGGATATCTCTGCAGTATATGCTATTTTAATAAAAAGTTACAATATTACATGTGATCTTTTCCCAGCTATTTTCACTTCCACCCTGTGGATGCTTATTTTTGGAATATCCAATAAAACTGTGCAGATAATCTGCAATTCCACTGAAATTTGCTTTCAGAGTAATGTCTTGTAGATCAGGGAATGCACTTAATAAATATCCTTTGTATCTATTTATGGGGGAGGAAGGAAAGTAGACTATAAACTACCAGAATCCACATCTATATATAAAAAATGAGTATTCCAAATCTCATGTCACCAGGAGAGAATAACATCTCTTTAAATTTAAAATTATTTAAAACTGGATAGTGACAAATGTGACTTGCTGTCACATTCCCCTTGGGATTTAGGGTAATGTCATGTTTTTTCCAAGTCTACCTGTTTGTGATAAAAGGTAAAACATTAAGCATTTCCCAAGGTTACTTTGTCCAAGAAGCTTCAGCTTATTCAATTAGATCTTTGGTGGCAGACCAGCTTTGAGATGGTTTGAATAGAGGAGAGTTGAATAGAGGAAAGAAAAAGGTTTATGTAAAGAAGAATCAGACATAATGCCTGAATCCCATTTTGAATACCTTTGGAGAAAAAAACTATTATATAAACAGAGATTGTCTGCATTAAAGATTCCCATCAGGCCTTCATGCTGGATTTCGTTCCTCTATGCCCAACACTACCTTAAAATCTGCATCTTATATGGAACAACATAAATAATCGTATGAATTCAGCTAATAGATGTGTTTTTTATTAAATAAATAGCAGCAGTGGGAAAGCCTGAACACTTACAAAATCAGGATTTTGAAAGAAGAGGTTTTCATTGTTTCCCACTGTAAGATCCCCAAAGCAAATTGCTTCTCTAAATCTATTTGCATTTTAACCAAAGACTGATAGCGAGATAATTAAATTTATCCTCCTCGCCTCCACTTATCCCCTCTCCACCTGCGCTTCAACAAAAGAATTTAAAATTAGCTACACATATTAATTGTAATCATGTAAAGAACACTAACTTTAATTTGTGGTGGCTTCTTGCATTCTCAGGATTATAAAGTAACTCAATAGTTAAGAATGAAACCAGAGAAACAATGGAGCTTAGTCTTCTGAGAACTGATAAATAAGATATCCAGAGGATTCAAAAAACTCTGATAGTTATAGAACTATGAAAAAGTTGCAAGATCCAATCTGGGTCGGTCAACAGGACCAGAGGTTGAGTCTTCTGAGTGTTTGGACGCATACTGGAGCTCATCTTCAAGGAACTTTTCCCTACCACACGTTATCCTTAATGAAGTGTGCAAACCAACATCTGCATTTTCTGTGTCAGTGACATCTTTCTTCTGTACTGGCCACTTTCTATAAAGGCACAGTCAAGAGAGTTTTAACAAACTGCATCACTGTCTGGTTTGGTGGCAGCAATGCTTCAGATAGAAAGTCCATAGAGAGTGGTAAGGATAGCCGAGAAGATTATAGGAAGCTCGCTAATAAGAGCTATGTGCTTAGAGCTCAAAGCATTGTTAGAGATCCACACATCCACTTCACCATTTGTTTCTGTTACTCCCCTCTAAGAGGAGGTTTTGAAGTATTTCTAGCAGGACTACCAGATTCTGTAACAGCTTTGTTCCCTATGCCATCCATCTGATAAACTCAGAAGATTTCATTTCTCTTACCATGTACATGTATACATCTGAACTAAACTGTGTTGTTTCTCTGTATCATATAATATATGCATATTTATTTATTTATTTTGTCATGCTTATGTAGTGTATATTGGAGGTGATGACCCTTTGAGAGCTGCATGAAACAAAATTTCAGTTTAATTACTGTACATTCAAAGTGACAGTAAAGTTATTCTACTTCTACCAGAATGTGTGCTTTGGGCTATTCTATGCATTGAAATTATGTGGTGCGCCTTCCTATTGGTTGATTGGTGTGTTGATGGCTGGTGACTGGCTGTTGTTTCCTTGTGTTGCCAAGTCCTCAGCTCCCAAGTACCTAAGAAGCTGGTGGTAAATCAGCTTTCCTGTTGACTGACAAGGAGCCACTCAGCAACAGAGTGATCAATGCCTGGAATGCACTACCTGACTCTCTTATTACATCCTCTAACCCTCACTCCTTTAATGTCAAACTATCTACTATTGACTTCACCACATTCCTAAGAGGTCTGTAAGGGGCATGCATAAGTGCACAGTCGTGTCTTCCATTCCTGTCCTTTTGTCCTCATTTATTCGTATCTATTTCCTGTATTCTTACTTAATTTTATACTTATACCTATTATCTTGTAAGTGATTGACAAATCAAATAAATAAATTTTCCAAGTAGCCATCATTTCCCCCTGGCTACCATTGTACCTGCATGGGCAACAATCTTAGTGCCTGTGAAATTGAATGTATGTTGTTGTTCATTGCAACGTGAGGCTACTAATGAGTTAAAAAAGTATGAAAAGGTATTTAGAAGAAAGGAACTCTTAAGACTGCGAGAATCCAGAGAGCGTTCAATGAGCACACCCATCAGACGTATAATACAGATTGATAACTGCAGAGGAAAATGCCAACTTCTGAAAAAAGGATATGGAAAGTTGAACTGAAAGACTGCAAACAGCCACACTTGGCTATTTGTCAATTCTAACCTTTTTCAGGAAGAACTTTCAATACAGCATTTTTGTTTCTATGCAACATGATAGAAACCATTCATATAATGATTTATAACGGATACCACTACAAGGCATGGAAATTATTCCCTGGATTATACTACTGAGTTTGGTAAAGAAAAATGATGGTAAAATAAGCAGGCTAGGGTAAAGTTAAGATCACAGGTAGTCCTTGAGTTACAAAAATATTTTTAGTGACAGAAAGAACAGTTACAATAGCACTGAAAAAAGTGACCTATGACCGGTTTTGACATCCATTGTAGCATCCCCATGATCACGTGACCAAAGTTCAGATGCTCGGCAACTGGTTTTTATTTATGACAGTTGCGGTGTCCCAGGGTTGTGGGACCACCTTTTGCCACCTTCTGACAAGCAAAATCATTGGGGAAGCCAGATTCACTTAATGTCATGCCCTTGGTAGAATCAGACTCTGAGGGAGGAGGAACAGCCAACAGGGAGTGGAGGTGTGGCTCTGGAGGTTGTAGAGGAGGTTGGGGAAGGGCAGAGGCCGGCTGGGCAGCCAGAGGAAGAACCAGGCCCATTTCCTCTGCATCCTAGGACATGCAGGGAGAAAAGCAGAAGGAATCAACTTGGCTTACGAGAGAGGAAGCGGTCATGATCCTCCTCATTGGTTGCAGCTGGGGAGACTAGTATATAAGAGAGACGATTACAACACAGCATTGCCAAAAGTAAAGCATGTGTTAATTTGGGCTGAAGTTATCTTGGTTGGCATCCTTCCAACAGACTGTGTCTTGATATCTCCTTGAATTTGGTAATTACTTACTCTGGTCCATTGTGGAAATTTCGTCATTGTAGTTTGTTTGGTTTTTTTTATTTCACCTCAATCTGCTCATTAAATTCGGACTGTACTGCTTTCTTTTGAAGACTATTTTTGAGAAAGTTTTATCTTCAACTGAGAATTATTGAACAGTGGGGCTAAGTTGGAGGCATTAAAGGACATTTATTTAAGTTTTGGATTTTGTTACGTTTGTGTTACACTCCAGGTCATCACACTTAAATAACCATTTTACAAACGTAACAACTGCAGCAATTCACTTAGCAACTGTAGCAAGCAAGGTCATAAAATAGGACACAACTCACTTAACAACTGTCCCACTTAGCAACAGAAATGTTGGGCTCAATCACTGTAATTTGAGGATTACCTGTGCATCACATACTAAGTCTTGGTCTCTCATACAGCAATGTCCAGCTCTAAAACCTCTGTATCCTCATGTCTTTGAACTCTGGTACTTATTTTGCAGGTGCCTGCCTGGAGCAGCAATTTTCATTTTGCCTCTCATTCACATATTCACACCTCTTCTGATATTAGAAGAAAATACAATTAACCTTTTAATAATCTTCTTCTGCTTAGTCAGCAGCAAACAAAGAGGATTGTACAAGCTCACGGATATTTTCGATGACAACTTCCCATTAGCCAAGCTGATTATAAAACCAACCCTGCACCAAGGCCTTTTTTGGGATAAGATACTTTTCCTCATTCCCAAAGGCTAACTGATTACTTAACTTCTTTGTATCACCTCTAGTATCATTCTAGGCTGGCTCACTTTTTAATATTATGTCTCCTCTGAGTTCCATTTATGGCTCAATTGAAATGAAAAGACAAAACTTACAGCTAAAACTCCAAACTACTATATGAATTGGCATACTTCAAAAGAGAGTCTTCCTTTTCAAATTGAGGAGGGATGTAACAACAACGAAGATATCCAAAAAGGGGTAAATTCATAACTAAAGATGTAGTAAGGATCCTTCCACTATCTCTAACATCTTTTTAATTGGCTGATAATCAGACAAAAGAACTTCACCATGCATATCTGTTCCAGGCAAGTTGAAAAAAAGGAATGTAGCCCCATCTAAATGGAGGGGGCTAGTCAAAACAAATCAGAAATACCACAAAATTTCTTAAACAGAAAGAAAACCTTATAGTCTGCAGCATCGTGCTGTCCTGCACACTTTGTCACAAAGTCAGCAAGATTAATTTCCAGGAACTGAAATTTCCAATATCCCTTCTTTGCTATGAACTTAGATGGCACATTGAGTGAAATAAAATGCATTCTTTTAAGCCAAAATTGTGGTTTATAAGCCACAATGGTGGGCTCACATAAGCCACTTATCTAAAACCAAGGAAATCCAGGATACGGTGTTAGTTAAGATGTTGGGACTGCAAGCAGGGAGTTCCTATATTAAAGCTGAAGAAGCCCACCAGTTGACTTTGAGCCAACTACTTTGTTTTAGCCCAATTCATGTCACAAGGTTAGTGTTGTGGGAAAAAGCACCCTTCTTACATTCCTGAATATAACTGGATATTTATGACAGATATAACTTTAAGAAGTCTAAACAAAGTAATAAATGAGTAAGCATAAGCCCAGCTACTTTGTAAGCTTTGGGCATGCAAATCTGTCCAGGTCATCTATAATCATAATTATTGCAAGATAAAGAAACAAGACTAAAAAAGCTATCAAGTTTTGGTAATAAAAAGGCTCCAAATCAAGAAAAAGCTGTATTTTCACCTCAGTGCAAGTCAGACAAGACTAAAAGATGACAACTTCTCAAAGCCCTGAAAACAGGCTCGGTAAAATTCCCAGAGACTTCAAATAATATAATTGGCAATTTGAATGTTCTGACTAGCTGACAGTCACCGAGTGACAAAATTTTGATTCAGAAGTCACACTTCCTTCCAATTTAAATCTTGTACTCTTTTCCCCCCCAGCATTTCCTTCACTGTGAACAAATTTCCTACCTTCCATTTCTCATGCTTAGTTATTAGTGCTACAATAGCTGCATATTCACACAATGCACTTTTTGCCCTGAAGATTTCTCACCACCAAAGAAAATCTGATATGAATTTTTCAATTCATACAAAAAACAAAGTTAACCTTGGATTTCATTCCCAAACTGACAAACCATGTAACTTTATCAGTGCTGGGGGGAGGGATTTACCTGCTCAGGCAAGGGACATTCTTGTTTATTTTATAGATACTAGCAAGGTTATCTTGTGAGATAGAAACTAGATTCAGTATTCAAGGCATTGCTGGCTTCCAAAGGGCAAATGGTTTTGAAAACATAGGATTCTGCCTCATGTGACATACAAGTGCACAGTGATAAAACAAGCAAAAACTGCTCTCTTGCAGAGACATTGGTGCTCAATGCTGAACATTTACAGGAGGCTACTCATCTGAGCAATCATCTCAGGGCTAGGCTGAGGTTTGACATGGGGAAGGTTCCATTTTTGAAAGCCTGAAAGGGGTTGGGGGGAAAAAGCAAAGACTATGGAGGCCTAATCACAAATTATAAGTGCCAAGTAAGGACTATGCAAACCCCCAGTTGGCCACAGAAAGGCTTGAAAAACAACAGACACGCTAACATCCATTTTTAATGCATTAGGCATTAAGGCCATGAAGCAATGCCTTTTATAGAAATTCATCCTTTGTCTTGACTAAGGAAACACAATGTTCTGGACAGAAGCAAACATCTGTATGCCAAACAAGCAGTCTGCAATCCAGCTGAATGGGTAGAAACCAAACCACCCAACTAGCATAATTTAAGGGTTTACGTAATTTTTGTTCAGTTGTCATCCTTTCAGCTTCAAAACAAATTCATTTGATTACACAGTGGACTGGGTTCTAACTGGGACCACCTCTCATTTCCAGGATTCAAGAGAAGATCAGCCAGCCTAGCTAATTATAGAACAAGGAAAATAATTTGTCCCTTTTCTTTTGAAATTCTGAAGTTTTTGTCTGGGAATAAGAGCAGCAAAAATACCCAGTGTTGAATGTCAGTATTATTAGGACTCAGAAAGGCTACTATTACCATAACTAACAGATATCAGCAAGAAGGAGCAAGAGGATAGACTGATGGAGGCCAAAAAAATGATGCTGAATATATTTGGACAGAGAGATAATTCCAGCATCTGAACCAACTTGCGTCTGGATGGCTGACCACCTTATTAAAAGCAGCTGCAACAGATAACAGATCTAAACAGGAGAGGTGCTTCAATTTTTTAATGGGTGACTGCTACTCCTCTTGCTTATGGTAGCTTATGAAATATGTTGCACTAAACAAGGATCTCTGCTCCACACAGCTGAGACACTATGGCAATTAAGGGCTCCTTTCTTGATACAGGAGGATCTACTGGGAGCTTCAGTTCTTCCAGGCTTTCACCTGGAATGGTGATGTGGTGGTGGTATTCCAGGGGCGGGGGCAACTTAAAAGGGTTTGCAAACTGCAATAAAGTCCCTTGAACTATTACCTAAGGTGTTTTTCACTCCTTTATTCCATGTTTTGGGGGGAATTGGGTGCGTTAAAGAACAATAAAGGGAGTTTGAGGTTTCTGGAGCTCATCGGGACCAATTATGGGGATTTGGAAAGGGAGTTTAAAAGAAGGGGTTCCTAGGGGCCTCTCATTTATTTGCACTCTGCTGCCAAAGTTCATCTACTTTAGTGACTGGAATTAGGCTTTGGGTGGACAGGAAAGAATGTGATAGCTCTTTGCTCGAATTATTTGCTGAAAATATGAGACTTCAGCATGCACCAAAGCATTTGATGTATGAATTCTTTTTTAACAGAACTTCTGTGTTATGCATAATTATAGCTTATGGATGAAAAACTCTCTCAAATTTTAATGTAGTCCTGCATCTATTTGGTTCACTCAGGCATAGAAATTTATTATATGAACCAAGGTTTAAAAGGGCAAGAGAGTTTCGGGTTGCAGTTGATGCCTCTGAACGTTGTAAAGCTTTAGAATTGTTCTAATTATCTAACCATGTATTTTCATATCATCAATGTTCAAAAGATGGGGGGAGAAGTTAAGTAAAGAAACAAAAACATACCTGCAAGGACAGATACTCCCAACACCACACACAAGGATCACCAACCTATTTCTTTGTAGGTGTTCAGTTCTACAGTTAAGCAACCTGCAAGACTTCTAGGGACCAAATTTCCCACTTTAATATCAAGAAATACTACCCATCTCAGCAAAAAAATTTTTACCTGCAATACACTGTCTTACATTCCAAACCCAGTACATTCTCCCCATTCCAATTAAACCTGAGTTAAATTGTATTATTTAAAGCAGCTTCCCGAATTTCTAGTACCAAGGAGATAAGCAAGGTAAAATTGCAGTGTTACTGCAGCATTGCTGAAAAGTTAAACTTTAAAAAAAATATTTTAATTCCTTGAAAGAATGCATAGTTTGTTTTTAAATAGCATGTTGATATGTCTTGATTATTAACTACCTTGATTACTTTTTCATTTTGAAGAGCTGATACAATTGTTGTCAAAACTGGTTGCTGGTGATGGGGTATAGCTCTGGCCCATAGTCCATGGGTTATTCATCCCTCTTCTGTTCAAATATACATATCTTTTATGATATGTTCATCAGCAATTGGTTTTGTTCAGTTTTTATTATGTGGTTCCATTCACTATGGTTTCCCTTGAAGGTTTTTCTTACTTCTTTAATGAATTGTACCCTGACTACATCTGGTCTTCCTAGATGAAACCTTCTGAGTTCCTCTTCTAACTTCTTACAAATATTATTGCAATTATCTAATGCAACTCTTGTTTTTCTGAGATGAGAGTTATATTTCCCTACAGCACACCCTGTCCTAACTAGAACCTTGATCTTTATCTATCTGGTATTAGTTTAATTTTTAAATAAAATCAAACAAGAAATAACACAGCAAAGACCTGATCTAGATATATTTCCACTTTTTGGGGACTGAAACACAACTCTCTTGTTAAACAGTGTTATTATTTAAGCATTTAGCAAATATCCAGGAAGAAGAACCATGGAGAATGGGCTCCATTTCATTTCCTTTGTCCTGGGCTGATGGAGAAAGTTTACATAAAAACTGTAAGCATTTCAGGGTTGATTGATTGCATGCAGATGTTCTGCATTAATATAGGTGGTTTCATGTTTATAAAAAATCACATTTGCCAAACATTTAAATAGGCAATAGGCAATCTCAATTTCAAATGGGCCAGGCACTTAAAACAAGCGGCCAAATCACATATAAAAATGCATAACAATGCTGGGTCCATTTTCAGTTTCACACGAGTGCTGGGGTAATACCATTAATCATATTTAACATAACTATATTAAACTAAATGTGCCCTGAATTCACCCACAGATTTCATCTATGTACTGCACATATTAATACAAAGCTAGGCATACAGTAGCTTCTGCTGCTGCACATACTCAGAGATGCACATTTTCAACTTATAGCTCTGTATAAATTCATTATGAGGCCCAAATTGGCATCTTTTTCATCCTGCTTTTTTCAAAAAACAACAACCTTTTTCTAAGGCAACTTATAGTAAATGATGAGCAGATGTATATACAAAAAAAAACCCTCAATATAAATAATGCCTATGTTTTATTAATGCACCATTAATAAAACTATTTCCAAAGCTTAGGCAGCAGGTCGGCACATATTTGCTCAGAATTAAGTCAAATGAAGATTAGCTAATATTATTCCCAGGTAACTGAGCACATGCTATGATGAGTAATTTGCATAATCCAGGGTCTTATGGCTTCTTCTTTTTAAAGATACTGGTTTATGCAGGCACCAAAGCACACAGATTACCTTCTGCCATTTCTCTCATTTCTCTGAGAAAGTAGGAGCAAAAATACAAGTTCAGAATTCACCAAACCCCCTGCAGCTAAACATTTTCCAACCTAACCAAAGCTCCCCAAACAGCAATACACTATTAGCAATCTATTGGGTGGGATAGCCACCTGTATCTGAAAAAGAAATCTATCACCCAAAACAATTTTCCCCCCCAAAAAGGAAACCAATTTGCATAAGCCTTCTGTCATGCCCCTGTCAGGGTCTGAATCCAAGGAGGAAGACAAACAGCTGACAGGGAGTGGGAGTTTGGCTCCATTGGCTGTGGAGGAAACTGGGGAAGTGCAAAGTCTGGATGGGCAGAGCAGGGAAGAGGTAGAACAAGGGAGAGGGAGTTCAGAGGAAGACCCAGGCCCACCCTCCTCTTCATCCTAGGGCACACAGGGAGGAAGGAAGAAGGGAGTTGCATGGTTTACGGGGAGGAAAAGGCCCTGATTCCCTTCGTTAGCCATAGCTGGGAAGAGAGTTTAAAAGAAATACATGCTGAGTGCGGTAGTTGCTGGGAGCAAACATGAGTTTATCTTGTGTTGACTTTGCTTATCTGTGTTCCTGGTGTCTTTCCAACTGTGTTGAGTTATTGCCGTGCCTTCATGTCTGGAATTCTTGCTCCTGCCCTGCTGAACTAATTACCTAATTTTGCCTTGATTGAACTTATAGTTACGGTTTTTGTTTTGGACTTGATTCTCTGCAGTCAAAGGCTGTTCTTGGGAGAGCTTTTCTCCAGCCAGAAGGTAACCAGGACATTGGGGGCAAAGTTGGAGCTAATAAAGGGACTCTTATTGATTATCTGACTGTGTTGCCCTTGTGCCATGCTCCAGGTCATCACACCTTCCATGCACTGATGGCCCATCTAGAAATAATTACAGTCATTTAGAACAGGGGTCTCCAACCTTGGCAACTTTTAAGACTTGTGGACTTCAAATCCCAGAATTGAAATCCACAAGTCTTAAAGTTGCCAAGGTTGGAGACCCCTGATTGAGAAGGTAATGCATGTCAAGTAACACATCTCAAACTCAAGAAGAATATGATTAAGTAACCTGGCAGATCTGCTCAGTTGGTAATCCAAGTGCTAACTGCCCAACTGAAGGAAAACTTCAAATATTGTTTTTGTTTTTAGAGAAAAACCAAAATTGGACTAGAAACAATCCTTTGAAGATCAGATACCTCCACGTACAGGGATGACTGACAATTCAAACACTGGAGTGTAGCAATAATGTGTTTGTTTATTTATTTTCTACATTTTCGTTCTGCCTTCATTTATCCTAATGAAGAATAAAACAATGCATGGTCCAAAACCAGTATTTTTAAACAGTTTTTTTTAAAAAAACAGATGGAATATGGTCGGGAATCATCTTGCTTTCTGTGGGTAGATAATTGATCATCTATGATCACAGAAGAGTGGAAGAAGAAGCTCCTGCAAACAGCCCTCGATGTATGACCACTATTGAGCTCAAAGTTTCTCTTGCTAAGTGAGAGAGTTATTAAGTGAATTTTACCCCATTTTATGACCTTTCTTGGCCCAGTTGTTAAGTGAATCACTGTGGTTGTTAAATTTAGTAGCACAATTGTTAAGTGAATCTGGCTTCTCCATTGACTTTGCTTGTCAGAAGGTCACAAAAGGGGATTACATGACCCTGGGACACAACAACCGTCATACATATGTGTCAGTTGCCAAGTGTCTCAATTTGTGATAACCCGGGAAGCAGCACACACATAATAAATTCCCAAACGTAAATAAATTTCCTTTAATGCTTCCAACTTGGCCTCATTGTTCAATTGTTCTTGGTTGGAGATTAAACTCCTTCCAAAATACTCTCCAAAAGAAAGAATTACAGTCCAAACTCAAAGAACAGATAACAGAGAAATAAAAAACCAAAATAAACGGTACTGAAGGAATTTCCACGACAGACCAGGATAATTATTTACAAACTTCAAGAAGATAACAAGGCACAGTCCACTGGAAGAACACCAACCAAGATAAACTAGCAATGCTGCGTTTTAAACACCCCTCCTTTATACTATTCCCCTCAGTTGCAGCCAATGAGGGGGATCATGGCCGCTTCCTCTCCCATAAGCCACGTTGTTGCCTTCTCCATTCCTCCCTGTGTGCCCTAGGATGAAGAGAGGATGGGCCAGGATCTTCCTCTGACTTCCCAGCAGGCCTCTGCCCCTCCCCATCCTCCTTCACAATCTCTGGAGCCACACTTCCACTCCCTGTCGGCTGTTCCTCCTCTCCCTCAGAGTCAGTCTCCAACAGGGGCATGACACAATTTTGATCATGTGAGCACAAGGATGCTACAAAGGTTTTAAGAATGAAAAACTGTCATAAGTCACCTTTTTCAGTGCTGTTGTAACTTTGAATGGTCACTGAATGAACTGTTGCAAGTTGAGGACTACCTGTATTTCACTGCATGCATAAGGGCTGTAGAAAAAGGTT
The DNA here is from genome assembly GCA_015471245.1 of Laticauda colubrina. Taxonomy (NCBI): domain Eukaryota; kingdom Metazoa; phylum Chordata; class Lepidosauria; order Squamata; family Elapidae; genus Laticauda; species Laticauda colubrina. Next base: position 28,791,780 of record BLBF01000016.1, read on the forward strand.
CCCAACCCATAAACCCAAGTGAGAACTTCCACCAAAGCAGAAGCTGAAGCTGCTCTGTTTCTTGAACAGTCGCCTCAAGTAGGAGGAGATTCCTAGATCCAGCAGGACAAAGTAGATATCTTCCGGTATTCTATATATCATATTTCAGATATAAACTGGAAAAGGAGAAGGATAAAAACTAATTGAATCAGCTCTTTTTGCCTACCAAAGATATGAACCTAACTGGAGAAGAAATGTCCATTCCTTTTTTAAAAAGTCCAAAACGTATTAGCAGGGCTATTTTTATGCAAATAATAATATAATCACTCTCCACCCTAGTGAAGTTAAGTTAGATTGTTAATCCTTAATTTTGCAGATCCTGCCTCTCCTCCATTATAAATGTTTTGTTACAGTTTTCCATTACAAAATCCTTACTTTCTATCACTTGCAAAGAAATTGGGCTGAGAAAAATTGGGTGTCTTAGTCACTCTAGGAATTCCCATGACTAAGAATGGATGAATGAAAATCTCCCTGGTTTCAGTCCAACACTAACTATTACCACAAGCTTTTAGCTGATTATAAATTATATTTAAGGTGTAATATGTATTGTCAAGAACTACATACAACTAGAAATCAGTCAATATGCTTTTAAGGGGATGCATCATCGCTTAGGATTCTGACCTACCTCGTGGACCATGAAACTTCTGGGGGACCTCTGCTAAACCTCTTAGCATTCACCACCCTTAATCCCCAATAATGCCTTCTCTCTTTTTTAACTTGTAAAAGTTTCCTTGACTTCTGAAGAAACTTTAAAGAAAAGCTGCCAAACTACAAAACAAAATAACTGTATCTGCTAATGTGCTCGGAAAACATTAAATGGGTCGTCTGGAAAACATTGTGAATCTTCACCTAACGGCAAGCATGCCAGATACATTTCAGCCGTGTACAAATTAGCTGTGATCCTGGAAAGGAAGTACTTTTAAGAATATCACTGCTAGCCTATAAATAAATAATCTGAATAGCTGTATTATGATTTATGCTTCCACTCCACCTTCCTGGAGGGTAAACTGTACCAGGGTTAAAACCATTCCCCAGGCTTTGAAATTGAGCATTTTTATGTAAGAATGGTCTTCTTTTCAAAATTTTGGTAGCCACCAGGTGACAAAGTTAAAAATATTGCATTGGTAAGATTCAAAATTTTTTATTACTGGTTCTGTGGATGTGGCTTGGTGGGCATGGTGTGGCATGGTGGGCATGGCTTGGTGGACATGGCAGGGAAAGGATACTGTAAAATCTCCATTCCCTCCCCACTCCTGGGGGAGGATACTGCAGAGTAATGGAACCTTGCAAGAGTTTCTAAGGACCGTACCACCTGTCTGTGGTACGATTCTTCGATCTCAGAGCCTATTTCCTCTAGTCAGTGGCCATCTTGGATTGAAGCCTTCCACCACGAGGTGAGTGGCTATTTTGTAAGCTGGGGGCCAATTTATACCCGAAGGGATTTAATACAAAAAATTTCCAAACAGTTTCTTTCCATCGCAAGAGCCTTTATTCCACAAATGGAGCAAGATAAGGCTCAGGCAGAGCTTTTCCCTCCAGTGGAACAGTCTCTTAAACCCAGTAAGAGAAAAAGATATAGGCAATGCACCCATTCAGAGGGAAATGGCTGCTAAAATCAGAGCTAAGGCTCCAGACCCTAAGAAGCCAACTCAGGCTGAGTTGAGGGTAGAAAAGTGCAGACATGCAGTCCAAGAGAGGCTCCTTAGGCTATAAAGAGCCCCGAGCGAAGTCAGCAAAGAAAATCAGAATTGATTTTTTTTAAATGTTGTTCCAACTTTCATCTAAAATTGGACAGTGAAGTAAATATTTGCATTCTGCGACTTTGGGAAGGGAGAGAAGGGAAAAGAAAGCAAAGAGAAATGGACTATATATAGCCACAATTTCAAATGGATAACCACACTCAAGAGTAATGGAACCTTGCAAGAATTTCTAAGGACCATACCACCTGTCTGGATGTCTGCAGGGTCAAAAGGAACAATGAATGACATATGACCTTTCAGTAGCAGTTATGGATGACAGTTCATCTCTCCAGATCTTTTAAAATGCTCTGTTCCGGACTTCCTCTTAAGTTGGCTGCTGAACGGTAAGGACTTCTTTTTCCCTTACCAACAATATGCTGATTTCACTGCCAAAGCTGGTTTTTTAGCAGTGCTGCTCCCCAATTATGAACAGGATCCATCAAGAATGACCCAAAATGACTTTTGGAGGATTGTGGTTCTCACTTAGGACTCACTCTTGAAAATTCCAATTCCCTCTAGAAGTTACCGGGCATATAAATTGAGAGGGTTTTTTTATCTTAAGCACACCTGAGTTTTATCTTTCACTTTTGAATGTATTGTTTACATTTTACTTCTGGCTTTAAAACTTGACTAATAGCTGAATGCTGATTTATTTCAATCCCTTGCTGGACTCTTACCTTTTCCTCCCTTTTTTCTTCTTTTTGATATATGTTGTTCTGGATAACTCCTGCCTTTTCCACTGTTTTAGATTCTCATCACTGGATTTCTGTACTTTTTGAATTTGCAAAATTTTGGATTTTATTTCTATTGATTTTTTTTTCTATAACTTTGGATTGAAATATCGAGGAGAATGTCTCTTCTTTGTTCTGATTAAGTTTCATGGATTAAAATGAACAGCGTCCGAAACCTAAGAAAGGAGGATGGGGAAATATGCAGCTCTTACTTGATTTTCTCTTTAAAAAGCTTGATGAGATGATTCTGATTTTGAACTCTGGGAGTTGAGGTCCACAAGTTTTAAAGTTGCCAAGATTGGAGACCCTTGCTCTGATGAAGATATATAAAAGGACTCTGACCTAGTTCCAGGTCAGAAATACTGCCAATGCTGGAGGAGTAACAGAGGGTACTTCACCTGCTGTTCTTAAATCTGTGTATTCCTACATTATCAGCACTTTGACTAAAAAGGGAAGTTCCAAGTTCCTCTTTTCTATAATGTATGAGGGGGGCTGGACGGATTTATTACAGTTAACTGGTAACTATTTCTATTTGGATTTTAATCAGAAGATAGGCTTATTCTGGAGATTGAATCTATTATATTTAATTAAATAACAATTGATGAGATGATACTAAGAAACAAACATGGACATTTGATCCAGGATGAACTATTTATAACTTTTGGGATGACTTGGGCTAGATAAGATGCCGTGGTAAACTTTCTACAAGGGGATCAAAATAAGAGTTTCTTAACAGGGAGTTTTGAAATTTTAATTCTGTTTTATTATCATTATACTTCCTGTAAACTACTTTGTCACCAAAAAAAACCCTTGTGTAAGACAGATCAACAATTTGTAAATACCATAGATTTAATAGTTAAAATTTTTGGAAGGGCTGTTTTGTAAGGTGTGGAAACTAACAGAGTAATCTATTAATCAGTACTCAGCCAGAGGGAATATTATGTGTTGTTTTTTTCTTGTTTTTTAAAAACCTTTTTAAAGTTTTGATTGTTTTGTGTTTTTTGTCCTTTTTTTTCTTTTGGATTTTTTTTTAAGTTCTGTATTTTGCATTTTAAGCTTGTTTCGAACAAAAGTATATTTAAGTAAAATGCTGTTTCCTGCAACACTCTATGGAAGCAAAAAAAAATGAAGTTTGAAGAAGCAGGGTATGAATAATATTGACACTTTTGAAATTTTGTATTAAAAAAGAATGCCGTGGACCCTCAAGAAAACAAACCAAAGGATCACTAAACAAAACCAAAAATTCTCTCCTGAGGCACAAATGATCAGTTCAAATTATCCTACTTCAGTCACTTTATGAGAAGATCTAGCTTTCTAGAAAACGCTCTAATGTTGGAAAGGGTGGAAGAAAAGAAAAAGGATGACCCTTTTTCAGCAGCAAGGTGGATGGTGATCCACCACTGGAAAACTCAAAAGATCAAAATAGGGATAGATTGTCACAGACAAAATCTATCTATATGGTCACCAGAGTTGAAAACAGCTTGATGGCTTATGTTCAATCCGTTTTTATTACTATCGTTGTTCTTTGTCATCCTACATCTGCCTTAACTGAAGTTATACCTTGCAGATGAAGTAATCACACAAGGTTTAAATGATCTCAGCATATGATGGCTTTTTTTTTTGTTCCAACAGTGCTAAAGTCTGGTTCTTCAATTAAATGATACACTTCAAAACTATTGTAATGATGTTTGGATTTGAACTGCAAAGATGAAGATGACCATTAGATGGCAAAAATACAACAAACTCTTTGTTGCCACCTAGCAGTTGAATCAATCCTACCAATCCATGAGATAATAGATGTGGCAAACAAATTCAAGCTTACATCTAAAGATAATAAATAGATAGATAAATAATAATTTCTGTTGTCCAGATATGGTAGCCCACCTTCCTATAATTCAGCATAAAATAAGAAATAATATATTTAATTAACTTAAAACTGAACCACTAAATTTCAAAACTAAAAGCCCATAACTATGTAATTTTATCTCTCTGTATTACTTTGTATATGTTATATACTAATTTTATCCATTATCCATGTTTACCTAAAAGCAGATTCAAACAAACTAAATGCCACGAGTACATTGTAGTCAATGTTTAGTTTACTAACTGTGTTAAATGTGTTTCTTCATTCTTATAATACTGCTCAATAATGTAAATATCTTGGTCTCTGGAGCACAAGCAACTTGTATTACACAGGAAGAGAAAACTAGATCTGTACGAGAAATGATCAGGTACCACGGAAAGGACAAAAAACATATTTATGTCTTCTCAGACAAGAATCTTCAATGAATAACTGCTATAACTTCTACCCATTATAATTTATTTTACTTAAACACCACCCAAAATGTACCTGGGTGGCTCACAATATAATAGACAATTAAAAATACAAAACAAGATGGGATGGGGTGGTCTGTGTGAAAAGATAGACCAAGTGGGGACTTCATCAATAGTGGGTACCTACCTTGGTTGCTACTGGTTTGGTGGGTGACTGCGCATGTGCATGCCTCTAATGTACCAATCAGCTGAGAGGATAAAGAAACAAAAAGCTAGGAGTGACCCTCCCACCTGCCCATGTGCTTATCGCTTCTTTTATCCTTTCAGGTGATTGTTGGAGGAACTGGTTTGGCTGTGACGGAAGGTTGTTTTTTTTTACCACTGGTTCAAGAGAACCGGTCCGAACCGGTAGCATATCACCACTGGACTCCATCCATCCTAACTCAGAGTGTGGAGAAAAACCAGGTCTTCAAGGACTCATGGTAGGATGGGAGCGACATGGATTTCAGAGACCAAGACACTGAGATATGGGTCTGCTTCCTGAAAGATGGTACTTTTTGATGAGAAGGACCCAGACTGTATTGTCAGCCCCTCTAGGTAGAACCAAGTATAAAATCAAATCCACCAAAAGGTTAAAACAGCTTTTATTGTAATTGATTCTAAAAGCAGAATCTTTGCAAGTTTAATTGTGCTGAACTTCCTCGCCCTCCTTATCATTCAGTGAATGAGGGAGATTTCCGTCTGAGCTTCTGAATGGTATCTGTACTTTCTGGACTTTAAAAATGCTTCAATCCTTTTTGCCTAGACATCCCCCTCAAAGTCATCTTCCTTTCTCTCTACACACACCTATTCTGCTGGCACAGAAAGCATGGGAGATGGGCAATCCATTAATTAAGCTTGGCCCTATGCCACGTAAAGGCCCTGTCACACTGCCCAACGGATGCAAAACAGACACAACGGATGAGAAAAATGTTCCGTCCATTGTTATCCGCTCTCAGAAGGGGCAAAAATTTGCATAACCGGAGCGGATAACACGGACGCGGGAAGGACGCAGGGCGGATGGAAAGCGGATGCAGAATGGAAGCCCAGCGGATGGAAGCGGATGGGAGCGGATGGCACATCCGCTAGGCTTCCGGGGGGCCGCAGCAAAGCGGATGCAGAATGGATATAGCAGATGCAGAGCAGATGAAGCGGATGCACAGCGGATTCACAGCAGAAGCCTAGCGGATGCCGAGCATTAATTGCGCATGTGGGGAGGATGCATTGCGTCAGCCCCGCAGATATAACAGAAGCAGCTCGGAAGCAGGTCGTCATTCAGAGGAAAGACCTGCTTCCAGACACATCGACTGCCTTGCCTGTCCTGCCTGCATGTCTGCCTGCAAGCCTGGCTGCCAGCCTCCCTGCCAGCCTTGCTGTCTGCCTGCCTGCCAGCCTTGCTGCCAGCCTCCCTGCCAGCCTTGCTGTCTGCCTGCCTGCCAGCCAGTCTGCCTGCCAGCCTTGGTGCCTGCCTGCCTGCCAGCTGTGGTTCATGCCTGCCTGCAAGCCTTGGTGCCTGCCTGCCTGCCAGCCTTCCTGCCAGCCTTGGTGCCTGCCTCCCTGCCAGCCTTGGTGCCTGCCTGCATCCTCTAGGCATCCTCTAGACATCCTTAATATCCGAGATAGGTCCCCTCTGCGAACGTTTTTTCCGTTTTCAACGCTTTGTTTCCATTCTGCATCCGTTCTGCATCTGTTCCGCGTCCGTTCCGCTTCCTCCCTGCGTCCGAGCAGATGCGAGTTGCGCAGATGTGGAACGGATGCCTAGCGGATATAGCAGATGCGTAACGGATGCGTAACGGATGCCTCGCGGATGCGTAGTGGATGCAGAACGGACGAATTGGATACATTTTCCGCGCAAAAGTTTTGAGCAGCTCAAAACTTTCTGAGTGGATGAAACGTCCATAAACGGATGCTGGACAGATAAAGAGGAAGCAAAACGGAGGCAGTGAGTACATCGCGTTAACCAACGGATGGCAAGCTTTTTTGTCCGTTTTACATCCTCTTTGCATCCATTGGTGCAATGTGACAGGGGCTTAAGGCTGTGTAGGTGATGACCAGCAGCACCTTGGATTGCTTATATGCAAAAGGGTTTTTGCTTTGACAGCACACAATCAGAAATCTATAAAAAGTAATCTAGTTGGTATTTTAAATTCATCTACTGTGTTTAAATTAAATTGCTTATGGCGAAATCCTTGGAGTAAATTCCACTGACCTCAGAAAGTTGGCTTCTGTATAGGCAGGCAGAGAACTGCATATTCAATCAGATGTACTGTTTTGAAATGTTTGAGAAAAAACTGGGCATCGGGTCTAAAAACAAACACTTTTTAATAATTGTAGCTGTAAGAGTGCAAATACAAGCATTCCATGTTCATCTAAAAATGAAGCATGTGCATATTTTGTCTCTCCTGAGCAAATTTGTTTAATACTCATTTATTTAACTGCAATTATATTCAACTCAGTAAGGCTTATTTCTCATTCTTCATTTACAACTTAAGATCAGAGATTAAAAACAGTCAAATAAAATCAAGCAGTTAAAAAAATGGTACGATTTTATTTGATGTTTTGTTTGTTACCTCCACTGCTGTCACAATAAATTTTGCTACTGTGTCAATGGCTTCGTAATTTGAACTGAGAGTAAAAAAAGAGAGTATAAAAATTGTCTGGGGCACTTAATCAAGAGGGAAGATCTGATATCTTTTCAAAGATCCTTATAAAAGTTGCAACAGAAAAGAACTTGTTAGATTGATCAATTATCCTGGAATCGCTAAGATAAAAGTGCTGAAAACGGGAAAGTTGGCATAGGTGACAAATAATAATGGGGATGGAAGGAGGTTGGTTCCTAGCCCCAAAAAGATTCTTCCTCAAATTAGAGGAAAATACTTGCAGATTCCCAGGACTCCATGTCTGGGGTGCTTCTAGGGCTTCAAAGAGGGAATTGAGTTTGGAATAATACTCAGTATTGTTCAACCAGCTTTTTGGTTTGAGCATCATCCAAGGTTTGTAAGGAATTTAGAAGCACTCCAGCTGTTCTTAATTTTTGCTCTACTGCCTTCGTTCAGAGAGAAAGGTAATTATCAGCTCGGTGTAGCAGGAACAACCCCATAAGCAAAAAAATCTGATCTCAATATGCCACCAACAGTTTCCATGTCCTGTGTTTAGATCTGTGCATGCCAGACTCAAACCAGCTCCTGTGTTGGGGTACCCTGTGATGCAGCAAATAATGACAATAGAAACTCAGTTTGTATTATCTTTACAGTGTTTTTCTTCATATATCTGTATTTTGGCTAGTTTTTCAGGAAGGCTTCAGCACTGGAGTTATCAATTCACCTCCAGATGTATTTCTCAGAAGACAATGGGATTATACTACTAATTCACCACATTGGTAATCCTTTGCATATCTGCTAAAAAAAGTAAGCCTCACTCAAATCAAATGTTTAAAAGGGAGATCATTTTCAAAGAATCTTCAGAAGTAACATGGTCTCATGTGTGGATCACACAGCCAATATTCTATCTAGCCTATTTTCTTTGTGCTACTTTCTCCCAGAAATCTATTTTTGCCCTGAATTGGCCAGTTCTCTGTCAATGAAGTGCAAAATACATTTCGCACTATAGAAAAGGGCACACTATTTATATAAGACAAAAAGGCCAGATCAGAAAACTCTCCCTCTCTCTCTCTCTCTCTCTCCCCCCCCTCCCTCTCCCCCCCCCCTTCCTCTCTCTCAGCATAGGCATCTATGTGGTGTCCCATGCTATCCCTGCCCTTTTGTATCCTCATCACAACATTGCATGGAGGAACATAAGGAATGGGAGTTTGTATTGCAACATATACTTTTGTCACTTGCCTCCCTTTAAATGCCTATGTCTATTTGCACTATAAAATGGATAAAGGATTACAAATCTAACTAGCCGGAGTTCATGAAATCTGGTTGTGAAATTGATTAGCAAATCAATCAAATGCTAAGACAAAGAAAAAGAGTAGATAATCCCCAATCAATAAAAGGCACACCTGAACACCTGAGGCCTGCAGAAATTGCTTAAGTTGAATATATAAAAAAGTAAATTAAAAATGAACATGTCCTAAAATCAAACATATTTAAATTATTGTTTTACTTTTATTATTATTTTAAGCTTTACTTATTCTCTGCAATGCATTAAAGAATATAGATTCAAGGAAATAGTTTTACAACCCTAAATATTGGGATTATAATCACAAATCTCCAAAGATACACACAACTAATGCACTCAAGAGTCACAATGTGGATTGATATCTTTTTTTTAAAAGAATCATAAATGAAACATACAGAGAATTGAAGCATTTGATACAAGGTTTTCTTTTAAACAAAAAAGCTATTTTTACTGACTGTGTATTTAAAGGCAGAACTAGCAATGGCTGGAATTAACAATTGCAGTGGTGCTAGTCTTAATGCAAAATGAGATGTGTTAGCTTTTTAGATTCTATGTTATCTTCAATTATCTTCAATTGTCCCTTATTCCAGTACTTGGAAATGAAATGAAAACCCAGCACCTTTTTTTCACGCATCAAAAACTTTAAAAGAAGGTTTTATTTTATTTCAAACAACTCCCTACTGATATTTTAAAGCGATTTATTTCAAACATTTAGATGGCGGCCCATATTTCAATCAATTCTGAGCGTGTCCCACACAAAGATTTTTTCAAAGCGTATAAAATCATTTTTAAAAACTATAAAACCAATTACACACAGTCCTCAACTTACAATAGTTTGTTTCGTGACAATTCGAAGTTACAACAGCAGTGGAAGAAGTGACTTATGACCGTTTTTCACACCTATGACAGTTGCAACATCCCTGTTGCAGATCCTGTGATCAAAATTTAGATGCTTGACAACTGACTCATACTTATGACAGTTGCTGTGTCCCAGGGTCATCTTTTGTGACTTTCTGACAATGGGGAAGCCAGGTTCCCTTAACAACAATTTATTTAACAACTGTGGCCAGAAAGGTCATAAAATGGGCAAATCTCACTTAATAACTGGCTCACTCAGCATCAGAAATTTGGGGCTCAACTGTGATCGTAAATCAAGAACTACCTTAGTTAAAATATAAAACATTAAAAAAAAACTGGCCCCAATATATCATCTAATCTCCTAACACTCAGGGGATTAAACACTAATCCAAGGAAAGCAATCTTGCCAATGTATCAGAGCTCCTTTTGTTTTTTTATGTTTATTTGTTAATAACTTTTTATTATTTTTATAAACAATTCAAAGCAGCGAACATGTCTAATGGTCCTTATTTTCCTCACAACCCTGTGAGACGGATTTGGCTGAGAGTGACTGGCCAGTTGGCTTTCATGGCTAAGATGAGAATTGAACTCTCCTTGCTTTCTAGCCTAGTGTTTTAACCACTGGACCAAACCGGCTTCTTAAAGGTTTTGAAAGATCTGAAGTTTCAGCTTCTATTTCTGCTACGCGGAGCGCAGTATTGCAGTTCAGAAATCATCACTCAAATCTAATAAACGTCTAGTCATATATTAGGACTCAACTACTTCTAAGCAGCATAATTATGTGGCAATTTATTAAGAATTTCATCCCACATATCATATCTTGGTATTTACTCATTCCAGGCAATCTATTTCTCACGTATGATTTCATTATTTACCTCTTAGTTAAAATACAAAAATTAAACTAAATTGGAACTACTGAAACTAGCTATTTAAAACTCTTGAGTTGCACACAGCTGAGTATTTCATTTTCCTGATTTTCAAGAAAGCAGCTTTTTGAGTATCCATCTGCCCTTGTGGGTTTTTCTGTACATTAGAATGAATTCATGATGGTTTTTCATTTTTAACAAATTCTGTCCCACCTCACCCATCCAAGCAGACAGTTTTAAAAACCTAATTAGTGGAATTAATATCTTTATTTGATGTAGCTTAACGTTAAATTAGAAAGAATAATTGCAAGAAACTAAATATGTGATTGGCTGATTAGGGGCACCCAGGAGGTACACCTCTCCCAAAAGTTCATCTAATTTGATGATAATCATGCTTTACCGATGTTTTCAAGTAAGAGGCAAATATATATATATATGTATGTATGTATGTATGTATGTATGTATGTATGTATATGTATATATGTTTTCTTAGGTTTTCGCGGGTACTTACATGTGTGCTGTTTAGCTTCCTTCGGGTATTATCCCACGTCATTGTACTTCTGTTAAAGTTGTAGCAACGTTTCATCAGAATCCCATCTGCCATCATCAGGCTTCTGTATGGATATGGGTCTTACAGCTCCTGGTTTTAAATTTGTGGCTGGTCCATTCTGATTGGCTGGGAGCCTGGATCTGTGTTCATTGGACTTGGAGTTTGATTGATTGGTGTTCCTGGTTTCTTCTGTCTGTTTTGTGGCTTTGATTGGCTGGCAACA
>BLBF01000016.1:28817248-28844050 GCA_015471245.1 Laticauda colubrina
CAGCAAAGCTGGCTGGGGAATTCTGGGAGCTGAAGTCCGCCAGGCTTCAAGTTGCCAAGGTTGGAGATCCCTGATCTAGGATGATTATAGATAATCCAGTTAAGGAATCCTAAATGGCACTGAATCTCAGCCTGGTCCAAGGCTCAGGACTCGATCGTTCATCCCTTTTTACCCAACTCCTCCCGAGTTTCGCCTGAGGTTTCCTTTCCCCACAGAGAAACCCCAACCTTCACGCGGATTATCCTGACAAGGAAAGAGCGACATCCGGAGTTCGCGCGCCAAAACCCGAAACCTTTTCAAGCCGTTTCAACCAACCAAGCCGGCCGGCTTGCGCGCCGACCAAGACGGCGGCTCCTTTTCCTCACGCCAGGCTTCCAACGCGGCCCCGGGTCTCACCCGGCCGAGCCGCCCCGCCGTCGGCGGGTTGGGGTGTGTGTGTGTGAGGGGGGATTCCTTTGCGCGGCCTCCTCACCTGTCGATGCTGATCACGCAGAGGGTCATGATGGAGGCGGTGCAGCACATCACGTCCATGGCGATGAAGACGTTGCAGAAGACGCTGCCGAAGATCCACTCGCCGCCGATGAGGTCGGTCACGCTGACAAAGGGCATGACGGCCACGGCCACCGACAGGTCGGCCAAGGCCAGCGAGACGATGAGATAGTTGGAGGGCTGGCGGAGCTTCTTGACGAAGCAGACCGAGATGACCACCAGGCAGTTGCCCGCGATGGTCAGCAGCGTGATGAGGGTCAGGGCGGCGCCGATCACCACTTTCTCCACGTTGCCGTAGCTCAGGATCTGTTCGCCGCACTGCGTGTCGTTGCCGGCGTCGCCGTAGCCCGGGCTGAGCGCGCCGGGACCGCCGGTGATGCTCCCGCCGACGCCGCCTTCGCCGACGCCGCTGCCGACGCCTTGGCCTCCCCCTCCAGGGCCGGCGGTGACCCCTTGCAGAAGTTTCCCGCCTATCCCTAAACGGGGCGGATTCAGCGAGCCAGAAATCATCCTCGCCCCGCCGGTGCCACCCAACGGCCGGGGAGGCTCCGGCGCCAAGGAGTCCAGGCTCCTGCTAGCCAAGACGGGGCAGCTGCTGGCGCCGTGGCAGACGAAGACCATATTGAGGAGGGCTACCCCCGAAGCCCACTGCCGCCAGCCCGCATGCCCGCCTCTCCACGCGGCGGCGGCGGCGGCGGCGGTTCCCAGCGCTCCCACACCGCCTCCCCGGGCTGCTGCTGCCCGCTCAGGCAGGCAGCCGCTCGCTCCGCCCGACGAAGCTGCGCCTCTCTCCGCCCTCTTCACCTGGATGGAGCCGCGCGGAGAGGCCGAGCGCCACTTCCCCGCCGCCGAGGGCTCTGGCATAAAGTCTGCGGGGCTCCCTCCGGCGGGCGGCGGCGGCGGCGGCGGCGCGGGCGCAGAGCGGGGCGCCGGGCGGAGAGATCCGCCTCCACAGGGGGCAGGGCGGAGCAGCCCAGCGTCTTGGGCCCGAGGGGGGCCAAGGCTCGCCTTTGGTCCCGGACCTCGCGGCGCTCGCTCGCCTTCGGTGAGCCGGAATCCCCAAGCCGTGCCGGCAATCGGGAACTTTGCGGAGTGCAGCAGGAAGGAGAGCGCTCGAGCGGGGAGCCCGTCGGGCGCAGGCGGGGGGGTGGGGGGGCGGGAGGGAAAACCCGCTCCCGGATGGAGGCTAATCCGAGGCTTCTCTCCCCTCCAGACGGACCCCGAATCGGGGCTCCCTCTCTGTTCCTGAGCGCATCGAGGGTGCGCTTCGAAAAGTCTGGCGCACCGCTTGGAAGGTTTGCCTCCAATGCCAACAGACCTGGGCAAAAGCCGCCTGTTCTTCGCTGCTCTCTCCGCGAAGCCGAGCGGGTTTCTGCAGCCTCCCAGGGGAGCCCTGGGTGTCCCCTGTGCTTTGCAACCGGTTTGTCTTTACCATCCTCGAATCGGTGGTTCAGAAATAAGCGCGCAGCTGGGCTTTCGGGTGGTGTCAGCGGAGGAGCGGGGCGGTCTCGCAGTTTGAATGCGGGAGTTCAAGCCGGCGCTTCGATTCAGCCCTGGGCTTCGTTTCTCTTCCCGTCCAGCCGCACCTGCGGGTGGGGAAAAAGGACCCCCGTTAGTCAGGCCTGGATTGGCCCATCCTTGGTCGCTTTCACCCAGCCGTCCTGCTGCTCCCCTCCGATGTGGTCCCTTGGAGACGTTTCTTCAAACAGCGATTTCCTATGGGGGATTTCCAGTCCCTTCTTCCGGATCTTCCCTTATTCCTGGAGCTGCTACTGCAGTGCAGAGATGATCGGCTTTTCTTTCTTTTCTTTTTTTCTTCTCCTTTTTAAAGAAAGTTTATAACGAAAGAAATCGAACGGATTGATAGACCTATTTGGAAAAAAGAGCAGTCTGGTTGACATTTAAAAAAACAAAACAAAAAAAAGCTTGATCGTTTTTAGGAGATCAACGGACCAACGTTAAAATGTTAATGAAAGACTCCTACTTTGATACTTCAGGAGATAGCTAGACCCACGTTTTTTTTTTAAAAAAAATAAAACGGCAGTGGGAGAAAAATTCATTCGTGAAAAATACATCATCCAGATGGAGTTATATTGCAAATTTCCTGCCTTACCCGTTTCTCTTTCAGCCAGCTCCTCTTCTCATGCTCCACTTACCAAATAAAATTGGGATGGGGGAAGGATTGCCATAGGAGATTGAGAGTCCTAAATTTTAAAATGTAGGGAAAATGAAGCTATACAATTTTAGCTATACCATTTGAGATGAACACCCTTGGAAAGGTGTGGGAATAGGAATGGATTTCCAGAGGGGGGGAAAGTGCAGACTACTGGAACCAAGAGCGCATGGATACAGATCTCCAAGTCAACCACAGATAGACCTTCAAGGACCCTCTAAAAGGATGCAAATGACCAGCTGTTGGCAAGGAATACAAATCCTTCCATCCCCCAACATCCTGTCAGAGCTTGAGGAGCTTCTTGGGTGAGAAGCGAAAGGTCTTCAAAGAAAAAACAAGAAAGTCCAGTTGCCTCCTGAAAAAGCACTTTTTGACACAACCATGGCCTGGATGACTGAGAATTTCAACAGACTTTTAGGAAAAATGAAATATCCTGGTTGACAGGCCCACTTATTCATGGTGGGTATCTGACAAAATGGATGTATGCCTAGAGATCGGGAATGGAAAGGATGACCCCACAGCACTCCGAAGCAGCCAAAGGATCAACACCAATGAGGTCTTATAGATTATATAGTAGAAATTATGTCAAAAGAAGGAAAACACCACTTGAACAACATAGCAACTAAAAACAATTTTTTGTTGGCTTTGCCTCCAAAACAGTCAGCAAAGTGCTTATGTGCTACTATGAGGATGCACCCATCACACAGCTTTTAATGGACTGTGAAAGTTTGATGCATTGCTGATCATCAGCCTAAAAAAAATGGTCAGCTGCCAGTATAAATTTGATAGCGAGGAAATTATCTGACCTGAGTGACTGATAAGATTTGAGGTGCGCACAGATAATACTTTGCTCTGAACAAATTTTTTTTCTTTCTCATGAAAAGTGAGTCAACCTTACAAGCTCAGGTTTCAAGGATTGTTGAATGTAACATCTAATGGAGAATGAGTGAAAGATCAAACCAAGCCTACTTCAGAGCAGTGGAATCAACTCACACAATCAATGCATTTTCCAATCATTCTCTGGTCATTGCACATATAGCAAGAGCATTTAGACTTTTATACCACTTCAAAGTGCTTTACAGCCCTCTCTAAACAGTTTACAGAGTCAGCATTTTACCAACAATCTGGGTCCTCCTTTTTCCGACCTCGGAAGGATGGAAGGCTGAGTCAACCTCGAGCTGGTCAGAATCGAACTCCTGGCAGTGGGAATGCAGTTAGCCTGCAATAATGTATTCCAACCACTGTGCCATCACGGCTCTTGTTGCTGATGCTTATAGACACAGTAGAAACTAACCACAATATAGCCTGCCATTCATGCACACACTACACAGCAGATTTCCAATACCTTTTTTCAGTTCCATAGCAGGCAGAAATCCAATGGATGTGGCTATTTCATAAGAAGAGAACCCAACTGCTGTCAAATGAAAAACATTGTGCAGTGTTTCTGTCTATTTAATTACCAAAAAAAAAAAAAAAACACCCCACCATAGACTATTAGTGGAAAAATTAAGTAAGGCACACTGATTACACAGTAAAAGCCTGATCTGGGAGGATTCCAAATCTCTCTCTGAAGAAAAACCATCACTTCCTTCTACCGATTACAGCGTTTGTCAAGAGATCAGCAGGAAGAGAAGTTAACAAAAGAGCTCCGAAGATTAGGCCAAAAGAGATGGAAATTGGAATGTGTGACTTCTATGTTCCCTACAGGATTTGCTTGTTAGGCCTTGGAAATTGGATTAGCAATAAGGGCTGCCTGTTTGATTTGATTTGATTTTATCATTTGGGTGTTTTCTCAGCCAAAGGCCACAATTCCAGATTTAGCTGTGTTAAAAGCTTTGTTAAAAGATGTTCCATCAGATGCATGGAAGAAGGTTTCTCAAAAATATTTTGGAATTATTTAAGCGTAACACTTATTTTAAGTTCTTAATAGTTGCCTATAATTGTATTGGGGGGGGGGGGAGAGAAAAAAGTTAAGATGGCCAAATCCTTTTAACTGTATTTCATGTACATTAAAATGGGCCAGTTTTGGCAGCCATCTTGTCTGTTTTGACTGCCCCTTCAGACACTCCTGCTTTTGTAGATGAGTCAAGTCATTCTGAATGGTTAGTGGAAATGCTTATGCCACCATTATACTCTGACCCAATCCCATCAAATTATTTAACCAGGATCTGTGCTTCTTGAAGTCAAAGCAGCTTCATCAGAACATAATCCAATTCTATTAAACAAATGGTGCCCCTTGTGGGATCAGATGATTGCACCATCTAATATACAAAGGCTATCCACAAAATAGATTATGTTTTGCGATAGAAAAAAAACAAAGTGTAGGAAAAAAAAATTATTTTATACACTTGAAAGTGACACTTAAATACTACTTTTCAACGTATTCACCAAACAAATTGAGGCACTTATCATAGCGGTGAACAAGCTTTGTAATTCCATTGTCATAAAATTCAGCCGCCTGAGATTTGAGCCAGTCAGTCACACCCGCCCGCAGTTCTGCGTCGTCGTCAAAGCGCTGTGTTCCAAGCCAGGTCTTCATCCTCGGAAACAAGTGGGAGTCACTTGGTGTAGGGCGGATGAGGAAAAATCTCCCACTTGAAAGCATTCAGGATTTCTCGAGTGTGGTTGGGCATTGTCATGCAAAAACAAAATTTTTGAGCTTAATTTTCCTCTACACTTGTTCTGAATTGCTTTTCTTAGTTTTTGCAACATTTCACAATACTTCACAGAGTTTATTGTAGCACCATGTTCCAGAAAATCGATAAGAAGCACACCTTGCCTATCCCAAAAACAGTCGCCATAATCTTCCTTGCAGAGAATGTTTGCAAACATTTTCTTGGGTTTTTTGGGGGAATTTGTGTGCCCCCACTCCATAGACTGCTATTTGGTCTCACTGTTCACACATTTGACCCAAGTTTCATCTCCTGTTATGATTCAATCAAGAAATGAATCTCCATCTTTGTCGTAAGAGTACAGAAATGTCAATGATGAAGCCATACGCTGACTTGTGGTTTTCTGTCAGGATTTTTGGCACCCATCTTGCACAAAATTTGTGGTAGCCTAGCTTTTGTGTAACAATTTCATGCAACAAACTGCATGAAATTTGTGGATGAAAACTAAGCAAAAGTTCCGTTACTGTGAAACAGCGGTTTTCACAAATCTTGTCATCAACTTTTGTGACCAGTTCATCAGTCACAATGCTCAGATGGTCCACTCCACTGTTCATCATGAATGTTAGTTTGTCCATTTTTAAACTTAATACACCATTGGCGCACTCCATCTTCAGTGATGATGTTGTCCCCGTACACTTCACACAGTTGCCGAAAAATTTCAATTGGTTTATATTTTTTTGCCAACAAAAACCTTATCACTAATCGCACCTCACAACTCGCGGGATTTTCAATTGCAGCACACATTTCAAACGTTTGCTGTGAAATAACGGGCAACGATACGAACCTCCCACTAGCACGATTAGATGCAGACTAAGCAGCGGATGCACAGACCAAAGATGGCCACGCTAGCTCCGCCCCTTCTTGCTACAGATGAAAACGTAATCTATTTTGTGGATAGCCCTCGTAGATACTTAACTGAGTGTAGATAAGTGTTTCTCAGCCCCAACAACTTTAGGATATATGGACTACAATTCCCAGAATTCCCCAGCCAACATTCTGGAGTTGAAATCCACCTGTCACTGAAGTTACAAAGCACTGGTGTAAATGAAGTGTCATGTAATTCAGCTCTTTAAAGGTTGGTAAATTAGATGGTATATTCTTCACTATACCAAGTACTTTACAGCATGGAGGTGACCAGGACATAATTATCTTAGGTATTTTCATAAAATGAAGTAACAACAAACTGACAATATTATTGCACCCCTTTTACATCAAAATGTGATTTACTGATATGTGCAACATCAGAATTTGTAGAGTAAAGAACTAAAAAAAAATACTACTATGCTAACTGGAGGAAAAAGACCAAAAACTGGTGATATGAGGCCATAAAGGGGGGGGGGGGCATTTTAGACAAATGGCAAGTCCATTTTAAGAAAAAAATCTTCTGTATGGTCTGGAAAAGCATTTTTAGACACAAATGTCTTTTCATATTTCCTTTTAGCAAAACTAGAACTGAGTATTTTTGAGGGTTTTTTAAAAAAATGACTTTATGAGACTCTTCCACTAGAGGATTTTGTTACTGTTTCTTTTTTTTTTTTTTTACTTTAGTGGTCATTGACCATATTAAATACATTTACTTTGACTTGAAGGAAAGGGCTTCCATCCATCTCAAATCATCTTGTTCTGGACCTTTCAAAAAATTCACCATTGTCAACATTGACAGAATAGCCCTTAACTTTCCCAAAACTACATCTCCACAGAGGTTGCTTTTCATCTTAGTAAGCTGTATTAGGTTGGAGTGCAGATAAGCCCTGCAAATTTCTTATCCTCTTATTAACAGTGTTGGCTAATGGGCTTGACTTACTGTTGAAGGCATTTATTCTGCATGGGTTGTCCTAAAGTGTTGATTTATGCATCCCATTAATTTCTTTTCCTTCTATTTGTGTCTGAAGCACAAAATAACCCATTCCAAATATCCATCAGTTGCTGAAAATAACCAAACCAAAGATCAACATGTCATTTGCTGGGGACTCATTTTGCTTGGCCATTGTTCAGGTCTCTGCATTCGTTAATTGAATCTTGTGACAATGTAATCAGGAGAGCTAAGGGATGGAGCAGTAAGTCAAATGTCCAAATAAACAGAGGAATATATACATTCTGGCTAAAGCACTTTTTTCTCAGTTTGGCTTCTTTCAAGTGCTTTATGAATGCATGACTAATTCTGGGAGTTACTGTTCCAAAGCATCTACACAAAGGAGGAGTCTCTGCTTCCTAATTTAGTATAAATCTTCTCCCATTAAACATCAAAATATACCATTCCCGAAACTGGTGAAGTTAATATTTGAAATCCAAAATTCTATAACAAGTGGCAGCAATGACCTCTCTTCTTTAGACTGGTGCTTTGATTTAGATCCTGATTCCAGGAATCAAAATGGAACAATAATACAATAAATAAGTAATCCATTTTGGCCGTCCTCAGCTTGACTCCTTGGAATGTCAGGCTGAGTCAATTTTCTGAAAGGCATCCTTTTCCATTTCTGTAGAACTGTATAGATTATACAGACGAGTAAGGAAAGAAGATGGAGGCATTCATTAGTCACTAACTCCAAAGCAAGAAAATCTAAGCTGGAGGCTTTTCTAGCTAGACCAAAAACTTCATCTCTCTTTCAAAATGCTAAAGCTATACCTTTATTCTCCCAAAGCTGGCATTCAGACACCATGAGTCATACTTAGCTAGTCCTTTTTTTGCACAAAGGAAAACTTATTAACCTTCCATACACCAGACATTTATGGATGCTGAGTTGAAATATATCAGACTGTGACTTGCTGGTATTGGATATATTATATTAACCCATCTGCAGTGGTTTGACACAGAGCTTGACACACTTTTCAAAATGTGTCCATTGCACAGTTTTCTACTATTCTGCAAGCATCATCACCATTATCACACTACTATCAGGTAAATAGCTGGAATCTTATGAGAGGAGATTTTGGTCATTTAAAAGTATAAATAATCTAGGAGTTCTTTGAATCTACTTCAGTATTTACTCAGTTGTTTTGGTTACTGTTAAAACCACAGATACAACATTACTGATTCCTGGTTTAGTATGTTGTGTGAATCCAATGATTATGACTCATTAAATTAACATGATTAAGTATACATAGCTTAGCACACTACATGTCCTGGGCATAAAGGGGATACATGTCCTGGGCATAAACCTTATGGGCTATCTAATCCTGATTGATGCAAGATATCCAGGCAATTGAAGATGTCATGTAAAGGTTAAAGATTAAATGCCCACATTAAAAAAAACAAAAAAAAACCCTTCACTGCCTTCTTAATAACAGTTAATACCCCTTTCCCAGGAATAGGATTCTACAGCTTCGCACCTATTTGCTCGAACTGGTTGTTAACATTCTAAGCAGTTCGGAGAACCAGTTGTTTGAAGAAATTACTGGCCTAATCCTGTAAGGAAAGCAGGAAGGAAACATTCTGGACTTGCTTACAGAAACTGCCTCTCCGTTAACCCTTATTACATTCTTGGCAGGACTAGCCTTCCTGTCTCAGGAACTTCTCTGGAGTTTTTTTCCCTCTTTTGCTGGTACTTTGCTTGTGTGGAGGGACCATGCAAAGTTACAGAGGCACTGAAAAAAGTGACTTATGACCATTTTTCACACTTATGACTGTTGCAGCATCCCCACAGTCATGAGAGGTCAGGCGATGCATACCTCGATGTGAGTGATAGTGAGTTGGCCACACCCAGCCAATAACATGACCATCAAGCCACGTTCACCAACTAAGCCACGCCCACAGAGCCAGTTGTTAAAAAATTGGAATCCCACCCCTGCCCGTTCCCACCGTGTTTCCAAAATTGGCAAGCTTCAAGCTTTGCAAGGCTTTCAAAACAATGTGTTAATTAATATTACAGTTTTATTAAATGCTTCTCAAATGATGGCTCTTAGCATATAAACTCAACTAACTGCACTTTACAGTGCTGGAGAAGATAATATCTGTCACAGTCTGGGAAAAAAATGTCCATTATTCCCCCCAGAAAGCTGTTCTCTTTCTTGTGCCAAATGTAGCTCCCAGGAGTGAAAACATTTACCATCTCCTGTTCTTTCCAACATTCTTTCTATAAAGTATAATCACTACAGACAGACTGGAATTAAGTGCTGGAAATAAGCTTGGACTTACTGTATGTTTCTTTATCTTCACTGAGGCAATTTTCATAAAGCAATAGAAATTATGTTTAGAAGCAATTGAATGTGGCAGAGAAAATAGAAAGAGACATGCCCTCTTTATCTGGATGATGTCTCTTTGGAAAAGGAAGGGAGAATGAAAAATTAAGCCTAAGAATAGAATAATACCCAAATCTCTGAATTTTTCAGTTCTATCAATTTAAGGTTAAATTTATTTAACTTTGAAGTATTTTTCACATGAACTTGGCAGATTAGAATTGAGATGGTATGCGACCAAAATATGTGTGACTGAACTGACCTCGTACAAAACAAGTTCATTAAAACTCTGGTAAAAGAACTTATTGATTTTACAATTTTTTAAAAGAAAAGTGTAGTGTTTTAAAATGGATGAAAAAAAAGCATTTTTCCCTGTAAGTTTAAAGAATATAGTGAATGTTGTTAATATAAATGGTGATAGTTTATAAAAGCTATTAAGTGCAAGGGGAAAAAAAGAGATGGTTAAATTGGTTGCTTTATTCAAAGAAGGGAATATATTTAATTGTTTTTTTATTTGGAAATTGTTTCTGGATTTTGTGCTTGTGATGAAAGAAATTAAATTTTGGTTTTGCTGATTAGATAGATTTGTCATCATAGAAATGGCTAGTGTAGATTAATGTGTGAAAGTAAAAAAGATGAGGCTGTAATGTTATTTTCTACTGTGCTAAAAAGAATTGAAGGTCAATGCTTTTTTCCTTTTTCCCCTTTTACTTGTCCCTTTCCTTTTCTTCCCCTAGTTTCCCATTTTTTAAATTTTCCTTTGTATTTTATATTTTGATAAACTAATTTAAAAAAAACTTGAAACACGAGAGGGAAAAAAGAAGTCTTGTAAAAGAACAACCCTATTCCATGTTTACTTGGAACTGAATCCTTTAATTTCTTGGGTGTTAAGTAGGCTTCCTCAATTAAAAAACCTTTTTGACATGAGCAAGATGGCAGTTGAGCAGAGCCTGCTGCTGTTGCAAGAGATGGAGAAGGGGAAATGATGGCTTTTCTGTCCTTTCATCCCCTCCCACTCATTCTAGAAATATCTTGGTATTCTAGAAAATACAGATAAGGATTGGAAAGGAGAACCAATAAAAACCATCTCCCTCTTTTTATATGAGAAAAGGAGAAAAAAAAAACTTGCCCTTTTGTAATAGGCAAAGTTCTTTCCTTTTGTGGATTCAAATTTCCCGGCTGGGAGAAATGCAAAATGATTTGGTCAGCTGCCTTGAAAGTCAGAATCAGTTTATTTATAGGAAGGCAGATAAGAAGAAATCTCACAGCGGTCCTAGGATTAATCTAATCTTGTAAGTAGAGAAACCCTTTTTTTATACCCTTCAGATCCTTTGATTTTTGTAAGTGCGAACACTTGAAGTCTTTGATTTGTGTGTGTGCAATGAGTTCCTGTCTCCTGATATTGGGGTCTCTTCCTGGGATAGGAGTAATTGTTTTATATTAGCTGTTTGTTCACTTTGTAGCTGCTTGTTGCATTAGTTGCAATATCCTGAGTTTCCTGTTATGCGGTTTGGTTTGCTTTTCACAAGTTTTTATAATTTGCCATCTATTTGATTTCTATGGGAAAGGATCTTAGCTAGTTTGAAGGGTTTTTTCTCATGCCTGTAATTCTCTCCTTCCTTTGTACTGAAAAGTAACCTGGCTCCAGATATTTTAATCGCCCTACTTGACAAAGGGTGGGGGCTGTTTTCCTGGAAGAGAGGAGAATCTAACTTCCAACATATAGATGTAGCTTTTCAACTCTTTGCAAGTAGGAATGAATTGAGGTTTCCTGCCACTGTATTCAAAGGACACAGTTATCTGAACGTAAGATTATAGTTGAAATATTTGTAATTGAGAATTATAATTTCAGTGAAATCTCATACAAGGAGAAGAATTCAGTTGCTTGTATTTCAAATTACTACAACTAGTGATCAAGATGGGGTTTTGCTCTAAAATTTGGGATTTATTTTATCAATGGCTAGATAAGAAAATAAGGAAATAAGATACAATACAATATAAATATAATGAT
This sequence comes from Laticauda colubrina, assembly GCA_015471245.1. NCBI lineage: Eukaryota > Metazoa > Chordata > Lepidosauria > Squamata > Elapidae > Laticauda > Laticauda colubrina. Next base: position 28,828,770 of record BLBF01000016.1, read on the forward strand.
AGAGTAAAGATAAAACAATGTAATATGTTACAATTGATTATAATGAAATGAATGATATAAATTGAGATATGTTATAAACTGAAATTTGCTCGAAAAGGATGATTTAGTTTATAATTAAAGCCTAGCAAGAAGTTAATAATAATATAATACAATATGCATATTTATGTAATATGAATTTTAATAATGTATTTAGAAAGGAGGGACTGCTGATATTGTGCACAAGAAGATCTGTACCGACCGACACACTGTACAAGGGAAAGAAGGTTTTATGTTTTATGTTTATGCTTGTGTTTGTTTATGCTTGTTATTAAAAAAATAACAATAAAAAAATAAAATAAAATAAAAAGATGGGGTTTTGCAAGCTGCATGAAGCCAAGGGCACCAGGCTGCAGAGAATCACAGTGGTGGAAAGTACCTTAGAAGATGTCTACTCCATTACTCCAGCTCCATGCTCAGCACAGATTCAATTAGAGAATCTTTGATAGAAGAACATTCAGCTGCTGTTTAAAGACTTCTAACACAGAATTCAGTAGTGAATGTGGCAGCCTATTCCAAAGGCTAAGAGCTCCTATAGTCAGAAAGATATTGCTGGTGTCTTGTTTGAACCTGCTTTCTTAGTTTTAGAGAGTCACCCTAAATCTGGTATTTCAGTCTATGGTTTTCAGTAAAATTCTGAACAAATTTAACTTTTCCCCCTTTATGTTGTTTTTGCATTAAGTACAAAACCAACTTCCATCTATTAATTTGAAATATTTTTTCTCAATTCCCAGTTCGATATCATTTGTTCTTGATTTAAAAAATACAAACCCAGCAGAACACAGTTTTGCTTTGCTAGTTTTTAAATTCCACACAAAGCAGAAAACTTGGCCAGACTGCAAAAATGCCTGGCAAGGGAGTACTGAGAATCAGATAGAATCGTTCCCCCATTTCCAATTACAAAGTTGATTATAGACACTACTGGCATGCACAAAAATTATCCTGCCGGGTTGTTTTTTTTTCCTTTCAGTTCTCATTCAACATAACGAATAATAATTTGCTTTCAAAATTAGCATCAAAGGAGAAGAAAAATTTTAATGAAATTCTCAAAGATGGGATATGGTGTTCTTGCAATAAGATGATTATAAGGTGGCCAGTGGATGCATGAATGTTGCATCTTTCATGATTCATCTCTTCCTCAATATTTATCCTTCTTGACTTCCAAGAGAAACATAATGGGAAACCCTTTCTCTGTTTTCTTTTCAATAGTTTTGTTTTAGATATAAGCAGCCAGGCAATCTTTCAAAATGATAGAAAGATGTGTAATAGAAGACATAATGACCAGCCACAGGTCCTCCCTGTTCCAACTATCAAGTAACCCACAAAACTGCACCAAGAGAAGTTTAGAATAAATTTTCAAGCACTGTGAAAGTGAGTGTTTTGTTTTGGTTTGATTTAGTTCTTCTTTCTTTTCTTTTTTTTACAGAAAACTTCTGATAAATTACAAGACATATTTTGTTTTATACAGATTGTAAGCATTTCTCCTTTGTGATTATCCCCATGCTGGAATACACATTATGAAGGTCTATGGTGAAGTATAGGTTTATATTTCATATGCCCACCAGCACCACCACCACATATTATTTCCCAATAAATAGATCTGTAATATCACAGTTTAATAGACAATTTGCAATTTCTAAAAGTCTAAAAGGAAGTCTAATTTGCATGCCAGTGTTCCTTTTCTGCTGTAGTCATGCTCCTGATAGTCAGATATATTCTGTAAAGCACTCCAGTGCATGGGGGACACCAATGAAGTTCAAAATGGCTAATTCAGTATATTTAACATGTGTTAAATCAGCAATTGTCCAGATGGCTCTTACCAGTGGCCAAATAATTGAGACAAGGAGGCATTGCAGTTCAGCAACATCTGAAGACCTATAGATTCTATAGGTCATCCATCCTGTTAGGGATAACATTGTTCACCCTAACTGTTTTAGGTGAAATACTAACTATAAATCATAGTTAGTGTATGCAGCTTTAACTGTAAAATAGCAACTGTGGGTGTGGTTATGAAAACCATATAAAAGTAGCAAGGCTACAGCTTGCTCTCTCTCTCTCTGGCTTTGATGATCCATGATTACTGCTTGGAAGCAAGACTGCATTGCTCGAACGGGAGAGACAACAACGGACTGATTTATGAGAACTGACAATAGGATATTCTACATGGACTTTGCTAACTGAATATCCCTGAATGGACTGACTACATGGTAAATGAATATTGGACTGTTTTTGACTATGCTATAAACTTATACTGGAATAAAATATATTCTTGATAGCACAAGCGTATCTGTTATTTTTACTGTATGTTAATAAACATACAAGCTTAGCTCACTCATTTATCTGTGTGCCTATCTGACTAACGCTGCACATTCTGTTTAGCTTGCCTACCTAACCCTGGTTGGGGAACCCAGGCTTAACACATCCCTAAAGCAAACATGCTACAGTACCCTTGGTCTCCTGCAGTAGTTCTCAGCTTGTGATCTGCAGACACCTGGGAGGCTGCAAAGTCATCACAGGGGGTCCACAAAGACTTGAAGAAATATTAATGATTTAAATCTTGAGTTAAGTCTTAGGGGTCCATGGTCAGTGGCCACAAAAGGTATTTAAAGGGAGTCCATGGTAAAGAAAAAATTGAGAACCACTAGTCTACAGCATATACATGCTACAGAAGATTTGAATTCAGCAGGAATGCTAGATAGAAGTGATGCACCTGAACTCCAGAATGCTGGAAGAATATTAAGTAATTAACTACCAGATTATTGTATTGGCAGGAAAGGCTTAGAACCAAAAGGATATCGTTGTCTGGGGTTCAGAGGTTAGGTATGTATGATTGCTAGCAGACTACTACATTTTGTAGTCGAGGGAATAACTAAATTTATCATAAATACATGAAGTTAGAAAAGCCCATCCAAACTATATCTTGAAGGAAAAGAACATTGTGATGAAGCTTGAAACATGGGGAAGAAAAAGAAAGAAGCATATCTTCTCATTTAAACAAGAGACTCCCAGGGGTGTCTTCCAGGTGTAGTGGGGGGGAAATCCAGATTTATTTATTTGATTTGTCACTTGCTTACAAAACAATAGGTATAAGGATAAACATAGTTATGAATACAAGAAATGAGTACATATAAAAAAATAAAAGAAACAATAGAACAGGGACGGTAGCACACCCCCAACAACATCAAGATGATGGCCACAACAGTGTGGTTGAAGCACATAAACAGGTGGGGCTTCAATCACTCTTTCATGGCCATCATCTTGATGTTGTTGATCACATCCCACAGAGAACTTGGACATTCACTTAACTAATGGTCTACATGACATGCAGTTCTTCCCTCTGTGAAGATCTTTCCTCTCATATCTCTCTTACCATGGCCTTGTGGTCAAAGAGGTTCACAAGTACAAAAGGATGAGACATTCCCACGCCCACATAAATTCCATGATATGTGGCATATAAAGAGTTGAAGCTTAGCTATTTGTTTCAAGTACTACAGAGCCACTGATAACTTTCTTAAGGTATGCTGAGCAATTAATTTATTTGGCAGGCACACAAATGTGGGAAGACGCTAAAAATCAAGAACTTAGATAGCATAATCAATGCTCTATTTAACTGATTCCCAGTTTCCAGTATTGGACAGGTAGACAGTCTTCCCTAGAGTGATGTTTGATATTAACATATTTATGCTCTTATCTCAGCAACCAGCTTTATCATTTTATATTCTTTCTCTCCGTGTTCATTGAGGGTGACCTATTAGTTCCCATTTTTCATTTTTCCCGATTAACAGTGTTCTCCTCCCCACAACATTTTATTTTTAAAGGATAAACAGTCTGATTTTTATAGTACCTTTTGAAATTATGGAAGAGCAAGAAGCACTGCAAACAATCAAAACCTCACAAGTCTATTATTTGTGAGCACAATAGTATCTAAATGTTTGCCGCTGTTGTTGGAAGCAATTCCAAAGTTATGTCACATTTAATATGATATTGTTTCTCAACACAGAGAATTTTTGTTTGACTTGTAGTAGAGCAGTTACAATTGCCTCCTTCTCCTCTGCAATCTCTGAATTGGGTGCAAATAAATCTTGATGTTGCCTTGTAACGGAAGAGGGGTGATAAAAGCTCATTTATCCAGTTTTGTCGAAATAAATTGTGACAACCTGACAAATAGATGAGAAATAAAGCTTTTACTAATACAAATACATTCTGCCTCAATATATGTGAAATTAAACTCTTCCTCTGGAGAAGTGTTTGTGGGCAAGGAAATCGTACCCTGGAAATAGCTGATATCCATGGTGAGACGGATACTTGCTATATTTTTGCCACGAGAAGTTGAAAATTTTGTTTCTCAAAAGCAGTTAACTGAATTTTTTTCTCCATTGAAGCAATCCAGTTTAGCACACCACGGGAAACACCCCCCCCCCCAAAAAAAAACTTTAAGACTTTGAAAGGGGAAGACTTATTTTTTTCCCCACAATTGGCTATTAAGAAAGAATAGCCATTTAAAGTTTCAGTGCATAATTCAACAAAGAAAATGACACAATAGCCAAAGGTTTCTGTGCACATATGCATAATAAAAAGGCAAAATAAATTATTAACACAAGCTCAGCAAGGAGTGGAAAGAGAATGAAGCCCCAGGGTTACATTAAAATCTACAGGCATTCAAGCTTTACATAATAGCTTATTCCAGACACAAAAAGTCAGTTTGATGAAGATCAGCAAAGCGAGATTCTGATGAGACAGGACAGAAAAGAGTTTCAAAGACACCAGTTTATGTTTAATCGCACACTTACTCAGCCAAGATGGCTTATTCCAAGGTTAGGTTGATGGCAGTCATCCATTGGCCCTCTAAATCCCTTTTAGAATTCTTAGAATTTCCCTGGAAATTCTCAGAAATATTGTCATGAACTCCAGCCCTTGGACTTTGCAACATATGGCAGAGATATTGATGAAGATTCTCTGGTCCCACGTTTAGACCCTTCTCCTTTGAGCAACCCATTCTCTTCCAGCAGACCTCCATCCTTCCATCTTCGGATAATTTTGCAGTTGCAAAACTTGACAAAAGCTCCTTGAGATGGTCAATCAGAAACAGTGAAGTTGACTATAGCCTGGATCATAGGTTGGCTTTAGGATGCCATAGACTGTGCTGAAAATTCAAGTGGCTCAAACTGTTAGAAAATGAGGTGCTGGCTTACCACATTTCTTTGGACAATTTTCAAATATGTCTCTGCAGGGATAAAGGGGAACTAAATTGTCATTTGCTTGAATGTTCAGTAAGTTTTCCGGGTGCTCCAACTCATTAGGCCTCCACTTCAAATCTTCAGAGAATATCTAGAGATCAAGGAGAATACATTAGAAACAGGGCTGGCTGCTTGACCTTGTTTCTGCATCTTCACGCATCTACCTGGACATTTTGTTGAAGTCCCAGATGGCTTCATGATCTTGAAGTACTTTCTCTATTGTTACAGGTATGTAGATACCTATATGCAGATATCTAGGTGCAGTTGTCTATGCCTCATAACCTCTAGCTTGGATTACTGCAACATATTATGCATTGGTGTCATGCCCTAGTGAAGACTGAGCAGTCAAAGGAGGACCCAGACCCATCCCCTATCCATCCTAGGGCATGCAGGGAGGAGAGGATCAGGGTAAAATGTGGTCTACTTGGGAGGAGAGGGCCATGATCCTCTTCATGGGTTGCAGGTGTGAGATCTGCATAAGAGTTTGGACCTGCATGCTTACAGATGCTGGAGACAATTTAGTGTTTTATTCCTAAAGAAGGTTTATCTTGGTTGGCATTCTTCCAATGGATTGTCCCTGGTTATCTTCCTGAAGTTGGCAATCTATCCTGGTCTGTCAAGGAACTTTATTCAATGTGGTTTGTTTTTGGTTTTTGCTTCGTTATCGCTCTTTGAATGTGAACTGTGTTTCTTGCCTTTGAAATGTTATTTTGAAAATAGTTTACTCCTTCACTGTGAACAATTAAACAGTGAAGCCAAGTTAAAGCCATTAAAGCACTTTTAGTTATGTTTTGTATTTTGTTGTATTTCTGATATACTCCAGGTCATCACAATTGGATTGCCTTCCAAAATGATCAGATATTGGGATTATCACAGAATGCTACAATAAAAATATACTTTGCAGCAAGAGGTAATTGAGAACAATGTCTTCTCTATTACTATTTTTTTGTCAACAGTTAGATACCTAACATTCTATTTAGCCTAATCTTTCTAAGCATCCACTTTCCACCTGCACATTTAGATAAGGTCACCCATTTTTTCCTGTCACTTTGGAAGCGGACAAGAAAGTGGGCCGTTGACTTCCAGTTTGAGTCTCTTCACGGACAGACCGAAACCATGCACAGTTTCGATCTGTGCTCGCCATGGAGCACCCCAAGACGGCTGGTTTCGGGGCTAAGCCATCCCATAGAGGTGGTGAAGAGGGGTGAGACTGCCAGCAGGGTTGAGGAGAGCAGCATCTCTCCTCCTCAGCTGGCCATTACTCTCTTTCCCCAAGGCGGTTGCAGTGGTGGTCAGAAATGGCCACCTTAAAGAAGAACTTGGCCGGAAAAGAATGTGCAGGAGGAAGATAAGAAGAGAAAGTTTTGGCTGACCGGGTTAAACTGCAAAAGCAACAACTAAGGTACTCTGGGATTTAATCTAAAAATAAAAGTAACATTGTTCCCAAAGAAGACTTTGAAGCAGCGAAGGAGAGAGAAAAGGGAAAAGATTTGGGGTTTTTTTCTTCTCTCCCTTTCCCCATACTGACAGCTAAGAGATTTAAATAAGAAATTGGGGAAAAAATCCACTTTGACATCAATAGGCATTTAAGCCAAAAATAAAATGTCAAAGGGATAATAAAGATTTCTGGATACTTAAAAGCTTTTAAAAGCAGGAAAGGAGAGAAAAAGAATAAAAGGGCAGGATCTGGAAAAAAGGGAGGTGACTGCCTGGAATTAAAAGGAATTCACAGTAAAACCTCAACAAGACTTCTGAAAGATACATTTTAACTGAAACTTGGCAACAAAATAGTAGAACCCCAGGAAGAGAAAGCAGAAAAAAGAAGCACAAAGAAACAGCTTGGGAGTGTTTAGATTATTCGGTGATCTCTGGATTTTTGGTTATTGCATGAGAATGACTAAAATCAATCGGGTGGTTGTTTAAAAGTATTTAAAATGACAATACTTTTAGAAGAACTGAAAATGGAACTTAAAAAGTACAAAGAAGATGCACAAGAAGGGAGAGGTTCTTTTGGCTTCGTATTTCAATTCTTAGAAATGGAGATCTGGAACTATGAGAAACAACAAGAAACGTCTGCAAAACAAGAAGATTGGGACAAAGAAGAAGCCATCTTTAATGATCAAGTAATTTTATGTGGGGGGGAAAAAGGAAAGAGGGGAAAGAGAATGAAAAGTTTAAGATTTGAAAAAACAACCAAGAAAAGAAAGAATGGTTTCAAAAATAAGTATAATATTAGAAAGCAACAGAAGAGGGGAATACAGAAGAGAGAAATAGAAATAGAGAGACAAGGGGGTAAAAAGTGGAGGGAGAAGTAGAGAGGGAAGAAGGAAAGGAAAAGAAGTTATAAAGGACAGAAACAAGACATGGAGAAATGGCCTATTTAGAGATAATGGGTGAAAATTTAATTGAAAAAAGGATTCTGCAAAGGTACATAAGATAGCATTGCTATATTAGAAATAGAAATAATTTTAGAAAATATGAAACAATGTATGATTAAAATGATGGATAAAATAGTTATTGTAATCTAGTGAAATGTTTGTTAATAAATAAATGAAATAAAATGAATGAGATAATTGAATTAGGAAAGGATGGGAACATTTTAATTATTTAATGTTTTATAAAATATAAAGGAGGAGAAATAGGGGGGGAAATTAATTACAGAAAGCTTATAAGTGTTCCCAAGGAAGTATGATATTTAATTGAAAAGAAATGTTAAAGATGTTAAGATTTTAATGATTAATGACAGAACTGAATTGGAATGGAATGAGTGTTTTAATTACATATATTTATAATCATGTTTTAAGAATATAGTGTATATTTTAAGAATGTACCAAGCAGAATTCGATTGGAAGTTACATATTATATTGAATGTTACAACCTCAAGGTATATATTGAAGTTTAAATAAGAGTTGAATGCATAAATTTAAAAGATATAAAGGTGTCATACTCCAATTAGTAACTACAGGAGAAAATTTGTTTAACGAGAAAAGAAAATATGAAATTAAAACAGGACAGACAAAAGTACAAATATAATAATTTGAATTGAGATGAGATAATTAAAACAAAATTGAGAAAATTAAGAGAGGAGAAAATCTATGTAGAAAATGTAGAACTATGTGTAACTATGTGTAACTATGTAGAAAACAGTAATAAGATATGGAATAGAACATAAAAGCGAGCATAAAATTGAGTTTGTGTCTGTATGAAGAAGTATAACCCGGGACCATGCTATTTTAAAAAAAAGATGTTTTATTTGTATTATGTTTTTTTGTGCGTGTGAAAACCCAAATAAAATTTTCAAAAAAGAAAGCTGGGCCCTTCTCCCTTTGGGAAAGAATCAAATGTTTGTATTTCCCATGCCTCTGGTGCAACTAAAAGTGCCCGAGGCATCGAAATGCCAACTCCTCAGTCCAACTCTAGGGTACATTCTTTTCCACACAAAGGAAAAAAAATCAGGGGATTGCAACCATGCTGACAATGACTTCGGATTCCTGCTTTCTCCAAAAGGTCACAATATAACCCCCAACTGCCAATCAAAGAGAAACCTAGAACTCAGGAAAAATTTCCTGACAGTTAAAACAATTAATCAGTGGAATGACTTGCCTGCAGAAGTCATAGGTGCTCCACAGTGGAGGTTTTTAAAAAGAGACTGGACAACCATTTGTCTGAAATAGTATATAGGTGGCAAACCTATGGCATGCCCCAGCTCAGCTCCACCAGATATGCCCACACCTCCCGCCAGCCAGGTGACCTTTGGGTCTCTGCTGTCAACTCATAAAACATTTGTATACACGTTTTATAGTTGACAACAGAAAGAAGGGGGGGGATTTCAAGGAGCAGGCGGCAGTGTGGAATTGAAAGTACATTCCATTCCTATTTTTTTCACACACTGATAAGATGACTGAAGCTTCTGCCCAGCAAAAATCTAATTGGAGAGCATGATTGATGACTCTTCGCTATGGACAGTTTTTCATTGGATGATACACCCAGAAGGTGGGGAGAAAAGCAGGATAAAGGGTGACAGTGAATTACATATCTCAGAGTTGGCTATGCCCAGATTAGTGCTGGATGTAGAATGTTACCTTCAAATAAATCCTCTTTAGTTTTGGGAGTGTGGCTCAAGGCTCATGATTTAATTGGAGTAACTGCTGGAATCTGTAGCACATGCATGGAGGATGGGGTGCATGCGCATGGGGCATGGATACATGCTCGTGGGGCACGCCTTGCAGTCTGGGTATGTGCATGAGAATGCACTTTGGACACTCGGTGCCTAAAAGGTTCACCATCACTGGTGTGGGGTTTCCTGTTTGAGCAGGGTGTTAGACTACAAGACCTCCAAGGTCCCTTCCAACTCTGTTATTCTATTATTCAATAACAGCTGTGAAATATCCTGGAAGTGGATAAGGTGAGGTGGGGGGGGGGAAATGGCACAGAGCTTAGCATGTGTTGGGGAAGCTGTGGAGATAGTGTGGGAGCTGGGAGGTATTATGTATCTTTTAGAGATTGAGATACACATCCACTGTCTGAGAGGTTCTGATGTTCTCATTCTTTGAATGCAAGCTGCACACATCACTGCAAATGCAGCATGGAGCCATGCTCTAACCAGAACCCTGTTAGCTAGACAGAAGATCAGGATTGCTTCATTCATGGTACCATTGAACCAGAGGTGACATTTAGCAGGTTCTGACCAGTTCTGGAGAACCAGTAGCTAAAATTTTCAGCAGTTCGGAGAACCGGCAAATCCTACCTCTGACTAGCCTCGCCCCCATCTATTCTCTGCCTCCCGAGTTCCAGCTGATTGGCTGGGTCTTCTTTTGTTGCTCTGCACAGGAGAACAGAGCTGGAAAGTAGGTTAGTGGGGTGGGGAGAGAATGGAAATTTTGCAATATCATTCCCCTGCCATGCCCACCAAGCCATGCTACACCCAAGCCATGCCCACAGAACCGGTAGTCAAAAAATTTGAATCCCACCATTGTCTCTCTGCCTGGAAGGGAAGGAAATGTTTTTTTCTCCCCTATAATGGAATCTCTGCTACTATTTCTTAACAGGGCATGAGTTCTGAGATTGAGTTCAGTTTGGTGAGATGAGCTGATGCAAGCTTTCCAAATCCCTATTAAGCACAGATGAGGAAAAAGATAGAACCTCATCGATCCAAAAGCTGGTATGAATGCTCGCAGCCAGTCTTGCTTTTTGCCTGATCAACAGATGCTCCAACTGGAGCTGTTTGCTGTTGCCCCAGGTAGTAAACCACTGAACCGCATGTTGCAGCATCTGTTTGGCAGCTTAGTAAAAGATCCCTTTCGCTTAGGCTGATCTTTAAGATCCTGCTCAGCAGGAAAAATACCTTATTCTTATTCAGCCTTGAGATTCAAGGTCTTCTTGCACTTTGGTGACCCTGAATAGCCTTGGATCTTGGATCTGAATTCTGCCAGATTGTGACAGAAGAATGGGATCTCATGACAACATAGGAAGCAGCATTCAATGTGATCAGCTAGGATCTGTTTGCTGATCAGAAGTCTGTACAAAAGATATCTTTTAAGAAGAAGGGAGGGAGACATGCTTCCAGCCTCTGAACCTTGTCTAATCATGAGCAAAATCTAAGCAACTTTACCCTCCAGAAGTTAGGATATTCTTTCCAGCTTGTGCTTGTCCTTCCCCACCAAGAAATGGACTGCCACCTTAAAGAGGGCTGCTGGTGTGATTGGCAGGTGTTAAAGAGCAGAAAACTTTGTTTAGCTGCTCTTTTGGATAAGATAATCCCTAATGTGGACTCATATTTGTATTTGTCTGATTCATGCTTCTTTTTCTTTTAATGGTGATCTTGGAATCTCTGTTGGTGTTTCATCTTTTGAAGTTCCTTAGAAGAACACACAAGGATCAAAGCACAGTGAGGCATTAATCCAAGGCATGTTCATTCCACACAGCAACTAAATCTCAATCAAACTACCAGACATTCAGAGAATCCCCCAATTCCCTCTAGGACCCGTTAGACAGAATCCATCATTTGTCGATTCTTGCTGCATTACGATGGGTGGAATGGGAAGCAGTGCAGATAAGCCTGTGGGAAGAAATATCCATCTGGTTCAGTTCCAAGTGGGGAGAAAGGCAATGGAGACAAAATGGAGAGTGGAGGCTGATTGGAAAGAGGGAGGGTCTATTTATTGATGAAACAGAACCACATGGGTTATGGTTCTGATGCAGCTGACCACATGGAGTTGAGAGTGTGTGTGGAGGTTATACCTTCTCTTGGGCTTTGCACTTCTTCCTGTTCCTGTGCAAGAACATATGTATTCTATTGGCTGTTGCCAGACTCTCATGAGGCTGTGTAGGAGTTATGTAGGGGTCATAGCTGGCTCTATAGGCAAAGTACAAATCTTAGGTGTTTGTCTAAGCTAAGTTTGATTGAAGTTTCTGAAGGTGATGCAATGAAGGAGCTTGTGGGGAGACATGATAGCAGTCTTCCAATATTTGAGGGGCTGCCACAGAGAGGAGGGGATCAAGCTATATTCTAAAGCGCCTGTAGGCCAGACAAGGAACAATGGATGGAAGCTGAAGAAGGAGAGATTCAACCTGGAAATAAGGAGAAACTTTTTGACAGTGAGAACAATCAACCAATTGAACAGCTTGCCCTTGGAAGTTGTGGGAGCATCATCACTTGAGACTTTCAAGAAGAGATTGGGCTGCCATTTGTCAGAAATGGTGTAGGATCTCCGACTTTAGCGGAGGGGTTGGACTAAATGACTGAAAAGGTCCCTTCCAACTCTGATTATCTGTTATCCATGTTCTGAAAGGGTGTTGGGTAATTCCTATTGTGGCTTAATGGCTTTCCTCCTGTTTTGGCTCTTGGGTGAAGGTATTTGCTTATGAATAGAGCTACCTAGATATTTGGCTTCTTTCAATTGCTCTTTATCTCTTAAGTGCTGATATCTGCTGAGGGCTATTAAGGAAGGTGGCATCTGCTTTCTGTCTCCAAGAGCATGTTTCTCCATTTCTCCTTTTACGGAAATATAATATTCTGCCTTTTTAAAAAACATTTCCTAAAATATTTCATTCTTCTAAAAGAGGGGTGGGTTCTAACTTTGTACAAGCCTAAAAACAGAGACTGACTAGACTACAGCAAAGGACCAATGGTAAAGTCCTTTACCAACATGCCATATCAAAATTGCTTGGAGTCAAAACCCTGATCTAAGGTGTGACTTCTAGTATTTATTGGGTCCTGTCATTTAGACCAGGTCCATGGTTGTAAGGTGACCAAACACTGCTGAGATGCAGATACAACATCACTCATAAGGTTGCTAAGCTCTATTTGCCTCATGTATTCCACAGCTCATCTGATAATGAAATTAAGCATGTGAAGCAGGGATGTCCCCATGTCATAGGAATTCCTCTTCTAATTTTCAAGATTCTGTATTTACCACAAACCAGCTTCAAAAATGAGACCCAGTTTAATATAGTGATTGAGGCATCAGGCTAGAGATCCAGGAGATCAGGTGAGCTCTAATCCAATTTGGGCACAAAACCTCAGTGATCTTGAATTAGTCACCTTATCTCAGCATAGGAAGTTGGCAAGGGCAAACCACTTCTGACAACTCTTGTCAAGAAATTACAGATTAATCCAGTCAGGAATTGACATGAAGGTACCCCCCCCCCAAAAAAAAGATAAAACATATCTTCCTGAAATCTGTCATTTTTTTTTCCTTTTGTTTCCTGCCAGCTGTCTCGGAATTGACAGTCTATATAGTCTAGAAATAATAATATGTTAAATATTAAACCAATTCTGGATTAATTTTGTATGAATTGTTTTTAGTTAGGTTTCAGGAGCAAAGCCTCAATTCCTGGCTCTTGATCCAGACTCTTGGCTAGGATATTTGAAGCCTCTTCTGGGCAGCATGCTTCTTATTTTTGCTACTTTTAGTTCCTTGGACTGGTTTTTTCCACCCGTTTTTTTACTCGAACCGTCTCGAGTCACTAGGAGTCAGGCACTGTACAAATGTAATGATTAAATGTTCCTCATTATTTTGTACATTTTTCTGATTGTTTTATCATTGTATTATAATTACTTGGTTTAAGATAATAACATCCAAAGTATAACACTAAGGCATAAATAAATATGAAATCATGGATTAATGAAAAAACCATGACACATCACAATGTCAATGTAGCACTGAAGAAAGCAACAACAGTTTGTACTCTATTTCTGGGTTTTACAGGAAAGGCCATTTGGTGCACCGAAAAAATCACTCTCAATCATTATCAAGAACCTGTTCTAGAGAAACAACTTGCCCACTTTCCCCAAAGGCAACAACACCATCTGCAGATGTGAATATTTTGTTTGGGTTTTACATGGTGCATAAACTGCTGGTGCATCTTTCCCTTGGCCACACACAGCAGAAATGTGTGAAGGTAATTTTAAAAGCTTAACAACAACTTTCATTTTAGTTATTGGAACAAAGGAGGAACGATAATTTCAATAAACAGGCCAAATACAGACCACCTTTAAAGTGCTACAATGATCTTTATTTCTATTGATACAGGTATCGTATCAATTTCTCACCAGATCTGGCCAAACCAATTTCTGTAAAATTTGTTAAAAGCTGCCTCTTGGTAAAGAAACAGATAGGTATTTGTTTTATGAACCCATTTTATGAACTTTCTTGCCACAGTTATTAAGTGAATTACTGCAGCAGTTGGTACAGGGGTCAGCAGCCAGCGGCTCTGGAGCTGCATGTGGCTCTTTCATCCCTCTGCTGCGGCTCTGTCTCTCAAAATATGCATTGCAACTGTCAATGTGCAACACCTTCCAGCATGTAATTTATTGAGCTTTTCAACCCCAGGTAAGCTAACCATGGATAAATTCAAGAAAAGTTAAGTTTCAGAAGAAAACAGAATCTTTAATTCAACTATACATGGAAGTTTTGTGGCCACTCAGGAAATAGTTAGGCATTTGTGGCTCCTGGTGTTTTCTTTTCTGTGGGAAACAGGTCCAAATGGCTCTTTGAGTGTTTAAGGTTGCCAACTCCTGAGTTAGTAGCACAGTTATTAAGTGAATCTGGCTTCCCCATTCACTTTGCTTGTTAGGAGGTTGCACATGACCCCAGGATACTGCAATCATCATAAATATGAACCAGTGACCAAGCATCAAAATTTTGATCATATGTCCATGAGGATGCTGCAATGGTTGTTAAGTGTGGAAAATGGTCATAAGTCACTTTTTCCAGTGATGTAACTTCAAACACTGACTAAATGAACTGTTTTAAGTGGAGGACTACTGTAAGGATTTTCACAAATAAGTCGCTAAAGGAGTTGAAAAATCAGGATTCCTGACAACCTGTGCTTGCTGTTTTTCCTTTGCAATGTGTGCAGAGGGTGACAGACCATCATTTTGGGGTGACTTACAAACTGGTTTTCTCCATGTTTTGTACCTGAACTCGGAATATTTGCTAAGTTTACAGGTCATTACTATTATTTCTTCTTAAACCGCTGAGAAGTTGTGGTCTGCTTTGTGTACCAGGTCCATTCTGTGAGAGACTTCATTTATTTATCATATTTGGAAAGAAGTCCATGCCATGGAAATGCAAATGCTCCATTGGATATTGGGCATCTCCCTTCTTCACCACATCACAAATGACACCATTCAACAGCATTTTAGTATGACACCAATTGCAAAGAAGATGAGAAAAGGCCGGCTCCACTGGTATGGAAATGTCCAAAAAGCAGCACTTTCCATCATTGCCAAAAAAGCCTATCAACTAGAAGTCAATGGCTGGCAACCTCATGGGCATCCAAAACAGATATGGCAAGACACTATCAACAAAGACATGCAAGCTGTGGGCCTGCACCATGGAGACATAGCTGACCGCGCAAAGTGGCATTCAATGATCCAAAGAGCGGACCCTGCATCTACAGGAATACATGGAGGAGGAGGAGGAGGAGGAGGAGGAGGAGGAGGCGGAGGGGCAAGCAAAACACATATGGCAAGACACTATCAACAAAGACATGCAAGCTGTG
>BLBF01000016.1:28844150-28864451 GCA_015471245.1 Laticauda colubrina
GAGGAGGAGGAGGAGGAGGAGGAGGAGGAGGAGGAGGAGGAGGAGAAGAGGAGGAGAAGAAGAAGAGGAGGAAGATAGTAGTCATAGTTGTAGTAGTAGTAATAGTAGCTTGGAAAGAAGTTCATTTGGACTAGCCTTTGCAGCTTCTAAAACTTCTGGTTGGTAGAGGGAACCAACCATTAAAATTTTGTCTCTGAAGGTTGACAGCAGCACTTAACATTGACCATGCATTCAATCTGACTTTGAACTACAAATCTCATAGACCACAAACCGTGGTTAGAACACTGGCCTAATTTGTAAGGTCCCCTCCCCTTTTTTTCTGAAACTTTTTCTTCTGCAACTTCTTGCTAGATGGACAATTCAGGAACATCTGAAAGCATGGCTCAGTCTCCTGCAACATTTTGAAGAGTTACAGATAGTCCTCAAACTTGTAAGAGTTTGTTTAGTGTCCATTCAAAGTTACAACAGTGCTGAAAAAAATGACATGACCATTTTTCAGAGTTACGACCTTTACAGCATCTCCATGATCATGTGATCAAGATTCGCTTGCTTGGCAACTGCTTCATATTTATGACCATTGCAGTGTCCCAAGGTCACATGATCACTTTTTGTGACCTTCCAACAAGTCAAAGTCAATGGGATAGCCAGATTCACTTAAAAACAGGGTTAGTAACTTGCGGTGATTCACTTAACAACTGTGGCAAGAAAGGTCATAAAATGAGGCAAAACTCACTGAGAAAATGTCTCACTTAACAGAAATTTTGAGCTCCATTATGGTCATAAGCCAAGGACTACCTGCACCACAAAATCTTATTCAGCTTATTCATTTACTTGATGTGTGGACCTCAACTCACAGATTTTCCCAGCCACCATTCCAGGAGTTGAAATGTACACATTAGAGTAACCAAGTTTGAGAAACACTGATTTACTTGTTAAGTGGAGAGATGCCATTGTTATAAACAGTACGAGTTTGCATATGGAATGACCTATGACAATAACTTGAAAACAGCAAAGAATTTTATTTTAAAAAAAATTTTTTTGTATTTGCAAACATAAATACACAAAAGGTGAACTCAGAGTGAAACATCCACCAACTTCTTACCCTCTTACACAAATTAACTGCCCCCTTCCCCTTTTTGGCACAGCATTTTGGCAAAGCATTTTACTTTTTATAGCATTTATTTCCCCTAAAAGTGCCCTCCATCTATGTTAATCATAGCCAACTTCTTGCTAGCACAAGATCTACTATTCTTGTACATCCTCTGTTTATGGTTTCAGTTGGCATTTAGCTTGCTGAGATTTGTGGTTTTAGCTATGAAGAGCTACCTAGTTTCAAAACAGCTTATAATTGTTCCATTTAACATACATATCAAATATTTATTTTAGAAACAATACTGACTCCATTTTCTTTGCATATGACAAATTCACATTTCCTCCTCTTTATTGATTTCTTAATCTTTTAAAATTCCTAGTTCCCAGGTGTTGTCTCTAGAATAACTATCATAGCAGAGGCCTTTCCTCATACAATTCACAAACTTCAACCTTGCTCGTGAAATTAGAAATCTATACAATGTATTTTTTTATAGGCAAGCCTGTCTTCTTACAGGCTAGCCTAACTAGCCTGTAACTAGGACATACAAAACCTTTGCTGGACCAATACTCGAATACACCTCATCTGTCTGGAATCCGTGCTGTATATCGGACATTGATACAATCGACCGAGTCCAAAAGTATTTCACAAGAAGAATACCACACTCCTCTGCTCGCAACAGAATACCCTATATCACCAGGCTTGAAATTTGGGGCTTGGACAACCTTGAACTAAGGCGCCTATGGTTGGACTTAAGCCTAGTAAGACAAAATTATCTGCTACAATGTCCTACCAGTCAAGACTACTTCAGTTTCACCCATAACAATACAAGAGCACACAATAGATACAAACTCAAGGTTAACCACACCAAACTTGAATGTAGGAAATACGACTTCAGCAACAGAGTGGTCAATGTCTGGAATACTCTTCCTGACTCTGGTTTTTTCCCCCAAACCTCAAAAACTTTTAACCTTAGACTGCCTACTATTGACCTCACCCCTTTCCTAAGAGGTCTGTAGGGGGCATGCATAAGCGCACCAACGTGCCTACCATCCCTGTCCTATTGTTTCTTTTTATTGTTCTAACATGTATCCATCTCATGTATTCATAACTATGTTTATACTTATACCTGTTATCTTATAATCGCTTGACAAATAACATTAATAAATAAAACATAAAACAATACAAGAGCACACAACAGATACAAATTCAATGTTAACCGCTCCAAACATGATTGCAGAAAGTATGACTTCAGCAAGAGTGGTCAATGCCTGGAATGCACTATCTAACTCTGTTCCGTCCGGAAAAACGCGAGGTAAACCGGGTTCCAACAACAAAGTCTTTATTAGTTAACACAGTTAAGAAACAGAACATTGGCTCAAGCCACGGCAGCCTTTTTATAGGGTTTTGTCTGCTGGCTTGTAGCCAATGACAGGTATTTAGTTTTGCTGCCTTTTTGACAGCTTTGTGGATTGGTTCCTATTGAACCAATCCCCATTCAGGTTTTTGTAGCCAATCAGAATCCTGTATTAGGAATCTACTATTCTTTATACAGAACACCCCTCCCCTCTTAGTTTAGTCCTACATGGTGACGGAGTCGCGCAGGTAGGTGGGGCTTCTTTTGACTCGACTGGACTTGCGCGGTTCATTTCTGTTGAAGACTTCGACCAGTTTGGATGGGGTTGCTGTCTCTCCGGTCCTTCTCCATGGAACCGCCTGGAAGGGTGAGTCAGCCATTTTACTGCCGCCTGAGTTTCTTAGGCCGGCGGTTTTGCCGCTCCCTCCTGTTTTCTCCGGGCAGGTCGAGCTGGCCTGGCTGGCCCTTTCGAGTGGACTCTTATCGCAATTTTCTTCTAACTCTAAGTCTCTTTTTTGCTCTTTTTGTTTGTTATTGTAATCTGTGTTTAATTTAAACGGTTCTTTATTATTTTCTCGTATTTCCCCCCCCTCCTTGGTTTGATTTTCGTCGTTTTTTAATATTTGTGGTTGTGTGTTTGTACTTCTTTCTATGTTTCGGGAGCGAAGCTGGTCTATGTGCCGCTTCCATTCCCTGCCGTCATCTATGGTTAGTCGGTAGGACCGGGGGCCTGTAATTTGTGTGATTCTTCCTGGAAGCCATAATGGGTCCCAGTAAAATTTTTTGCATAGATTAGGTCGTCTATTTCAAATGTCCTGAAACAGGTGGAGGAGTCGGGGGGGGGGGTTTCTGGTGTATAGTTTGGGTGCAATCTGTCCAATTGCGACCTCAGTTTTCTTCCCATTAGTAATTCCGCCGGACTTTTGTTTGTCATAGCACTGGGTGTGATATGCTGGAGGGTGAGTAGGCGATTTATTTTATCTTGGACATCCCCAATGTCCATTTTTTCTAACCCTTCTTTGGTAAACCTGACCATTCTCTCTGCCCTGCCATTTGCAGCTGGGTGGGCCGGCACGGTTAGGGCATGTCTTATACCTAGGGAGGCGAGGTATTGTTCGAATTGGATACTCGTTAATTGTGACCCGTTGTCGGACACTAGGACGTCCGGCAGGCCATGGGTTGCGAAGAGTTTGTCAAGTTGTTTAATAACGGTTTCAGTTGTCGTAGATGGCATAAGTTTAACCTCCAGCCAATTAGAGTATGCATCTACGACAATTAGGAAAGTATGCCCCTTAGTAGGGCCTGCAAAGTCAATGTGGGTTCGTGACCAGGGGCCTCATGGGGTTTCCCAGTCCTTTATGGGTGCTTTTGGTGGGGAAGGCCTTATTCTTTGGCATTTGTTGCAAGAATTTACCCAGTATTCGATGTCCCTATCTATACCCGGCCACCAGACATAGCTTCTAGCAAGGCTTTTCATTTTAACAATTCCAGGGTGGCCTTCGTGAAACATACCCAGGACCTTAGCTTGTAATTTGAAAGGGATAACTACCCAATCACCCCACAACAAACAACCTTTTTGAATCGAGAGTTCAGTTTGTCTGGTCCGGAAAGGTTTAAAGTTCTCAGTTTTTTTATTTTCCGGCCAGCCTTTACCTACCCAGTTCAGTACACGGGCAGTCAATGGGTCCCTTGCGGTGGCTCTGGCGACATCATTCGCAGATATGGGTAGATCGGGGCATGTCTCTATCTGCAAAGTGGTCATTGTCGGTGCCGGGTCTTCCTCTATAGTTGATAATGGTGCTCTGCTCAACGCGTCTGCATGGGAAATTTGTTTCCCGGAGCGATGTGTCAGACTATAAGAATAGGCTGCTCGGAATTCTGACCATCTAGTCATTCGCGGAGACAAAATGTTCGGTGTTGGTTTGTTTCCCGCCAAAATTCCCAGTAGCAGTTTATGGTCCGTTACTATCAGAAATGTTCTTCCATATAGATACTCATGGAAGCGTTTCACTCCGGCGACGATTGCCAGGGCTTCTCTGTCCAATTGACTATAATTATGCTCGGTTTTAGACAGAATCTTTGAATAGTATGCGACGGGTGCCTCTCTCCCATCTGGCAATTGGTGGCTCAGGATGGCACCGACTCCAAACGGTGAGGCGTCGCAGGTCACCATCAATGGAAGTGTGTTACTAAACTGGATAAGAACGGTGTTTGATGTTAATAAGTTTTTTATTTTTTGGAGGGCTTTCTTTTCTCTATAACCCCAAGTCCAAATTGTTTTTTTATCCAGTAATCGGTGTAATGGTTCCGCTATTGTTGCTTTGTGGGGTAGGAACACGTTATAAAAATTTATTATGCCTGTAGTTAATAAAATAATAAAAATTTATTATGCCAAAAATGCCTGTAGTTCAGTTTTGTTCCTTGGTTCTGGTGCGTCTTTAATAGCTTTGACTTTTTTAGCAGTAGGGTGTATACTCTCTCCGTCTATTAAAAAGCTCAGGAATTCGACGCGATCAGTCATTAAACAGCATTTTTCTTTTTTTACTTTAATGCCAGATTCTCTGAATTTAATTAGTACTTCTTTTAGTCTTTTTTTTTAGCTGGGTCGCATCTTTGGCCGAAATTAGGACGTCGTCGAAGTATGGCACGACCCCTTGTATACCATTCAATAAGCGTTCCATGAGGCTCTGGAAAACGCCTGGGGCTACACTCACTCCAAATGTTGCATTTGAATGCCCCTTTGTGGGTCACTATTGTTTGTGCTTCAGCCGTTAAGGGGTCTACTGGGAGCTGTTGGTGAGCTTGCGCTAGATCTAGTTCAGTGAAAACTTTTCCTCCCCCAAGAGAATGTAATAAGTGTTGTATGACTGGCACCGGGTATGCGCTTTGTTGCAATGCGTGGTTCAGGGTAGCCTTGTATTCACCACAGATTTGAACCAACCCGTCTGGTTTAATTGGTGTTACGATTGGCGTTTCCCACTTAGCATGGTCAACAGGTTCTAAAACCCCTTGGTCTATTAGTTTATTTAGTTGTTCCTCTATTTTTGCTTTCAGAGCAAAAGGAACTCGTCTGGCCTTTAGTCTCATAGGGGTTACCTGGGGGTCTAGACTAAAGGAAATTGGGGTCCCCCGATACCTGCCTAGGGAGCCGTCAAAAACGTCCTGGAACTCTTGGATCAGGTTTTCTTCCCAGTCGGTTGCAGCCACCTGGTCTACTCCGGTCATCCCAATGCCCAATGGTGCGAACTATTCGATGCCCAGGAGGCTTGGTCGGTCTTGGTCGACTATTGTCAATGGTAGTACTTTGACATGTTGTTTGTAGGTGACTCAGAAATGTCCTAAGCCTACTACAGGAATTCGGTTTCCTTGGTAGTCCTTGAGGGTTAATTTTTGTCTCTGGAGTTCTTTGAGTTTGGTATCTGGAACCAGTTGTTTGATGGTGTCCCATGACACCATTGATAGGAAGGACCCAGAGTCTACCTCCATTTCTCAGGGATTGCCTTCTATTTTTACAATTATTTTTACTTTCTTCCCGCTTTCCGTCTGAGCGCTTCCGATAGTGAAAGTCTGGTGTGCTTTCTCTCGGTTAGTGGCTCGCTTGTTCCGCTGCCATTTTCTCTCAGTCTGTTTTGGCTCAGCTTGTGCGGGGGAGTTGTTGCGTCTGTTTGGGCTGTAATTTTTTTTATTTCTGCAGACTTTCTCGATATGCCCCCTTTTCTTGCAAGCTCTGCAAATGGCATCGAGGAATCTGCAATCGGCTCGAGGATGGTTTCCTCCGCAGCCAAGCGCATTCCAGCCAATTTCTTTTTTCGCGCCCTTTCTTGTTGGCGTACAGGCGGTGGACTTCGTCGTCTTCCTCCCCGGATTCTGACATCTCGTCAAAATCTTTGTGGTGAGTGGTGGTGGTAAATTGTTTCTTCCCTCTGGCCAGGCTCATTTCCTCGTTGTTCGCATTCATCTGTTTCATTTTGACCGCCGATTTTTTCGCGGCTTCTGTGGCTGTGGCTTCTGTGATGGCTTCGGCTACGGTTATGTTGGGTTTATTGAGCAGCTTGCTCTGTACATTAGAGTCTCTTAAACCCAGTATTACTTGATCCTGCATTGCTTCATCTAAATTCAGAAACTCGCACGCTCCCCCTATTTGTCGGAGGGCTGCCACAAAATCAGCGATGGTTTCGCCTTCTTTCTGGTCTCTTAGATAAAATTCGTGCCGCTTGATAAGATTTGACACCACCGGTGCATAGTGGGCCTTTAGCATTCTTTGGAGCTCTGGCCAAGTCAATTGTTTCACATCTTGGGGCTTCACCAAAGCCTTGGCCATTTTGAAGATTGTGGGCCCGCAGTGTGTCAAGAAAACAGCTCTCTTACGCTGGTCTGAGATCTCTTCCATCTCGTTACTTTCCAAATACATCTGGAAACGGTCTACGCAGGATTCCCAATCCTCTTCAGCGGGATTGAAGGATGCGGGCGGCGCGTTGTTTCCAGCCATTGTTCTTCGTCTGGTTTTATTTGTTGCCGCGTGCTCAGTCTCGCGTTTAGGACGATCCCATACTCGTCGCCAGTGTTCCGTCCGGAAAAACACGAGGTAGACCAGGTTCCAACAATAAAGTCTTTATTAGTTAACACAGTTAAGAAACGGAACATTGGCTCAAGCCGCAGCAGCCTTTATATAAGGTTTTGTCTGCCGGCTTGTAGCCAATGACAGGTATTTAGTTTTGCTGCCTTTTTGACAGCTTTGTGGATTGGTTCCTATTGAACCAATCCCCATTCAGGTTTTTGTAGCCAATCAGAATCCTGTATTAGGAGTCTACTATTCTATATACAGAACAAACTCTGTAGTTACATCCTCTAACCCCCCCCCCCACTCCTTTAACCTCAAACTATCCACTACTGACCTTACTCCATTCCTAAGAGGTCTGTGCATAAGTGCACCATTGTGCCTCCCGTCCCTGTCCTGTTGTCCCCATTGATTTGTACCCATTTCCTGTATCCTTACTCATGTTTATACGTATACCTATTATCTTGTAAGCGATTGACAAATCAAATAAATCAAATAAAAGTTGATGTCAAAACAATAAACTCTGTTTCCCACGCCATTAAAAACGGAAACGACCGCCGCTTTCCTGAAGAATATGCACAAATAACATTTGTCTTCTGCCTTTCCTTTCAAAAAAATAATAATAATAATTTACAGCCGTATCTCTGAACATAGCACGTGCGCCGCTTCTTTTCGCGCTGTGCGGAAAACAAAAAAACAAAAAAAAAAAAACCCCGAACAATTCTGGGCAAACTAAGTTTTTATAAAAACTACATTTCCCAACATGCAAAGCACGCTAAAGGCGCAAGGCTTGTTTTTTTTTTTTTGTTGTTTTTTTTCCTTGCACGTGGATGGAAGATGGCCGCGTTTGCGGACCTGAGTATCCTCTACTTGCCGGAGAAAGAAGCCTTGCAGAAGTTGGTGGAGGCTGCCGCGCACCGTGAGTTTAGATCGAGATGCTTTTTATGAAGGCGAGGCTCCGCAATTTCCAGGTTTAATCGAAATCCATTATAAGTACTAACCTAAACCGGAGATTGTGGATTTTCCTTTTGGCCATTCAATCTCGCCATCTCCAGATTGTGCGAATGGTTGTGTCGAGTTAGGAGGTCGAGAGGCAAATTTGCTTTCAAATCTAAATAGAAATAGCACAAGCATTCCTCTTGGAAGATTAGAACAGTATGTGAAATGCTTTTGATTATTACCCATTGCTGCCTATTTCCCCATTGTTAATGTTTTCACAGACTGAAGTGAAAAAGTTGCATGGAGGTTAAATTCTCTTCTTTAAAATAATACATACTCTGGATGTGCTCAGGGACCATAATGCCACATTAATTTTTTTTTAAAGTTATGACTACAAAAAGAGAAAACCACAGCTCTAAGACCTGATGTAAGTTAGAATAGCCTCAGACATGTCCATTGAATTTTGAAGATTTGAATATATATAGTAAAAAAATTAAGAAAAAGCTAGATATGAACAAATTCAAAAGCTGTAATCTAGAGGGTTTTTTTTTTGAATGTGCATGTGTGTATAATATTTTGAAGATTGTGTTAACTATTTCATGTATTTATTTTCATCCTGCCTTCATTATTATTTTTATAAATAACTCAAGGCAACTCACATACCTAATACTCCTTCCTCCTCCTAGTTTCCCCATAACAACTAACCTGGGACATAGGTTGGGCTGAGAGACTGACTGATGCCTAAGGCAGAATTAGAACTCCAAATCTCCTGGGTTTAGTCTGGTGCTTTAACTTGGCCCAGACAATCTCACAATTTTAGTTTTAACTTTTTATCATCATTTGTTGGAATTGATACCTGCATTACCAAACATATAATATTATTTGGGCTCTTTTACTTAATTACTAACTTGTTCTTGACACTCTGCAAAATGATTGTAAAATTTATCTTAAGCCTATTGGATCTTCAGATGGAAATAATTTTGTTTACAATTGTGTGTAATTCAGTCCAAAGTCTCAATTTCTTTTGGAGCCTGAAAATTAAAAAAAAAATGTATATTCATAAATTGTGTAATTACAATTCAGAATAAGACAGAGGAAATCATCTAGTATACATGGAAAGCCGCATGTATACTCCGCAGGGTAGCTAAAATGTTTTTTTTCCTTTTTGAATATCCTGCTTCTCTTGATTAACTGTATTATGTTTTCTTTTTTAAGTTGGCTATTCAAGTGTAGCAATCAATTATGTTGTCAACTATAAAGAAAAGAAAAAAGTAAGTCTTCTCTCTGAAACATTTACTCTTTATGACCTTATGTGGTTGATGCCTTTGCAGGCTGTAAGAGTGACTTCCTTCTCCACGGACAAAGAGTGCTAGAGCAGAACAAACACAAGAGTATTGTGATTTCTGTGCATTAGATAATCAGTTTGCTTTACTTTATTTTACAAAAACATGGATCTTTTTTGAATGGCTAGAAAACTGAGCAGGCAGACTTAGTTGGGTTATTTATTTATTCATTCCTATTTCATATTTCTTAACCACCTATCTCCCTCAGAAGATGGGTTAAGAAGCTGTTTTTGTTTTTTACTGGACAAAAGATGGTGTAATATTTGTGTCTTGGCAGTGATAAATCTTTGTGTGGCAGCAAAGTGAATGTGGAGATAGTTGAACCAGCCATGAAAATCTGGGGAAAGAAACAGCCACTAATAATTACTAAGGTATTCTTAATATAAGACCCCAATTTCAAAGGATTTGCACAGCCTTGCTTTGTGTAGTGTTTATACCAATGTTTTTCAAACTTGGTAATTTTAAAATGTGTGGGCTTCAACTCCCAGAATTCTGTGTGGGGGATTCTGGGAATTGAAGCTCAAACACATTTAAAAGTTGCCAGGTTTGAAAAGCAGGCTTTATATAGGTACTTCTTGCCAATCAACCATTCAAAGATAACAATGGACCTCCCCAGAGTGACCTACAACCTGTTTTCTAAGTTCCGAGGGCCTGTGGTCACATGAATTGGATTTGTAAATTTACCACTTACAGCAAACCCAATTTTTGATATTTTTTTTACCAGTTCCTGGTATCCATTTCCTATTTTTGTCAAAAAAAAATACCCATTGGGGAAAATGGATTCATATAACAACTGCAGTGCTCATTTAACAACTGACATTTTTTTAACAACTACCACAAACAAAGATCATAAAATGTGCTGTGGTCATGTCATGATTTACCATTGTAATTTCTGGCTCAATTATGGTTGTAAGTTGAGGACAATCTGTATAGAGACTCTTACATGCATATACACATACTGTTGATGTGACAGAATTCACTATTCTCAGCTAGAGATGATGAAAGATGAATCTTCAGGATGTTCAGGGAGCACTAGTTTGAAGGAAGGGCCAGTCAGTTAACTGACTGTCAGAGTATCTGCATTATCCAAATCCTTGAACCATAAGGTTCCACATCATTTCAAACTGGGGTGGCAGCTGAGCTGCATTTTAGGCTTTTAAGAACTCACAAATATCTACCTTGGCAAATAAGAGAATACAATAAAACTAAAACCAAAGTCATGGTGAGCATTCTTAGACCATCAGCATTTTTTTCAGTCTTGCTGGTTGCAGTGAGAAAAAAAAAATGTAAGGGAACAGCTGGATTTTGTGAGATTCCACATTCATGAATGTTGGTTAGTAGATTGCCATTGTGGGGTTATTAATATTTCCTTGGATAAGTCCAGTGCATTCATTCCAGGCTTTCATAGATGTGTACAGAATTCAATTATAAAAAAAAATATCCTCTCTTGCTTATCTGTCCTATAACTGAAACCCAAACAATTATTCAGTGATTTGCAGAATTGATCAATATAGAATAGATCAACCGTTGATGGCTATGAAAAGAAAGTATAGATTATAGAAATAACTCTTCGTGTCAGTTGGCTTTTTTGTTGTTTATTTCATAATTTGTTTCAGTACAGCTTTGCATACAAGTTATCTGTTGGGGGGGGGTTCTGTTGGTGTGTATATTTGTGATTTTTTTTCTTTATATCTGTTCCTAGGAAATAGTCAAGCCAATAACTCCTGCAGAACTGTTTTCATCTTTGCCTCTTGTACAGGTATGCCTATGTATTTGAAACCATTGTATTCTGAAATGCAGATATCACCTGTTAGGCTTCATTGAGATTGTGACATTATTTTGTTTCCTTGAAAGAAATTCCATTGAACTTTCATATCCAGGAATTATGGTCTGGTTATACACAACAAACAAGTGGAATGAGCAGAATGTGCTTAGAATGTGGAAGATAGGCCTTTTTTTAAAAAAAAAAAAAGTTGCTTAGATTTATTGTAATTGAAGTGGTATGGAAGCATTCAGAATAAGCAAATTGCTTTATTTAAAAATCCCTGAAAATCCAAACTGTTAGTTGTGAAGTCGTGTCTGACCCATCGCAACCCCATGGACAACATCCTCCATGCCATCCTGTCCTCTACCATCTTCTGGAGTCCATTTAAGCTGACACTGACTGCTTCAGTGACTCCATCCAGCCACCTCATTCTCTGCCGTCCTCTTCTTCTTTTGCCCTCAATCGTTCCCAGCATTAGGCTCTTCTCCAGAGAGTCCTTCCTTCTCATTAGGGGGCCAAAGTATTTGAGTTCATCTTCAGGTCAGGCCTTCTAAAGAGCAATCAGGGTTGATCTCCTCTAGGACTGACCGGTTTGATTGCCTTGCAGTCCAAGGGATTCACAGGAGTCTTCTCCAGCACCAGCTAAATTACGTAGTATATTTTAGGCTGTCAGTCCCAAAGATGCCAGTTCTATCTCCCATAGGTACTAAAGATAGCATTTAGGACATTCTAATTTGAATATAAATTGTATTGATATGAAACAAAATGATCTATGTTTGTTGTTATTATTCCTGATTTATTTTATATTCCCCTCTTCTGTCACATTCTAAGGAGGACTCATGAAAGACTCTGAATTTGTACCTTTAAATCCTGGGTGGTTTTCAACATTTTTGTTTGGTCTTGTTTTGTACATTTTACTCTGATGTTATCTGCTCAGGATCCATTAGAACTGAGGCAAAATGTGAATATGGAAACGAAATAAAGTAAATAACCATGGTATAGAATGCCCTGTGACTGATGCTTGGTAGCTATCAACTCAAACATGATCTATTTAGGATATTCCCCTCATAGAAAACTTGGACTCATTCCAAGCAAGCATTAGGTTGCTGTCCTGGATGTCTGGGCTATTTATGGGCAGAATAATATTTTAATTTTGGAATGGTCCAGCTAAATGAAATTCATGTGCTTGTGGAAGAATTATGTAAAGAGTAAGGAAGATGGAGATATCCAGGAACCATTACTTAGCGAAAAGGAACTGAAAAGATTTTTTTTTAAGGTTTAGATAACATTAGGATGTGGCTGAAGCAAACATCTCCAAAATTCATTGGCGAATAAGAAGAAGATACAGCACCTAATCAGACCTGCAAATTTCTCTCATTATTGCCCATTTCAATTGAAGTAGATTTAGCTTTCCTGTGGAGTTGATCTGATCTGGTCTACCAAATGAGACTGGCAGGTTTTCTGCATTATACCATTTAAACCAAAGCCCAAACAGATGAGAATGAGGTACCACTGATAGGGCTGGTCCTGTCATTACATAAAATAAAGCAGTTGTTCCTGATGGGAAGTTTATAAGCTTATGTGCGGTAGGAAATGATCAATCGTTTGCTTTATTATGGTTTTACTTCCACAGATAAGAAGAAAACCTTGTGAGGTCTTCCTGCCTTTACTGATTCCAATCTAGGGGGATTTTTTTGTTGCTTTGCTTCTCTGCCAAAATGTTGCTTTGCTTCTAAAACATTTATTAGTATCACAATAATTGCTAGGCCTGAAGACTTGGCTCTGCCAGTTGGCCTGGGGACCCAATAGGGAAATACCACAATGGTAATTAGCTAACTCCACCTCCCCGCAGTGCTTCCTACTCCTCCTCTGCCCATCTTTTTAATTATTGTACCTTTATTGTTTATTTTTATTGTTTCATTGCTATTATTTTTGCATTTTGTTTTTTTATTATTTTTTGTTTTACCATTATATGCTGCCCAGAGCAGCCCTACAAGCGAGATTGGTGACAAATGGATTCAATCAATCAATCAATCAATAAATAGGAATAACCACTGAGAACCAGAAGGGTGGGGGGTCAAGATGGAAGATAACTGTGTGATTAAACCATACCCCTTTTTATAGGTGCTGCAAGTGTGACATATAAAAAGGGGCGGAGCTACATTGTCAGCAGCATCTTGTCCTGTTTGAGCTCTCCGGAAACATTAATGAGCAGATCAACTTTAAGGAATCTTTAGCTTACACACACATAAACAAACACACACCAAATATTTCCTCAATAACAGGAGTGGAAAACAAATGGAAAAGTACAGTAGTAAATGATAATGAGGAAAATGAACAAAGTAAACCTTAAAGTAATTAAAATGTCAAACACCACCATCTCTACTACAAGGGTGTCAAATTTGCGCCATCACAGCATTGTCACCTGACACATTGTGACTTTTTTCCCTTCGCTAAACTGGGCGTGGGCATGGCCAGCATATGACCCGTCTGGCCTGTGGGCCACAAGTTTGACAGCCCTGACCTATTACAACTGAATAATATTGATTTACTTATTAATCAAGTTTATATAGTCTCCTTATCTCACAAATGACTCTGCATAAAAGCTTAGTAGTACTTTCCTAATTGTGGCATCAAAACAAATGGAGGTTGTAAAGTAAAACAAAAAAGTTGTGGACTTTCTCGTCTTTACATAGAGTAAAATAACATATAGAGCTGTGTTTGCTTTCAAGGTGAGCTGTCTGATTAAGAAGACAATAGGAGCCGTAGGTTTTCTGAATTAAGGAAAGGGCATGCCTCTGTGGTAGTGAAGATTTGTGTAGACTCTTATTGAGAATAAAGTATCCTTCAATAAAGAGTAGACGTCTTGCTGCCTAGGTTTCTTTTCTCACAGGTTTTTCTTTACAGGGGAAATCCAAGCCAATTAAGATTTTATCAAGGCTGACGCTAGTGGTTTCTGATCCATCCCACTGCAACGTTCTAGTAAGTTTGTAAAGCCATTTTTGCAAGCTGCTTTGCTTCACAATCCTTTCTTAAGGAAGGGGTGTGTGATATGTCTTTCCGCTTGGTAATAAGAGGGAATAGCTGAAGACGGTTTTCGCTTTCTCATATTGGTGACCAGTGGAACTCTGTTCCATTAGAAATAGGAAAGGGTAAATTTTAATTTATTGTTGTTGCTGTTGTTATTATGGTTAATCTTCAATTCAAATGATGATGATGATGATGATGATGATGATGATGATGATGATGATGATGATGATGATGATTGGATTAATCATAGTTCTAGTCCTGCCTCAGAAATGAAGGCTGGTTGGGTGACTTTGGCTCAGTCATTCTCTCAGCCTAAACCTACCTCACAGGATTGCTGTTGTGGGGAAAGAGGATGAGGAAGGAGTATTAGGTAGATTGCTGCTCTGAGTTATTTATAAGAATAATAAAAAGTGGAATAAAAGTAAACAGATAAAATAATGTAAAAACCTTTGATAGAGCTTTTTGGAAATATTTTCCCATTTTAAAC
This sequence comes from Laticauda colubrina, assembly GCA_015471245.1. Lineage (NCBI taxonomy): Eukaryota > Metazoa > Chordata > Lepidosauria > Squamata > Elapidae > Laticauda > Laticauda colubrina. The sequence continues at coordinate 28,858,720 of BLBF01000016.1, forward strand.
TTGTTAATTTTATTTCTCAAAACATTGTTTAGAATAATTAATGACACTGTATGAATCCTAAATATTTCTTATACAGTGTTTTCTATGTGCTCGCCTATAATCTGTGAACCTGTAATTTGGACACATAAGCACTTTCACAGGTTTTTTTTAAGTCACAAGTAAGACATTTTATTTTAATACATCAGATATGTTAGTAAGATAAGAAATAATGCTTTTGCAAGTGTTTGTATAAAAGTTGTACCAAGTCATTTTGTGGTGAATTTTTTATTCGCTTAGTAATTCCATATGTGCAGCTTCTAAAATGAACACAATATCTACCTCGTGTTAAGTTAATTTTGAGCAACTTGGTGATGAGGAAAAATTGTTTTATGAATAATCTGTAATATTTACCATCATCAATTTATCTTTGATCCATATAGTGAGTTAAAAAAACATAGTCCCTAATCTGGGGTTGCTTCATGTTCCTTCAGTAATTTTTTAAACTTTCTTTTATCACATCTTTCTTATTATTATTTAAATAACTCAAGATAGTGACCCATTAGAGATGTTCTGGGTTTATCTTGAGTAATTGAAATCCTAAGAGTTTGACAAAGAGTCTTTGTTCCATTTGATTGATTTCACAATGCTAGCAACAGCTTTGATATTGAATGGAACAGCTTCTAAGTGCAGTCTGTTGTTTGGCCACTGAATTACTCAATATTTTTGTGAACTAAGCCACAAGTGTTCTTCCTTTTTAATCTAATAATAGCTTATATTTTGTTTTTGTTCTTTTGTTCTTCTATACCCAGAGAGCGACGTCCACAAATATCAAATATTATGACATCTTTGCTGTATTTCCTAAGAATGTGAAACTCTTTCACGTAAGTGGGCCTTTCCCTAGCATGGGAACTGAAATGTAAGTGATAGTGCAAAGGAAGAACAATAGCATGAAAGTTTGCTTGCTAATACCAAGTACAAATAAGCCTTGGGTTATAATCCTAACTATGTCTGGAATTTCCACGACTAAGGAAAATGGTCGTTAAGTATGAATTGCAGAGTTTGTGTTAGTTAGTTTACTTTATTGTCATTGCACCTCATGCAACAAAATCAAACACCATCTTCAGCACACATTATGATCATGACCATGAAAATAAACATAAACACACATCCTTCACCCTCTACACATTGAGTCGAAAACCCTTGACACTGCACCAACACTGCACCGTACAGCAGAATTCAATATAGTGACTGCCCTGGGATAGAAGCTGCTTTTCAGCCTATTATTTCTTGTTTTTATTGTCCTGTACCGTCTGTCAGATGGTAATAGTTCAAAAAAAGGGTGCCCAGGATGAGATGGATCTTTGAGAATGTTTTGAACTTCCTTAAGGCAGCGGGAGCTATAAAACTCTTCCGAAGAGGGGAGAGGGCAACCAATGATCTTCTGGGCAATGACATTAATCCTCTGGAGTGCTTTCCTATCTGCCCCTGTGCAATTGGCAAACCATACACAAGTGCAGTAAGTTAAGATATTCTCTATGGTCCAGCAATAGAAGGTCACCAGCAGTTTTTCATTCAGTTGTTGTTTTCTGAGAAGTTTTCTCAGCAATGTTGGGCTTCCAGGAAGCTTTCCTTCCACTTCCTCCAGCTCTGCCACTAACCCAAATAGCATATCTTCTCCAGTTACCACTTTTACCCAGGGAACTTCTCTCTCTCTCTATCCCATTGCACTGTTAGTGCTCTGCAAGATAGTGTTGTGTGCTGGTATCAGGAAATGGGGTTCCTTTGCTTATACCACTAGCCTGCCTTTGCCAACTTCATCCCGTTGCCTCTTCTCTGACCGGCCCCGATGAGCTCCCTTGGGCAGAAAAGGTTTTGCTACCTTGCTATGCTTGCCTTGTGTATTCTGGGGCTGCACCTTCACCCAGTGCCTAGATCTCAGGCCAGCAGTGGGAGGAAGACGAAGGTGAAGCTCAACTGAGGGTGTGGAGTGCAGGGTGTCCAAAGGGCAGACATGGGGAGAAGATATGGGGTAGTTTGCCCAAGGCAGGTGGAGAACATGACTGGGATGCTGTAACCAGTCAGAAACACAGGCTGATCACCAAGCACCCAAAGTTTGATCACATGACTGTGGGGACACTGCAATGGCCAGAATGTCAAGAATCAGTCATAACTTCCCATTTGTTCACCTGTATACATATGGTCATCACCTGAGGATTATCTGTATCTGTAGATACTTCCTCAAGTGGAATACCAACATCCATTGAGACCTTGTTTGCAAGTCACCTATTGAGTTCCAAGCTCTTGTCGTCAAGTGGAACGAAGTTATCTAGAATGCTGTAAAATTATTCCTTGAAGGGAATGTTTGGATTTCTAGACAGGGTAGGCAAGTTTTTCTGCACTAATGGCTTTTACGTATAGCAAGGGGGACAACATTTACATCAGTTTTTTTCATTGCACTTCCATTGAAAATTACTGAGCAATTTGCATGGCAAATAAATATCATTAATACAACTGCTCACCGGTCATGTTGTTAATTATTTCTAGATCCCAGGGCACCGGAGGGGAAGGCATTGGTGGTGGTGTGCATAAATTTTGCAAGGTGGCAGACACAGACCCGCAACCAAAGGCCCGCCTCTTTCCCATTTGCATGAAGCTTATATTTTTTTTAAAAATAAAAACCTTCCCCAGAGTTCCTAATTATACAAATCATATCATGTCTAGCTATGGTTGTTACATATTTAAAACACAAACACACACACGCGCACACACATGTATACACATATATATGCTTTCTGGGAGAGTTATCACAAATCAGCCAGGAAGTTAGGGCTTTTGCATAGCATTTGTGCTCGAGCTCACAATCCACTCTTCAGCAGATGGCGCTCTTGCTTTGATTATGAAGACTGAAAATTGTCATTTAAGTCTCCTAATAGTAATAAAGAATCTTTTCCTTTCTTTGTGCTAAATCTTTTGTTTATATTTCCTCAGGATAAAAAAAGCGGGGGGGGGGGAATCAGGGCCTTTGTCCCCAAAAAGTTTTCACAGCATCTTTGATCTTGGTGAACAGTTTTGTTTTTAAGTGGCAGCTTTTTACTATTTCTAAGAACCCTTTCAGAAGACTGGCTCTGTTTTTCTGTGCTGATTTTTTAAAATTTCCTATTTTTGAAGAACGATAAGAATAAAATGTCAGAGAATAGCAAGATGTATGTGGCAGTCTCCTTTATGAAACTCTTAAGTGACTCAGGGGGAACCAACAAAGATTTTTTTTTCCCCCAATCATAGCTAACAATAACAACCGCTAAAAATATATTTTCCCTAGATTAGATTGCTGATTAGGAAAGGATTTTTGTATCGGGTGACTTGTTAACTGGGTCCTAACCACTGATCACAAATTTCTGAGCTAATCCTGTGTGCAGAAGTACAACCTTCTATCATTTTTTTAGTGAATTAAACTTGGCCTTCACAGGAATGTAGATGAAGTATCACAAAAGTCAAGTCAACAGCTGCATCAGTTGAGTGGGGATGGGAAGCAGATGGAAGTTGGATGGTTTATAGCCTGTTTTGCAGTAGAAGAGTTGAGACTCCAACTTTTTGTATAATATAATTTGGTCTTTGGATATAGTCCTGCTATATATTGATCCTGTTGGAAACACAATTATCATTTCTTAATGGAACAGTTTCTTTTAAAGTGTATTGTCTGACTGTATGCTTTCATAATGATAATTTAGGTGGCCTGCACAACCTTAGATGTAGACTTGGTGTGTGTTGAGGTGACAGAAAAGCTGCCCTTCTTCATCAAGAGACCATCTGTCAATGCGGTAAGGGAGTCCTTTAATAAGAGTCTTGACATTTCTCTTTGCTGGTTATGAGGTGGATAGAAACTAACACATTACTAGCTGATTTAATATGTAATGGTAAACCTTCTTGTTCAATGTTCAGTTCAACACTACACCTTTGAATAAATTCCATGGTATTTTGAATAGCCAGCTTCATTTAGTAGCCAGAACTTGTTCTAGCTTACACATTCTGGCTTGTTTAGTTTGTGACTTATTACTCAAGTTACTGGAACCGGTCTGATGTCATGTTTCAGGCAATCACTTCATCCCATGGGCTGTCTCTTTTTTTCCCTATCCTTCCCCATTTAATTCATTATTTTTCTCTTTCTTATACAGGCAATAGAGCGAGGTGTCTATTTCGAACTTCTTTACGTTCCTGCCATCAAAGATTCCACAATGCGACGGTACACAATCTCGAACGCCTACAATCTGTTGCAGATCTGCCGTGGAAAGGTGAGATCAAAAATCAAGGAGTGTTTGCCCCATATCTTCTATCACTAGAATGTCCAGTTATCTGGTATGAATTAATGTAACATAACTTGCTTACCCCTATATTTTGGAACACTGAGGTGGGGGATTTGAACAAGTCAAAAATGGCAGCCGGACCATGCAATCAAAGCCTCAGTCTTTGTAATGTGTTTCCACATGGCACGAAGAGGTGGGGCTTTGATCATGGAGTTGCAACCACCATTTTGATTTTTTTTGACACCCTACTCCGTAGGTGCCCCTGCTGCAGCAATGATAATAAATGGACTCATCAGCAACCATCTGTTCAATATGTCCAACTAAATATTAGTTGGACTTAATTGTGTTAAGCAAAGAGGAGGACAAGCGTTTGCCAGGGCTTTGTACCTGAAAAGCTAGCAAAATCCTGAAGGAAATAAAATGTCTGTGGAGATTCTCAATCATCCAGATCGTGCTTTTCCCAAAGATGCTTTTCAAAAGGCAACTGAACTTTCTTGGTTTGTTTTTTTCCCTTGAAAACGGTTTGCTTCTCATCCAAGAAGTGAAACATTTTCAAGAGGAAAAAAACAAACCAAGAACTGAACTGTCTTGTTCAGTTGCCTTTTGAAAAGCATTTTTGGGAAGGAAATCAAAGAAAATATCTAACCAATCAGCTGTGTATAGAGCCTTTTGGTGAAACACAAGGTGCTGAGGTAGCTTTGAGCACTTGCTACTAAAAATGGGGAGGGTTTCAATTAGTGCCCATGCATGTATAAATATGGGCATGCCCCCAGTCTCCCCAGGAATGCTGCTAGAAATTTCTGAAAAAGGAATAAACTTGTTTCTCTTCCAAGAAAATTGCCCTGATTTCCTCCACTGGTGCCGGAATGAATTGCCAGAACTTTACTTAATTATTATGTTTACATATACACAATTAACAAGACAATATTTAATCTTAAAGAAAAGGCAAATTTTAAAAATTAAAAATGCAAACTGAGAAAGGAAGAAAAAACCTTACCTTAATTTTATACAATTATTTTTATATTATACGTTATATTATAAAATATAAGGTAAACTCACCAGCACTTTACTGTTGGATTTATTGTTTACTGTTTACTGTTACTGAAACTTCAAGATAAAGTTGCACAAGTCCCTGGGCCCCACATGCCTCCCCAAAACCTCTCTACAAATTGCTGCTGGGCTAAGATTTCTCAAACAGGGAGGAAGGGAAACTTCAGAAATGCTTGAGGAGTAATCTCATTAATTCTATTGTTTTAACATTGAATTTTATTTAATATGATGGGATGGCTTACCAGATTTAGGTTTTGTAATTTCTTTTAATGAAATGGATACAACATTAAAACAAAGAAGGAAGTAAGGAAAGAAGAAAGAGAAAGAAAGAAAGAAAGAAAGAAAGAAAGAAAGAAAGAAAGAAAGAAAGAAAGAAAGAAAGAAAGAAAGAAAGAAAGAAAG
>BLBF01000016.1:28864461-28883807 GCA_015471245.1 Laticauda colubrina
AAGAAAGAAAGAAAGAAAGAAAGAAAGAAAGAAAGAAAGAAAGAAAGTTAAGAGGAGATTAGGAGCATAAAAAACAAAAATAAGAGGGACATAGAACAATTTATAGGTACTGCTTTATGGAAACACGTGCGTTTTAAGTGTTATGAATGTTAACATTCAATGACATTTTAATACTTGTTTTAAAATGGATATTTTTCTGCCAGATATCCACTTTTGATTTGGTCTTGGAAGATATCGCTGCCACTCCACTCCAAATGTACTTAACTCCTAGAAGTACTTAATTTCTCCCACCCAACATGCATATACATATTAATCCCTTCTAAAGACTGATGTTTGAGTCGGCTTTTATTTGTTACCTTGTGCTCTGTCTTCTATATTTAAGCTTAATGGCAAGGAATACCCCTCCTTCCCTTCCTCCGTACCATTAAAGTAAGCAATAAATACATGAAAAAAGGAAGCTTCTGCACTGTAACAGAAAAAAGGATTTTTTCCCTTTTTATTCTTCAGTTAATTTCACACAGAGAGGGCAGCGTTTTAGCTTTTGTCCTCCAAAAAAGAGCATCCTGACATTTGGGCAGATAGGAACGTTCTCTGAGAATGTGGTGCTCTGTCTGGCCCAATTATGTGGATTCAGTACCTAAAATAAACAACACTTGCATTGTTCTTCCTTCCTAGAATATCGTTCTGTCCAGTGGAGCTGAAAAGGTAAGGATGGGTTTAGGTGTCATTCTGATTCTTTAAGGAACAGCAATTGTTTGAATGGATGCCTCCTCTATTTAAAGCAGCCGATATCTGATTCAGCCAATCCGTATTTGTTTTTCTGTGGCTCATTCAGATACCCAAAATTCTCTGCTTCCTTCCATCACAAAGTCAAGGGATCCTCTTGTACTTTCTTGTTGATAATTACCCTTTTCATTCAGTGGCTTCTCCAAAACTCCACTGGAACTTGGAGAGTTTGACCATCAGTCCATAAATACTGACTCAGTGTAGATAAGAAAGAAATTGGGGGAAATATGGTACCTACTTGCCGAACATCGTATGTATTTAACATTAAATCCCTGTAGTCTAATCAAATGAGTCAATCAGGTTTTCTGATATGTCTTCCCATTGTCACACTCCAGCTCCAGGCGGGTGTGTCAAAAAATCCAAAATGGTGGTCATGGCAGCGCATTCAAAGGCCTGCCCCTTTTGGACATATTAGATTGCATTAATGTGATCACCTTTTTGACTTTGTGACACCCACATGTATGCCACCTATGAATGTCACTACCTTCATTTGGCTTCCTTCTCCAGGGACTAATGCTTCATCCAGCCTTTGACACCCAAAATTTCATTATTAGCGAAGACAGGAAAAAAATACTTGCTTTTAAAGAGAATCCTAAGGGGTTCATGAGATGCCCAAGAAAAATAGAAGGGAGCAGGTGCCTGTCCTTGAGTTGGAACAAGTAGACTAGACTAGAATAGAATAGAATAGAATAGAATAGAATAGAATAGAATAGAATAGAACAGAACAACAGAACAGAACAGAACAGAACAGGGAAAGAATAGAATAGAACAGAACAATAACTTTATTGTCACTTTGAATGTACACTAATTTGCATACATTAAAATGAAATTTTGTTGCATACAGTTTCAGGGTCACCACCTCCAATATACACTACATAATATACACTACATTATGTATATACTATATGACACATATACTATATGACACAAGAGAAACAATACTGTCTAGTTCAGATGTATATATGTTTATGGCTAGAAGAATGAACCTTGCGAGTTTACCAGACAGATGGCATAAGGAAAAAAACTGTTAAGAGAATTGGGTAGTTCTGCTAGAAATACTTTGAAACCTCCTCCCAGAGGGAGTAACAGAAACAGACCATGAAGTGGGTGTGTGGGGTCTCTAACAGTGCTTTGAGCTCTAAGGACATAGCACTCATAAGCAGTATCTTGAATAACAAGAAGTGAGCTTCCTATAATCTTCTTGGCTGTCCTTACCACTCTCTGTATGGACTTTCTGTCTGAGGCACTGCTGCCACCCACCAGACAGCAATGCAGTTTGTTAAAATGCTCTGTAAAAAAAAAAAAGAAAAAGAAATGGCCAGGACAGAAGGAGAAAAATGTGCTCTCCTCATCCGACGCAGGAAATGCAGGCGCTGGTTTGCACGCTTCCCTAAGGATGACGCGTGGAGAGACCAGATTGTTAGTTCCTATTCTTTTACAAATATTTCAGCATAAAATTGAATATTTCTTTGTCTGGGAGGAAGCTGATGTTGTTACATAAAATCTCGATCATTTAAGTGGTAATTACATGATCTAGTTGTCTCCCATCAAAATTAATGAGCTGTTTTGATGTTTGGCGGAAGAAGTCTTCTCTTGTATGGTCTCAAGTATTGACTCTCGGAGTGCTGTGCTTTATAAAATTCTCAAGTATGCAATTACAATTTATGACCTGCATCTGTCTTCATCTCTTCTCTCCCTCCCTCCCCCCTTTCTGTTGTAGCCTATTCAATTGCGAGGTCCATATGATGTGGCTAATATGTATCCTTTTAAAATGAATCGATAAAGCGCCTTACTGTGAAAACTGCTACGATATGTATCTGGAGGGAAAAAAGGGACAATTGGGCATAGAATAGCATCTCTTCCTTAAGCGATGTAAAACATTTGGAAAGGCATACAAAACATGGCCAGCAGGGTACTAGACCCACCATATGATTGATACGTCAGCAAACCAGGCTAGAAAAAAATAACCAGAATCTGCCTTGGTTTGAACAATAGAATCTGGACAGGTTTGACCTGAAGTGTGTAAATACTGACTCCATTTAAAATAATTCAGGGAAATAAAACATGGACTTTCTGCCAGGTATCGGATACATTTAATACCAAATGCCTGTGGCCAGAAAAGGATGTAATAAGATGAATCATTCAGTTGGCCAATATTTCTGATCTCATTTTTTTTCTCCCACCCTCGTATTCCAGCACAGGTAGATGGGGCAGGTAAGGGGGCCATGCGTGTATTAAAGGTTGAGTTCTTTCCTTCCCCCTGAATTGCTTTCGCTGTTGTCCATGGATGAAAATCATGTTTATCTTTTGAGACATGAAGAATCCTTAATAAAAAATGGCAGAGGTTGGTTGTTCGGCCTTTCAGGAAGCAATGGCAAAGCAGCTGTTTCGACCAACACCCGAGCCGTCCTTCTTCATGGAGGTGAGTCCAAAGAGCGATGAACTTTGTACAGAGAGTCCTCGACATACGGCCACAAATTGAGCCCAACATTTCTCTTGCTAAGTGACCCAGTTGTTAAGTGAATTCCGCTCCATTTTGCAACCTTTCTGGCCACAGTTGGTAAGTGAATTTGGCTTCCTCACCGACTTTCCTTGTTGGAAAGTCGCAAAAGGTGAATCACATGACCCCGGGACACTGCAGCCGTCATAAATATGAGTCAGTTGCCAAGCATCTGAATTTTGATCACGTGGCCATGGGGATGCTGCAATGGTCCTAAGTGTGAAAAAACAGTCATAAGTCACTTTTTGTTGTCACTTCGGATGGTCACTAAATGAACTGTTGTAAGTCAAGGACTACCTGTATGATAAGATTAGTTCATTACCAATATTGACAGATATATAATGCAAAGAAGGGATGATGAGTCTTTCCCTTATTTGTTCCATCTGTCACCTCCAGCAGCTGTAATTACTGGAGGAAAAAACATAGTTTTCTTTTTAAAGATAAGTTTTATACACTGTTGGTTTTCGTTTGTTGTTTTATTCCATTATGATTTGTTTGTTTTATGTGGTCTTTGATTGCAAGAAACTTTTATTTATCTTCATTTGGATGATACTAGGTTGAAAAAAGTTGTCCTCTCCTGTTCTGAACAGGCATAGGATTTGTAAGCATTTTCTTGGATTAACTATAGTCCTTCACCGTATAAGTTGTAGATAATCAAGAAGATTATGAAATTACTTGTACCAAGCTAGCTTCTGGAGTCTTAGGATGGGATAATCTACCCTGGCCCACAATTTCTATTTGAGGGTGGCTTATATAGGAAAGAGAACTGGATTCATTATGGCTTAATATGACACTGTTGCGTGTGATGCTGAACTTTCTTTTCAGGTACATAAGACTGCTCTTTGGCCCCATAATATTGCAATGGGTAATTCAATACCATGCTGCATTGGCTAGTTCAGGGGTGTCAAACTGGTGATCTGCAGGCTGGATGCATCATGCGTAGGCCACGCCCACCCCAGTTCCGTGAAGGTGAAAAACATTGCAATACATCATATGACGGCAACATGACTCAGTGGGTTTGACACCCGTAGGCTAGATTAGAACAGGTTCTTACATCACACATCTCATCATACTTTTCCATTGGAGTGGTTTGTAAAACATTCTTCTTTCCTTTCAGAAGCCAGGAAGACTGCCTGTGGAGTGGTGTACACAGTGAAGAAACCTCAACTTCCAGAAGAAGAAGAAGAAGTTGATGATGAGGATGAAGATGAAGAAGAAGAAGATGGTGGTGATGATGATGATGATGATGATGATGGTGCTCCACTCAGTAAAAAAGCCAAAACAGATTTGTGAATTACAAGTTTACCTCTCTTGACACCCATCATCTCAAACTCCAATGCTGTCTTACCTTAGGATACCTGATGAAGAGGTGGAATCTCTTAACACTAAGTTGATATGATATGATACTTGGTGGTTCTCTATATGGACTTCAGGAGAAATAGATGATGCTCCTTGAATATTGTCTGTGAAACATGGCAATACAACATTTGAAAGAAGTGGGAGTACTTGTATATAACTCTGCTTTTATAATAAATATGTCTTACCAAATACAACTATCACTATCCGTTTGCCCACTCTAATGATCAAAACAAGAATGGACATTCTACAAATGTAACTTAATTTTTTAAAAAATTTGTTGGCTTTTATTAATCTGACTACATATGCTTGCTGAAAATCATTACAATACTGGTAATTTCATCACAGGATTATAATGTTAACAGGAATTCCACCTTTGAGTTCCTGATTACAGAGTTATTAATACAGCCTAGTGTTGGTAATCATTTGAAGAATTTGCAGCCTTAACTATGAGCCAAATTTCTGTCACTTTACTCATAGCTATAACAGTAGAGCATCCAGATTATTTGTGCAATTTAACTAGAAGAACTGTCCTATCCTGGGTTGAGAGGGAATCAGTTTGCTTCCAGGTCCAATTCAAGGTACTGGTCCTTCATGCCTTGGAATCAGGTTATCTGAGGTACCGTCTCTTGCCGATCACATCTACCTGACCCACCAGAGCTGGGAGGCAAGGAATGCTGTGGGTCCCGTCCATGAGAGAGATACACCTGGTGGGACCCAGAAGAAGGGCCTTCTCCATGGTGGCTCCTTCTCTGGAGCATCATTCCCCCAGAGATTAGAATGGTCCCCACTCTTGACACTCTTCTAGAAAGTGCTAAAGACCTGGTTCTGCCAGCGGGCCTGGGGAACGCAGAGTAGGATGGAGTCCATTAAATGGTTCATATGATGTGTTGTCACTGGGGTGGACGGTGGGGGGTTTATTATTGTATTTATTATATTCCCTCTTTTATTTATTGTTTTTTTTATATGATGTTTTTATATATTTGTGAGCCACCTTGAGTCACCATGTGCGAATAGGCAGCAATATAAATCTCCTTTTATATAAACTTGCCAACTGTAGTATGAGATAAAATGAGGTGAGGTCAGAGACAATGTGTATTTACCTGAAAAAAAGGCAATAAACATGTAATATAGTACATGTTTGTAAGACTTGTTTGCCCATTTCCATCTTATTTCACGAATGTTATAAATTCAGCCTTTCCATTTCCAATTACTCTTCTAATGGCTTTATCACTTCCACGTAAGATGACAATAAAGCTGTTCTACAAGCCAAAGGATTGCAGTAAATGAAGAATCTTAAGTAGATGTCACAGTAACTGTTCTTGGTTCAAGGATGCGGTATATACAGTAGATCTCAGGTGGGAGTTAAAAGATGGTTCTGTTCAAAGAATGTTGGGTAGAAGGAAGATACTCAGATAACCAGCATATCAGGAAACCAAAGCTGGGGATAGAAGGTTCAGTATCCCACTACTGTTTATCTCCTGCAGCCTCTCTGCTCTATATTGCTCCTTCAACTTTGCTCTCTGTCTGATCAGAACACCCACAGGTAATCTATAGCACAAAGATTGTGCTTTTGTCATATGTAACTTTGTGGAAAGCGTGGAGCAGTTGTTCAGGATGCAGGTATGCCATTTGGTGGCTCTAGCCCTCAAACCATCAATCTCGGTAGTAATTGCAGTGTTGGTCAAAGGGCTTGCAATATGCTTCCGAAACATTTCAGGTAACTATTGGAAGTTGTTCCATAAAATTTGAATTAGGCCTTTATTGTTTCTGTGTCCGTGCAGTGACACATTTGTGCTATTTTTGGGATAAGCTATGTCACATAAAATGCTGAAGAATTAGAAATGGCTAAAGAAACAACAAGAGATAAAAGTAAAGGAAGTTTAACTCTAGTTTATACCAACACCATTAACTATATCCCTCTGTATGTTTCTGCAATTGCAAACCATTTTCCCTGCACCATCATACATTGCTTTTATTCTCCTTTTGAGGATCTCATCCAAGTTTGTATAGCTGCAATTTTAGCAATGGCACTTAGATTTATATACTGTTTCACAGTGCTTTACAGCTCTCCAAGTGGTTTACAAAGACAGCTTATTGCCCCCAACAATCTGGGTCCTCATTTTACCTCAGAAGGATGGAAGGCTGAGTCAACCTGGAGCCAGTTAGAATTGAACTGCTTGCAGTCAGCAGAATTAGCCTGTAATACAGCATTCTAACCTGCTGCCATGGCTCCTTTTATTGGTCTTCACCTCAACTTACACATTCATTCAAATGCAATTCATTCTATATTGGCCAAACCATCTCAACATGCTGCTTTCACATGGTTACTGGTCACTCATCTTGTATTCACCCTGTTTTCATTCAGCACCCATTCAAAACCGCTGTGGGTTTTTACCGCTCATAATTACACTCTGCAGTATTTAGTAGCCTCACATGGTGGCTAGCCATGGTTTACTTAAACTTTATGAATGTATGACCATTGGCTTTGTTCATGTTCTTAAGCCAGTAATGATGGTATAGTACCACAATTTACCTCAAATACTAAGCCAGAGCTAAACAAATGGTATCATAGTTTGGTGCAAAAATATTGATCTAGTCAGTGTCAGTAATTTGAGTTTTGGCCATCTGTTTTGAGAAGGTAAAGTTTTTTCATAGTTTATTTATAACCTGTAACACTTATCTGAGAATTGGCAAGCATTTTTTTGTTAGCTGATGGAACATAACAGTCTTCAGACAAATAAAGTATTCAGGCAGAAGAAACCATTCTCTTATTTTAAATCTTAAAGGGAATTTAATACAAAATGTACATAAAAAGCCCTACAAATATACATAACTTTTCTTCCATTACCTAGCATGTAAAAATAATCACATTTTCTTCTACTTCACTTCAACACCTTCTTTTATGTAACATTCCACTTTGAACTTTGTAGTTCATTGTCCACTATTTTGAGTAAAACTGGTCTACTCTTAATAAACTTTAAAATAAACCAGATCTGTTCCTTTTTTCATTATACTTCCACTGTTTCTTTCTAATGTCATTGCTTTCCATACCTCTGTTCCCCAGCCCCCATTCTTTGGCTTTAACAGTTTACTCTGATAACAATTCAGCAGAAATTTTGAGTGACACCTAAAAATTATGCTGGGATTAAGCTGGGAGGAGAGAAGCTTGTGAAGCTGCTAATACATTCAGAAACGTGATTGTCTTGTATAAATGCTTTTGGCTGATTATCACTTCAGCAACCTTCTACAACTCTAGTATCAAGAGGATGTTTTGAAAAATCACCAGAGAAACAACAGCCAAAGAAAAGTCATCCAAGAAAAAGGGAATAATGGAATACAAGATATAAATAGGAATTAATTTTTTAAAAAAGGAAACTTTGAAACCAGTGGAATTGTAACATTCAAGCCATGCCTTTGAACCTTTTGTCCTCAGACTTATTCCAAAGGCAAAAACACTAGCTCGATGAGGCAAAGATGGCATCACGTATCCAGGAACTGTTCTTCACATTGCTCTTCACCCCGATAACTGTGCCATCTATAAAGAAGCAATCATTCCCTGAAGCTTTCAATCTGGTTTTCAGAACGTGTCTATGGGAGAATTCTTATAAGCATTCTCCTTCAGGTTGTTGAAGATTTCCTTGGTGCCATTTTGCCACTGTAGAACAAGATCCATCGGAGTTTTCCCTTCCTATGCAAAGACAGCCAGAAAATGTGATTATGCTTCTTGGAACGTGATTTTTGCTATTGTTTAATTTCATTTTACTTGATCGATTTCTTGCAGGGCAAAATGTGGGAGAACTGTCATATGTCTGGTCACCTTATTTGAATAAACATGTTCAAGAAGATAGGTGTTTCTAGAATTCATGCTAATATGGAATTCAACAATGAACAAAGTATGTGCTTCTAGCATATATAGTAATATGTGTTGTAGCCTTGCCATAAATTCTTATTCCATCTATCACACGTACTTCACCCAAAATATACACAATAAATATAGTATCTTTATTAGGCCTAACCAAAATACCACAAAAGGATATCTTCTGGTCCAAATGGCCAACCCAAATCCTACCAGTGGTATCCAACAAAAAAATATATCTCATTGTTTTCTCATAAACCCGCCTACTTAATCATTTTTAAAAACTATTTTGTTCAGTGACTTATATTTGCCCCAAAGAGCCAGACCCACTTGCATAAATGCTCACATTTAGAAAAGCAGAGAGACCAGAGGTGGCATTCAGCAGGTTCTGACCAGTTCTGGAGAACCAGTGGTGGAAATTTTGAGAAGTTTGGAGAACTGGCAAATACCGCCTCTGACTGGCCCTGCCCCCATCTGTTCTCTGCCTCCTAAGTCCCAGCTGATCCTTTTGTTGCCTTGCACAGGAGAACAGGGCTGGAAAGCAGGTTAGTGGGGTGGGGAGGGAAAGGGAATTTTGCAGTAAACTTCCCTTGCCACGCCCACCAAGCCACGCCACACCAACCAGCCATAGCCACAGAACCGGTAGTAAAAAATTGAATCCCACTACTGAGAAAGCCACTGAAATGTGGAAGAAAGGGACTTTTTTTACTTGTTTCATTTTACCCTGGCTCTCTTTGAAGTCCCAAAAATAATATAACTCAATCAATTCCATCAACATTTATCCGAAAAGTGGCATCATCAACAAAGGTGTATAAGAAATTAAACAGGAAGTCTTCCTGCAGTGGTTTCAATTAGTTTTAGGATCAATTTCTATGAGATGTTTCTAGGTTTATAAATGAGTTTAAAGATTCAAAGTTCTGCTTTGGGTTGTATATTCTGTACAAAATCTGGAGCCCTAATGAAAGCCAATTAATAAGTAAATAGTGCAAAAGTCCCTGTTTATGAAAGAGGTAGAATGAGAAAGTCCTTTAGAAAAGACATGGATATGCATGCTGCAGCTATTGGCACCTCCTTAAGGAAGTCAAGCCATTTTTAAAGTAGTGAATTCCCCAGGAAAATACACATCTGAAGAGATGGCAGGAGTGTATGGTGAACCTATTGCAACTTATCTGCGCTTCTCCAAATATTCTATGGAGATTCTCAGTCATCCAAGGTCATGGTTATCCCAAAGGTGTTTTTTTCTTTTAGCTATACAATTTGGGATGGACACCCTTTCAATGGTGTGGCAGTAGGAATGGATTTCCAAAGGGAAAAAAAATTGAAGACTACAGAAACTGGGAGCACTACTCAGGTGACTCTGAGGACACAGATAAACTCCAAGTGTTTCAAGGACCCAAAAGGATGCAAGGAATATAAATCCTTTCAGGGATAGGCTTCTGGGGGTTCACAGGGGTTCAGGAGAGCCTCCTGTGCAGTTTGGAGAATCCCAAATCCCACTCCTGGCTGGCCCTGCCCATCCCTCCCCTCCCAGGAGTCCCAATGCAGCCAGTTTTGGATGCAGGTAGGAGTAGGGCACGCATGGAGGATCAGAGAGGGTGAAAAAGGGCCTCTTGGAAGTTTGGGAAGGCTGGAAATGGGCCCATTTCTGGCTTCCAGAGAGCCTCCGGAGCCCAGAGAGTCCGTTTTCGCCCTACTGTAGGCTTAACAAAAGTCTCTGGAGCCTGGGGAGGGGAAAAACACCCTCCACAGTGGTGCAGGAGGCCATCTAGGCCATGCCCACCCAGCATCCAGAAAGAGAACTCTTTGCTGAAAGTTTTGAAGCTCATCCTTGAATCTTTCCATTCCCCACTTTCCTGTCTTTCACTTCCACTTTCAGAAGCTGAAGAAGCTTCTTGGATGAGAGTGAAATGTCTTCAAAAAAGTCCAGAAAAAGCACCTTTGGGTTCTTCAAATATGTTTCTCCAGGGAATGAACCATGAAGAGGGCTGCTCTTTTCAGGAGGTGCCAAGAAGCAGAAGAAGCAAACATCCACATGTCTGAAGCCTTTTCATCTTTGAAGACAAATAGCTTCATCAGGATTAGGCAAGGGGTTTCTTTGCAGCCCAGATCTGGCATGGTTTTCCCAAATTGTGCCATCATGCCCTTGTAACAATCTATCCAAAGCTTCCCTCCAAAAAATACAGGTAGTCTCTGACTTTCGTAACTAAAGTTACAACAGCATTGAAAAAAGTGTCTTATGAGTGTTTTTCACACTTATGACCATTGCAGCACGCCCCATAGTCACATGATCAAAATTTCAGACGCTTGGCAACTGGCTCATACTTATGACGGTTGCAGTGTCCTGGGGTCATGTGATCATCTTTCAGGACTTACTGACAAGTAAAGTCTATGGGGAAGCCGGGTTCGCTTAATGACCATGTTATTAATTTCACAGATTAATTTCATTTAACAACTGTGGCCAGAAAAGTCATAAAATGGGGCAAAACTCACTTAACAATTGTCTCGCTTAGCAACAGAAATTTTGAGCTCAATTGTGGTCGTACATCGAGGACTAACTGAATTCCATCTTTAAAATAGCCCATTTTGTCTTTTCTGAATATAACATTAGAATCATTTTTTTTGGGGGGGGGGGAAATCAACCGAAAATATATTTCAAAACAGTAGAAATATGTTTTTTGGGGGGGAGAGGGATGGAGAAGTCTTGTAATAAATTCATTTTGCAGTTTGGTAAAGGTAAATGTTCCTCTCACACCAGTGGTGGGATTCCAATTATTTTTACTAACGTGGCTTTGTGGGCGTGGGAGGGGATGGATACTGTAAACTCTCCAGTCAGGGGTGGGATTTGCCGGTTTTCCGAACTACTCAAAATTTCCACTACCGGTTCTCCAGAACAGGTCAGAACCTGCTGAATACCACCTCTACCTCACACATACGTGATAATTGTTTCCGGCTCTAGAAAACCGAAGCAAGCGCTGTCCGAAGACATCTTCGTGATCATGTGGCTGGCATGACTAAATGCCAAAAGCACACGGAACGCTGTTCCCTTCCCACCAAAGGGGTTCCTATTTTCTTACTTGCATTTTTTACATGCTTTCAAACTGCTAGGTTGGCAGAAATTGGGACAAGTAACGGGAGCTCACTGATCAACAAGCTCAGCATCTTTCCCCCTGATCCACCGTGTCTCCTTGCAGTTTGTTAATAAGGAGTATAATTTGCAATTTGTGGGCTTGATCCTTCATATTTAAAAGAGTTGCAGTAAAATCCATAAGACTAAACGGAATCACAGTTACTATAAATAAAATTGATTTCCATGCATCTGTATTGTCTGATTTCAACTCAGCCCTTCTACATGACTTCAGTTTCACAACAGTGGGAGAGGGACTGCAAATGGAGTAACTTACAGTATTCTTTACATTCAGGTTAGCCCCATAGAGAATCAGGAGTCGAATCATTTTATATCGATTTAATCTCACTGCATCATGCATTGGAGCATCACCTTCCTAGGAGAAGGAAGAAAAATTGATTGAGAAAATCTTGGAAACTGATTCATGCACAATATTGACAATGCTCAACAAAGGATATTAACATGTTGCAACCAAAATCTGTTATCTCGTCTAAGTGAAGAGAAGGACCAGGGGTGACATGATAGCAGTGTTCCAATATTTGAGGGACTGTCACAGAGAAGAGAGGGAAACCCTATTTTCCAAAGGACCTGAAGGCCAGACAAGGAACAATGGAGAGATTTCACCTAGAAACAAGGAGAGATTTGACCTAGAAATAAGAAGAAATTTTCTGACACTGAGAACAGTCTACCAATGGAAGAGCTTGCCTTCAGAAGTTGTGGGTGCTTCATCATTGGAGGCTTTCAAGAAGAGAAGAAGCCATTCAAGAAGCCATTTGTCTTGAATGGTATAGGGCAGGGGTGTCAAACATGTCATCACATGATGTATCATGACTTTTTCCCCCTTCGCTAAACCGGATGTGGGTGTGGCCAGCATGTGACACATCTGGTCCACGGGCTGGAGTTTGACAATTTGCTTGAGCAGGAAATTGGACCAGATCACCTACAAGGTCCCTTCCCACTCTGTTATTCTAAGTTTTTTTTTTTTTAAAGAGTGTTATGAAATCATGAGACTGAGTTGGAATGTCTGGATAGAAGGCATCCTAAACACTATTGCTATCCTAATAGAAAAGAACACTGCCATTCCCTAAGTATCTAGAATTCCTCTAGGGAGGGAACAAGTGTGCAGATATAGATATGCATCATTTACTTCGCCTGCCTCACTATGCTAAATGCTCAGTGTAAACTAATATCAACTTCATAAATTATGAGTTATTCACTAATGGCATGTAATCTAGACAAAGAGCGAAGGGAATGTTTTCTAAGCCTGAAAAACAAGTCGGTTCATAAGCTTAGTTCCTGTACTATTATGGGTGTGTGGGGGGGGTGATATGGGCTTGGGCTTGGGTCAGGCTGCAGACAGAGATATGGGCAAAAATCTTTACTTTCAGACATTCAGTCCCTTATTCAACAGATTTAGTGACATGATCGTAGGTCCGTTGCTTTACAATCACAATGACTTACAATCGCAATTCTGGCCTAAGTTATGGTTGTAGGTTTACCTGTACTAACAGTGCACAGCCTTGGCATAAATATAGAAAGTGGTTATGTCTGGTTGATGGTCACCTTTATTTATGGTACTCAGGGGACGCTATTCAGTAGCACAAAAAGCCTCTCTTCCTCTTTATTTGAGTCGTTTTGATCCACTTTTACAAGCACAAAAAGCCGCCATTGCACCAGACGTTCAACATTGCCTTCTGATGGGCATTGTAACCCCATCTACTCTGTCCGTTTCCAAGGAAGGAGATGATATACTTACTCTGTCTTTGGCATTCAGATCTGCTTCACATGCAATGAGATGTTCTCCACATTCATACTGGCCTGTCCTTACTGCCACATGCAAAGGACTGCTGAGCAACTAATGGAATGGGAAAAAAAAGTTCAAAAAAGCATAACTATAGACAATAAACATGGATGGAGAAAAGAATTTCATGCAAACAGGTTCCAGATTAACATCTTCCATCATTTAAATTTTGGGAACAATTATCATAAAATACCTTGTCTTTGGCATTTCGGTTTATCCCTTTATTTAAAAGGAATTTCAGGACTTCTACATTTCCACCTCGACACGTCCAATGAATAGCTGTTGATTCGAGCTACATCAGAAGAAACAAAACAACAGACCAGGAGATTACAATAATGTAGGAATAATGAAAGCATAGACCTACTTTTAAAGTATGTAGGTTCTTGGCTGGTCCTTTCAATTGGAAAAACTTTTCAGGTTCCTAGACTAAATTAACTAAAGCCAAAAGATCTTTCAGTAAAAGATCCAGATTTTTCTGGATACAAGCCAGCAAGTTAAGACAAAGAACTAGGATCATGGTGGTTTCTGAATATAAACAATAATTCCGAGTGATGAAGACTTGATTAAGTTGTATTCATTGAAGAACATAAGCACAGATTTATTCCAAGTTACTCTTTCCTGTTTTGACCAATAGCTGCAGGTAGTCCTCAATTTATGACCACAATTGAGCCCAAAAGTTATGTTGCTGTGTGAGAAATTTGTTAAATTTTGCCCTGTTTTAATGATTTTTCTCGCCACATTTTCTTGTTAAGTGAATCACTGCCGTTGTTAAATTAGTAACTCGGATGTTAAGTGAATCTGGCTTCCCCTCTGACTGGTCAGAAAGTTGCAAAAGATGATCACATGACCCCAGGTATACTGCAACCATCATAAGTGTGAGTCCATTGTCAAACATCCGAATGTAAATCATGTGACCAAAAGGGATCCTGCAATGATCATAAGTGTAAAAAATAATAATAAGCCACTTGCACTGCTTTCAAATGGTCATTAAACAAACTATTATAAGTTGAGGACCATCTGTATTAGGTCCTAGTGATAAAACCAAATGCCTTTCTCCATCTATATAAAATATACATTTTATTATTAAAGCTGCAGCCCGCCTTCGGTGCTCGCTGGATACATTCAACTCTTCTTGGATTAATTTAGTCACACAGGCAGTACAACAGAAAGCCCTGCCACTTGACCAGAAGAACATAACTTGGCACAGAGGCTGAGAAAGTCATGTGTGTATCATTGGAGCAGAAGCATACCCTTAGAAGGCAACTTATCATGAAGTCCCTTTTATGAATTGTACAGTGCAATAAACAACAGTCTCCTTCAGCAATTACATCTGACCAGAGGTATGCATTGCTAACAGGAATAACAGGGAGTGGAGCCTTATCTGCTGGCCCCACTCCAAACAACTCATGCCCGTATTATCCTGCTCACTTCTTCATGTCAACTGGGAAGTCAACCTGAGAGGAGGGCTTGTTGTCTACATCAAAAGTTTGCTTGATGTGATGGAGAATATGAATGAAGCAGATTCCTGGTGTGGCTTCATTCATAGTCAAGTTAATTTTAAAGACATCTCCACCACCACCACCACCGTATGACACAAGGAGAACAGGTATGTATGATATGAGGTGGACATGTTAATTCCGTCTCTTCCCTTGTGTTCGCATACTCCTATTAAAATGATAATGGATAGGCAAATATTCCTATTAAAATGATAATGGATAGGCAAATATTCCTATTAAAATGATAATGGATAGGCAAATGCTTTCTCTTTCTCATAATTCTTTCAGATGTTTTGCATGCTTGTGAAGAACAAGGGTAAGTGAACACAGTTTCTGCTTACCATATCTTGGAATTCAAGTTGAGCCCCAGCTGCTACTAACTTTTCCACAATTTCTAGATGTCCTTGTGAGCATGCCCTGTGCAAGGCTGTACGCCTGTACTGTCAATTGGAAGGCAAATAGCACAATCAACAATAAACAACTGCCTTTCTTTAATGTTTAAAGCATTATTTCTCCCTCCCTCTTTCTCTTGGTGATTTTTCTAATCTATAGCCCTCAGATTTCCTGGTGGTCATATAAGTACTAGCAGAAGTAATATTGTTTAGCTCTATGGATCAGCCTGATATTAACTAAGTATTGCCATCTAGATTGTGCATATGTATGACACCAGCCAGAGCATAGAACAACTCAAAGAAGAAATATGTCATGCCCCTGGTGGAGACTGACTCTGAGGGAGAGGAGGAACAGCCGACAGGGAGTGGGAGTGTGGCTCCGGAGGTTGTGAAGGAGGCTGGGGAAGGGCAGAGGCCAGCTGAGGAGTCAGAGGAGGACCCAGGTCCAACCCCTCTCTATCCTAGGGCACATAGGAGGAAAGGATAAGGGAGAGACGTGGTCTCCTCAGGAGGAGAGGGCCTTGATCCTCTTCATGAGCTGCAGCTGTGAATAAGAGCTGAAAAAGAGTTTGGAGCTGCGTACTGGCAAACGCTGGAAACAAAGTGTGTAAATATCTCTAGTTTATAGTTCCTCTCTGAGTTTGGCATCCTTGTGTTATCCTTGCATCCTTGTGTGTTATCTGTGGACATCCTTCAGTCCTTATCTTGCCTGGTTTGTATAGCTTTTTTCCTTCTTCGTGTAACGTGTGGGAGTTTTTTTGTCTTCTGTCAAAGATATTCGGAGCTTGGAAGCAAAGTGAAGGAATAAAAGCAGCTTCACTTGTTTCCTGTGACTGTGTTTGTTTTGTATCCCACCCTGGGTCATCACAAAATATAACATTGGAAGATGTGGAAAGATTTGGCCCGTATAATCATCAACAGGGGAAGGGGATGAGAGAGAGGGAGGGGCGAGGGAGGGGAGGAAGGGGAGAGAGAAAGGAAAGAAAAAATATTAAGTGTTGAATGTAACTGTCTATGGAGATAATTGCTAAGGTGCTTTTTCAAGAGGCAGCTGGACTTTCTTTGTTTTTCCTTGAAGGCCTTTCACTTCTCATCTAAGTAGCTTCTTCGGTTCTGACTGAATGGTGAGGAATGGAAAGATTTTCAGTCATCTGGTCGTTGGCACTTTTTCTGAGGCTGCTTGAAGATTTATCTGGGCCCTCAGGATCACCTGAACACTGCAAATGGGTGTGGAACTGCTGAACTGCTACTGGGTGTGTAATGCTTAAGTCAGACTTTTGTTTTCCCACAGTGTTGGTGGAAGAAAGACTGGATTACACTCAAGAAAACGACACTCTAAAACTGTTTTGAAAGTTGTTGCCTCCCCTCCCAGAAAAATCTGGAAACTGGATGTAGAAAGCTTAGGATGTTTCAAAGGCACCAATTCATTGAGCTACAGCTTCTAGTATCCTTTAAGGGGCGGGGGGCACTGTTCAATTAGGATCAAACATATAGTACAGAAATCAGTCAAAGCCAACGTACCTCATCACAAGCATCTGGGTCTCCTTTGTCTGCTAAATACTTTTCAATCACTGGCATTTTGTTCTCCAAGGCAGCTTTAAAAAACGTGGGAACATCTACAGGTCCTGTCTGATATAGACAAGAAAGAGCTCATCATTATTGGGAGATGCCAATAAACGCAGAACAGAAAGAAATTAAAATACTTTGTTGCTTGAACGTACCATAACTTCCTGTTCGGGCTCCTTCTCCACTGGAGCCTTGACCTTCTTCACTTTTTTCCTTTTCTTAAGAGTGATGATTTTTTCAAGGTCTTCCAAATTGTCAAGCTTTGTTCTTGCCTCTAGTTTCTTTTTCTTGAGCTGGACAAAAAGGAATGAACAGTACAGTAAGATTATTTGTATGTGACTGTCCCGAAATAAATATAGCAGAGGTGGGTATTCAGCAGGTTCTGACCAGTTCTGGAGAACCAGTAGCAGAAAGTTTGAGTCATTCAGAGAACTGGCAAATACCACCTCTGAGTGGCCCCACCTCCGTCTATTCTCTGCCTCCCGAGTCCCAGCTGATTGGCTGGGTCTTTTTTGGTTGCCCTGCACAGGAGAACGGAGCTGAAAAGCAGGTTAGTGGGGTGGGGAGGGAATGGGGATTTTGCAAGATCCTCCCCCAGGAGTGGGGAAGGAATGGAGATTTTACAGTATCCTTCCCCTGCCACGCCCACCAGCCACGCCTATCAAGCCACCAAGCCACGCCCACATAACAGGTAGTGAAATCTTTTGAATTCCACCATTGAAATATAGTATTAACATGTGACTCTCAAGGAATCTCAAGCATTACCAACCCTGTTAAAAAGAGGAAAATCTTCATTCCCAGGTCTGTAGCTTTTTACTGTCCCTATCTTTTCCACACCTCACTGATGCTTCAGGGCAGTGTGTACAGCAATTAAGTCTCATAATGTTCAATGAGCACATTTCTCTAAAGCAGTGGTCTCCAAACTTGGCAACTTTAAGACTTGTGGACTTCAACTCCCAGAATTCTCCAGCCAGCAATTTTGGAGACCCCTTCTCTAAATTGCATAAGTTTTAATAGTGTCTTGACAGGTGACATTACTGAGTTTTTTATTTGTTTCTTAACTCAGTAGTCATGTGCTTCGCTGTCCTGCTGATGTGCAGGAGAACAGAAGCCAGGCACCCTGACAAATCAGCCATCAATAAACACATAGACATTAACAACATCTCTAGGCTATGCAAAAGAGACAATCAACCAGCCCAAAAGAGAACCCCCCAAAAAGACTCCAGCATCTCTCTATCAGTAATCAGCACCCCGATCAGCATACATTAATTCCAAGGTTAACATCAGACCAACAATCAAGTAAACAATATCCCAATCAAGAAACTGCCAAAGATTACTTCATAACATGGGAACTATTCTGTAAATGGTTAAATGACAGATACTGTGGTTAGAGGAGTGGAACTAGGTGAAATATGGTTTATAAGAGAAAGACAAATAGATGAGTAGATATTTCTGACAGTTATATAATGGAAGATAATATAGTTTATAATATGATTGATGTTATCATATTTGTTTATATATTACTGCATATTTGTTTATATATGATCATAATGAAGATGAAGATGTTTGTATGTTTGTATGTGAACACCTTGGACATCTAGAGAGGACATTCCTCAATATAAAAAAGAAATGAAATGATATTAAATAATAAAAAAATTATTTCAACAAGAAACTGCCAAAGAGCCATCGGTAAACAGCCCAACCAAAGAATTTCTAAGACCGCCTCCACCCACATAGACAGGCAAGTTAACTGACAGCAAACAGCACTCCTTACTACCGGTAGCACTGATGATGTTACCTAGTTAGGGTAATGAAACATCTGCAAGAAAACAAGCAAGCTCAGAGAGCACCAAGGACCCCTCAGTGCAGATTTTTAAAGTTATGTTATCAGTAGGCGTACAGAGAAAATACCCCTGAGAAATAGAAAACAGCTGTGGCCATTGTTTCTGCAAGTCTCTTTCTTCCTGAGATCTCAGTAAAGAAAATGTTGGACAAGCGGTATTGTACAATAATTATATTTGTAATTTTGAATAGTGCATCCGTACTGCTAATAATTGTATCACTAAATCCATTAGAAGGTTTTGAATGCTTGATTGCATGGGTAAACTCACTGTATAAAAGGTTGTGATAAGATTTGAGGGAATATAAAAGGAGAGTCGAGAGTCAGTATGATTTATTGGTTTGAGGTGTTAGGCTATAAGGCGAGAGAGACTTGTGTGGACTAATCCTGCCTTAGGCACAAAGCCAGCTGAGCAGTCCTTCTCTCTCAGCCATAAGAAGAAAGCAATTCTGAAAATGCTGCTGAGAAAATTGCATGGACTTATCCATGGACTTGTCCATGTTGTCATGAGGAGACAGAGAGAGAGAGTAATGAGAGAGAGAGGGAGGAAGGGAGGGAGGGAGGGAGAGAGAGAGAGAAAGAGAGAGAGAGAGAGAGAGAGAGAGAGAGAGAGAGAGAGAGAGAGA
>BLBF01000016.1:28883817-28913480 GCA_015471245.1 Laticauda colubrina
AGATTCTGGTAAGGATGCATTTTGAAATTCGTTGATCAAGAATCACTTCCAAAAGAAAAGATGCAAAGGGGTTATTGTGCAATAACTATTATACATTGTGGAATAGATTGTCACTTGATGTCACACTCATTAACACCTTGTGAAAAGTCATTTGAGCTGCTACCTTGTAAGAAAGATGTGTCAGGTTGTATTTCAGGCAGAGGCAACATACTCCTAAATGGTTCTCAAGTAACTCATAAATGCATCATGTAACAGATTGTTGCCACTTACTCATCTGCAGGTCTTACCTTTGAAGGACTAGCAGGAGAATTTCAGGAGCATGTTCTAGCAAATGTCATTTGGCATTCAGCTCATTTGGCTGAATCAATACATTTCTCAATTTGTTCTGCTGTCACTATTAATATGTAATGTGACACATAAAGTCCTTCATGGCACATCCTTGATTATTTCAAGGATAATCTGTTTCTGAAAAGTTTGCCTACTTAAGGAAATCTGCTCTGGGTCTTCTCATCTAAACAGTGTCATCTAACTAGAATGGAACAACTCACTGCAGCCAACTCATTGCGGCCAACTCATCACGGCCAATCCACCACAGCCATCTTGCAGCAGCCAATTCACCACAGTCACCTCAACACGGGACAACTCACCATGGCCAACTCACAGTGGGACAACATGCCAGGGGACAATTTAACCATCCAACTTAATGACTTAAAATAAATAAACATTATTTTAACTTTTTCCATTCACATTTTGTTTTGCATCTTCTTTGGCAGCCTTTCTTTCTTGATTCTATTCCATCATTTATTTGATATTAGTGTAACTCTTGTCCAGTAGTGAGTTGGGCATGGCGAGTTGTCTCATAACAAGTTGGCTGCAGCAAGTTGACCATGGTAAGTTGGCCTGGTGAGTTGGTCACAGCAAACTGTCATAGATCTTCATCTAGCAGGAAAAGCCTACTTGATTGCCATGCCTGCATTCCCCCTGAGACTTACATGGCTCCCACTCTTCCTGCCTTTTAGAAGGATCTGGAGATCTAGTCCAGCACATTAATCAGAAATGAAGTCAGAAGATTTTGTGTCCATTTAATTTGTTTCCAATTGTTCAGGGCTGTTTAAAATTACTGGACCTCTAACATAAAGAAGTTTTACTATCTTTTAATGTCCTTTTTGAGTTGTTATTTGTTGTTTTTAATTGTATGTGCCATCCTATATAACATGTTAATTGGGTGTCTGTATAAATTGATTTCATACTATAAATAACTAAACAACACAAAAACTTCATGTGTGATTCGTGCATATCAACAGCATATCAGTTACATCAGTGGGATAGTTTTTTTTTCCAACAAATTTTTCTGTTTAAGTTCTAGCGTGATGATTTTCTACTAAGAGCTCTAGGTTCTCTCTACCTCGCCATCCTGCAGATGTGTGGGGACGTAGACTTCTTGAGCTCCATTCTCTTGAGACTTCTGGAATGTTTTGACCCAACATGTCTAGAAGAAGCTAGTTTGAGGAAGATTACCCTATTGTGACTTGGTTTGTTTGTTTGTTTTGTGTAAAGATAACTGGACAATCATTTGCTATATGCCAAGAGAAGAACTACAAGCATTTGAGTTTTCTAATCTGATATTCCTTTTTAAAGGTAAGTAGATGAGAAAACAGATGACATCTATATCATCTGAGAAATTTGTTTGAATGATACTCATATGAACCAGTATAGTGTAGATTCTATGGTCAGTCTTGTCTAATGCTCCATGAGGAGCAGACATTGTCCAGATTTTCAAAATAAAATTTCCTCACCTTTGTCCTCCAGCTAGAATTTCTTTGAAAGAGAAATTGTGTTACATCATGGGTGCAAAGATTAGGCACTCCCCAGATTCTTAATAGCTCATCCTTTTAATTTCTTTCAAGTCTTAACTTCCTGCTTTTCTCATTATAATTAGGCTTGACTGAACAATTTTTTCCTGATGCTCAGCCTAGTAGTCCGACCAGACTATGTAGGCTTGTTCTAATACAATCATAGAGAGAACAACAGTAAATCAAAACATTGGTGATATATTCCCAGAAGATACATAAAAACTTATTATTTTACCTCAGCTTGCAGCTCCTTCTCTTCTTTGTAAGTCAGAGTGCGCTGTGTTACTGAGGGATCAATGACCGTCTTCAGGTCTTCTTGTTTCTCTAATCTTACTGTAGCTTCATATTCTCCATCTTTGAAGTCCTCCGGAAGGAAATCCCCTGTTTCTCTACCTTCTGTCTTTTTGCCTGTCATCTATCAAAGAAAACATGTGCCTTAAGATTAGAGTTCCAAAAACTTGTCCCTGACAAACCAAGACAAAAACAAAACAAAACCAAAAACCCAGATTGTTGCAGAAAGAACTTGTTGATGACAACAAAAATAAAAAGTGAAATCAATGTCCCAAAGTCATCATGACAGACAGAGACTTGAGGAAAATGGTAGGTGAACTGATAAGAAACCATGAGCTGGACAGTATTGCAGAGAGCAACAGTATGTTTTCAATTAAGCCATTGTGGTTTTTCTTTGAAGGAGTTTCACTTCTGATCCAAGAAGCTTCTTCATGCCACAGTTGTTAAGTGAAGTATTGCAAGGGCTAAGTACTCTGACTGGATGGTGGGAACCTGAAGAAGCTTCTTGAATGAGAAGCGAAACGCCTTCAAATAAAAACAGAAAGTTCACTTGCCTTTGAAAAAAGCACCTTTCAGACAACCATGACCTGGATGACTGAGAATCTCAAAAGAAAAACCTGAAGGAAAAGTAGGTGATATTGAGGCTTGGAAAGAGCCAGAGTGAAAAGAAGAAAAGAAAGCAAGGGGACTATCATTATTCCTAAAGAAGAGCAAGCTCAGTTATGTTGGGAGGTCGGACAAAATAGCACCAGTTATCAAGAGACTAAGTGGTTTGACAAAAACTGTTAAGTTTTGCAGCAATCTGAGAGACAAAGTCAATGGATATAGTGAAATAGAAAAGCCCAGAAGAAATCCACCCTGTAGTTCTCCCTCACCCACAAAGGAAAGGACTGGAGATAGGACAGTAGACTGACTAAGGAAACTGTAGACTGATTGCTACTGTGGACCATGCATGTATTGAGTTGCAACATCTGACACTCACATTAGGACTTTTGCCATCATAGCAGCCATGTGACCTGAGACAACAAAAGCCCAGAAGCACTGAAGGATGTCAGGGAAGAGTTTTATATATTAACATGAATTAGCCATACAATTGCTTCGCTGTGAGCAGCTGGTCATCAACTAATCCCAGGAATACTACAGATTGTCCTTGTCTTATGAACAGAGTTGAGCCCAACATTTCTGCTGCCAATGAGATGTTTGTTGAGTTTTGCCCCATTTTACAACCTTTCATGCCACAGTTGTTAAGTAAATCACTGCAGGGGCTAAGTAAGTGAATCCAGCCTCCCCATGGACTTTGCTTGAAAGAAAGTTGCCAAAGGAGATCACATGTTTCCAGGACACTGCGGCTGTCATAAATATGAGAAAGTTGGCAAGTGTCTGAATTTTGATCACATGACATGTGAATACTGCAATGGGAATACTGCAATGGTCATAAGTGTGAAAAATTGTGATAAGTCACTTTTTTTCAGTGCCATTGTAACTTCAGATGGTCACTAGATGAACTGTTGTAAGTCAGGAACTACCTGTGTTATAAGATGATTTTTTACTAATCTTTACCAATATTGACAAATGTATAATACAAAGAAGGAATGATGAGTATTTCCCTTATTTGTTCCACCTGTCACCTCCAGCAACTGTAATTACTAGAGGAAAAAAAACAGTCGAATAAGTGTGTGTGAATAAGATCATAAATCATGTTTTTCAGCCCTGTTGTAACTTCAAACAAGTCACTGAACAAACTGTTGTAAGTTCAGGACTTATAGTAGTTGCCTGCAACCAGGCAATTGTTGCCAGAATGATCTGATTACTAGCCACTTCTAAATAAGCACTGGCCTCAGAACGAACAGACAGAAAAGGGATTGAGCTTGAATTAGATTTAACATGTAGAGGGATGGCAATACGTTGAAAAATTTGGATGCTAGTGAGCTCAGATACAGAATCTCTTACACTGAAGGATGCGTGCCCTTAATACATTCAATTAAATTTAAAATCAAGTCTGCAACAGTTCGCAGTATGGAGCAGCTAAAGTTAGAGGTTGCCACAGATCACTGAAATCACTGAAACAACTCAGTGTGACTTCTATAAATTCCAATGCTTCCAGTGGGTTTTAGTCACGACTATGTTTAGCTGAATGAAGAGAAATGGTGGACAATCCATCCAAGAATGCAACAGGGCATTAAAAAAAAAATACCCACTCCCTTGTTCCTCCCTATAGACTGACAGACTCCTATGCCATCTGCTTTTGAAATCCTTTCTGGCTTAGAAAAAGTTTAAAGAGACTTGGGGTACTACTATTGAGAAATAGAAAAATATCCTGGGTTACACAAAATTTGCCATGTTGACCTTTAAGTTCATTCACACCAGCTTTATTTGCGAGTTGCTAACAAACTATACATGCATTGAAAGTATAGAAATCCATATTTTATTTTATCAAACCATGGTCGTCCATGAAAAAGACCCAGTACAGTCCATCCAATTAAATTCAATAATAATACATTCAGGAAATTACACAAGGCTTACCCATATACTTTCACTTTTTATTTTCGAGACCTAATAAACAACAATCCAGATTGTCATACCCATATTCGATGACAAATTAAGCTCAGAGTGGTAGAAGCTAAAGGGTTTGCTTATTTGTCAGTATAAAAATATAAAGTGTTTGAGATAAGCAACTATTCAGAAACACTTCTATTTTCTTTCCATTCCTTCACTGTCATTTGCTACCATTAATAACACTGTCATAAACAGCAGAGGTGACTAGAGGCCTATTAAAGCTGGGTCATTTAAGTTCTGTTTTAATTCTTTATTATGTTGTCTGGAGTTGGAGCCAGGCTTGTGTGCCTGGCATAGTATAAGTGTAGCTGCGAATACTTTGAATCACAAGGGATGTTTTAATAACTGTGAACCAATCACACTCCTACTGGTTTTGTTGTATTTTCTTGTGAACTATCTTGAAAGTCTCAATATGGCAAAAGATGGAATACAGTAAATTTTGTTGACACTTAAATAAGACCAAGCTTTTTTTTTTAAAAAAAAAGATAGTTTGCAAGCTAAACTACAGTACAGTATATTGCTACATAAGCGACTATTATTAAATGCATAACATGTACTTATACGAAAGATAGATCATTTTTTCAGAAACAATTTCAGCAATAAATAACCCTTTCTTTATTGGCTTTCAGAATGTTACACATATCATCATTTCATTCATCATCATCATCATCTTTAAACATAGGAGAATGTCATTATTGTCACAAAAGTTGCTAGTGATAAAATGATGAAACATCAGCTCAGCTAAAGCCATATTCATCTGTGAAACAAAATTCAAAATTCAAATTTTCTCTCTTTGTTCTGTTTGCTTAAAAGGACCACACCCATTCCCCAAGGACATTTTCATTCCCTTAGGTACCACTTTCAATCAAAAGAAGCAATTTGGTCTTAGAGATAACTATGCCTTTGTCATGATGTTTATCCCACATGCTGTTGAATTGGAAGTGATGTCCACCTTTAACAAAAATTATCACACAAGGTAGTTTGATACTTACCAGATCTTCTACCAGTAGCATCATCATCATGGCTGTTGGTTGATCAAAAGCAGATGGTACAGTGGAGTATTCCTCTCAAGAAAGATGCCTTTACTGTCCAAGGCAACTTGACTGAGACATGCCAAGCTCTGTAAGTTTATATATCTTTGCAAAAACTTCTTCTGCATGAGATAATCTTCCAACCTGGGAATCCAAACAGTTCAGCAATAGGTGTTTTCACATTCCAGGCATATTAACTAGACAGATCTAGTGTCGAGGATAGGAATTGGAAGGGAGGGTGTGGGTTGAGGGAGGGTGAGGGGAAGAGGAAAAGTCCTGCGGTGTAACGGCCCCAAATATCTGAATCAGTATGAAATACAAGAGCTTCATTCCATTGGCAGTGACTACATAGCTCAGCAATGCTATCCATGCTGGCTGTCCGGTGTCCATTAAG
This sequence comes from Laticauda colubrina, assembly GCA_015471245.1. NCBI lineage: Eukaryota > Metazoa > Chordata > Lepidosauria > Squamata > Elapidae > Laticauda > Laticauda colubrina. The sequence goes on from BLBF01000016.1 coordinate 28,889,943, forward strand.
ACAGCTGTCTGCAGATACCTCCCTTATCATAACTGGCTCCCACATGACCAACAGACACCAGGAGGAGAAAAAAAGAAAGACAAGGCAGCCCTCGTTTTGTGGATAAACAAAGAAGTAGGTCAATTGATGGAAAAATAATTATTTTGGTGATAGTATGTCCTACTAAGGTTTATAAATAGTTCTATTGGGAAATATATTCTTTCCCCTGCCCCCATCCCTCCCCCAGTGTCTCTGTCTCTTTCTCTCTCTCTTTCTCTCTCTCTCTCTCTCTCTCTCACACACACACACACACACTTATCATGATGTCACTTGTCTATATTTGTCAAGAAGAATTTTCTGAGGGGATTATGAAGCCAGAGTGATGTCTCTGGTGCTAAAAGGACTGGGTGACATGTTAAGTTACCATCAAGATAAGAACGCAAAACTCTCGCCTGCTTTTCATTTTCTCTGGAATCTGTCACTGCTTATAAACAGGGATTAGGAGCTCTGATTCCAAGGGGCAGGAAGGTGAAACTGCAATTTATTGGAAGTAAAGACTTTCAACAAAATTGGAAAAGACAGTAATTTTTTTGAAACAAAAAGCTAGCTCTGGTCCAAGGTATTATGCCTTTTAATGAGGACTTTAAGGTGGACGTTGGAATTTTGGCCCTAAGAAAATATAAAATATGCAGCAAATCGATAATATCCTGATCTGATTAATCAGTCCTTACTAAAAGCCATTTCAAAAATTCGTATATTGGATTCTGAAACCATATTCCATCTCCAAGTGCCCTAGGCAATGTGTAGCTTAAAAAAAAACTTCTACCCTTAAAAAAATCAAAGTATAAAACATAATAAGCTACAGTAAAAAGAAAGAAATATCCTATCCAAATCAATAGTTGTATAAACAGTAGTAATTTCAAATGAGTATCATCTGTATTTAGGTCCAACTTTACTCCACTACTATGTAACATTGCTATATAAAATATTCTACTGAAAGCCAATTCCTTGTCAGATGTATTCTCAGGAAGAAATAAATTGAAATAGGGAGGGAGTCAAAAGATATGCTTGAAGGAGGAGCAGAGTCAAGGGCAAAAGGAGGAAATGGCATTTTATCCTTCAGAAAAATATTGGAGGACATTCCGTGGCAGAGAAACAGATGCTGGGCTAATATTACACAGGGTTAATTAGAACATGGACATGGGCATGGCCTTAACAGAACTCACCAGCAGGGGTGAAGTCTTTTTATGGATTTACTAATTTGCAACAGGGACACAATATCAAGAAATAATGTTGATAAGTGAATAAAGGGAATTACTAAAGCTTTATAATTAGTCCTCAATATAACATTAAGAAAAGATTAATTAAACAGTAACAAGGTGCAGTGCATTGAGTTAGTTTATAGTATAAAAAGAATATAAAACTTTGAGCTTATGCCATAATCTCTCATCTTTACTGTATTGTTAGAGAAGGAGGAGGAGGAGGAAGAGGAGGAAGAGGAGGAAGAAGAAATATAAAATGTTCATGTAGTTTGTGCACACATCTTCCATTTCTCTGTGTGAAGTTGAATAATATTTCTTTAATAATCTTTTTTTTTCTTAAATGTGGCAACTGCATATCATTTGTCATAAAAAAGCAGGAAATATGAAAAGCTCCTTAGCCTGGCCTTTCCTGTATTGCATTGTCTGAACTGATCGATAGTTGCTCTCAGATTTTCAGACCAAGGGATGAAATCTTCAATGGAATGTTTGTCAACTGTGTAGGCGACATAAACTAGTTGAGATTGTTAATGCCTTAGAAAGTAGAAACAAAATTCAAGAATATTTGATAAGTTAAGGAAATGAGCTGAATGTTCCTTGATTTAAAGACATGCAAACAAATGCAGAGATATAGGTCAGTAATAATACTCCTGAAATCAATTTTAATTTGTAATTGATTGAAAAATCAATACATGATCAATCATTCTTTTAGGTTCAGCCAATAGAAATAGTAGCACTAGTTTCCAAATCAAATAAATAACTGTATCCATAGTGCAATGGTTAAACCCCACTTCAAATATAGTGACCTGCCCTAAACATCAGATTTAAGGGCCAGGGAAAGTAAATATGGCCCATTAAAGGCATTGAGGATGGCTAGGGACTGGAAACTGAAGTCCTTTGAAGTCAAAACGAAGAGGTTCAATATGTTTTGCCTTGAGAAATGATGGCTGGGGTCAGGGAATAAGCAAGCATTTACTTGCTTATTTGACTCATATGTCTACCTAGCTTATGAAAGCATGGTTCAGTACCTAATGGAATGTTACATGGAAAAAGACCATGATTTGTTTCAGAGGACAAGATATGGAATAACATATTTTGAAAGTTTGGTAATAATAGGAACAATTTAATAAGAGAACCAATATCCCAGGAAAGATGGCAGGTTTCCCCCTGGAAATGTTTCAGTAGAAGGTGGATGATCATTTTTGGAAGATACTTTAATTTGGATTCCTGCAATGGTCAGAAGGCTGGCCATAATGACTTCTTTCTGATACTATGATTCTTATCTTACTTCAGTTATTTGTAAGATAGAAATTTTTAAAAGCAATCAATATAATCCACTTTAATTTGTTATATCTTCTAGCTCAGGGATGTCAAACTCCAGGCTCGTGGGCCAGACCCAGTGCTTAAAACTGGCCTGTGGGGCTGGCCTAGAAATAGCCTGTGGTGCCTCTGGCAGCCAAAACAGGGCATGGGGGACACACATACCCCCCCATCCCATTTTGGTCTGGATGGCCTCCTGCAGCACTCTGGCAGCCAAAATGGGACATGGGGGGCTGTATGAGTCCCCACATCCTGTTTTGGCCAGGAAAGTGCTGCTGGAGGCCGTCCAGGTAAAAATGGGGCACAGGGGCATGTGTGGCTCCCTCCAGCCCGATTTTGGCTGGCAGAGTACTTCAAGAGGCCTTCCAGGCTGAAAACAGGGTGCGGGGGACACACACAACCCCTCCATGCCTCATTTCAGCTGGTTGGAGGCATCCATCCCATCTCCCCACCTTGGCTGTCCCGCAAAGAAGTACATTGCTGATCCGGCCAATGGTGGGATTCATTTTTTTTTTACTACCAGTTCTGTGGGTGTGGTTTGGTGGTAGTGGCAGAGGAAGGATACTGCAAAATCTCCATTCCCTCCCCACCCCACTAACCTGCTTTCCAGCTCCTTTCTCTTGTGCAGGGCAACAAAAGAAGACCCAGCTGATCAGCTGGGACTTGGAAGGCAGAAATTAGATGGGGACAAGACCAGTCAGAGGTGGTATTTGCCGGTTCTCCAAACTACTCAAAATTTCCACTACCGGTTCTCCAGAACTGGTCAGAACTTAATACCACCTCTGGATCCAGCCCTTGAAGTAATCCAGTTTGATACCAGAGGTGGTATTCAGAAGGTTCTGACTACTTCTGGAGAACCAGTAGTGGAAATTTTGAGTGGTTCAGAGAACCAGCAAATACCCCCTCTGATTAGCCCCGCCCGCATCTATTCTCTGCTTCCCAAGTCCCAACTGATCGGCTGGGTCTTCTTTTGTTGCCCTGAGCAAAAGAACAGAACTGAAAAGCAGGTTAGTAGGGTGGGGAGGGAATGGGATTTTGTAGTATTCTTTCCCTGCCACACCACACCAAGCCATGCCATGCCCACCAAGCTACACTCACAGAACCAGTAGTAAAAGAAATGAATCCCACCACTGTTCTGACCAAATGTTGAACGATGTCCAAGGGATTACTAAAATTCACTGAATGACAATGAAAGTATTTATTCAAGAAAAACAACTTTGGCCTGCTCAAAAGTGGCCTTCAAACGTAGCCATCTCCTACTGAAATCAGTCCCCTGATCAGTCATTCAAGGATGCCTTCCTTTCCTTACAGCGTAACTGTCCTCACTCCCACCAACACATATGTGGATTTGTGTGCATGTGTAAGTGTGTATTCATATCCTACTAGTATGTTGGAGGCAGTGCAGAATGACCCTTGGAATTCCATTAAAATTTCATAGACTCCATAATAGTTTAAATGTTCTCCATTGATTATATCATTGATTACTCTATTAAGTAAACTTCCTGCCAATCCTTTTCAGAAATCTTTGTCAAGTTGCAGTTCTCAAGACATTTTCAAAAGGCTGATTAGTAAGTTCCTTGGCCTTCTGCATCAACAGCAACTGTTTTCTGATCCTCAAAACATTCAGACAACCACATTTCCCTTAAGTTCACAGAACCTAGAAATACTAATCTATTATATGTTCAATCATCAGAATGAATATATTGCTGGATTTGTTTTTATAAACATTCAGCTAGGAAGGAAGATTATGCAAGTATTTGTTTTGTTTCTCTCTTTCTCTCCACAATTATTTTGTTGTGGTTAATTTGGAAATCAACTATGTTTATTATATCACATCGGCTTTAATTCAAGACAACTTAATATGTATAACTTCAGAATTAAAAAAATAAGAGGCAAAAATGTATGTTTGTAAAGTATTTTTATGTTTCCTGTATGAAAAACCCACTACCAAAGCACCTTTCACGTACCAAAAGACTAAAACATTTACATATACTACAAATGTTGAAACAATTCCAAATTTTTGTAATCATTCACAGTGCATTCACTAGCCTGCTTCTCAGAAATCTCCTAGATCTGTTAACACTTTAATGAACCTTAAAGATGGAGACAGGTGATGATTCAACTTGATGCTATTGGTGGATTAAGTATTTCTCAATTTGAGGCAGTTATCGAGCCCCACGAGCATCACAAACATTACAAGAACCAAACGCTGTGGAGAGAGGACATAAGATATGTCCTTTTAGAGTAAATATTTTGAGTAAATATAAAATTATAGTGTAAATATTTTGAGTCACACAACTAGATAATTTGGGGCGGGAAAGGTCTGTAAACAATTTGAGGGAGGGAGATGACTTTCACACTAGCTATCTGATTTGAATTTGAATTTGATTTACACTAACAAGCTTTTTAGATTATAAACACCACTTCAATTTGGAGACAGCAAGTTTTACAAAATTTTTATTTACTTATTTTTAGATTTAACTCTTGCCTATCTCCCCATAATAGCACAGAAATTATAAAATCACAATCTGCCCATAATAAAACATAAATTACAGTAGAAATAAATCTATTGTATTATAATTAAAACTAAAAAAATGGTAGACCTGATTTATCTCGTCATTATGGATATCATCATTTATTATTTGTCATCAAATCAAATAATACAATAAGAAACAAATTCTTGCATTGCTTACATTTAAAGGTAAAAGTTCCCCTCGCACATACATGCTAGTTGTTTCCAGCTCTCGAGGGCAGTGCTTATCTCTGTTACAAAGCAGAAGAGCCAGAGCTGTTCAAAGATGTCTCTCTGGTCATGTGGCTGGCGTGACTAAACATTGAAAGTGCATGGAACGCTGTTACCTTACCACAAAAGTGGCTCCTATTTTTCTACTTGCATTTTTACATGCTTTCGAACTGCTAGGTTGGCAGAAGCTGAGACAAGTAACGGGAGCTCACTCCATTATGTGGCACTAGGGATTCAAACTGCTGAACTGCCAACCTTTCTGTTCGACAAGTTCAGCGTCTTCGTCACTGAGCCATTTGCCTCCCCACAATAAGGTTACCTGAATGTTCCATTTCTACCTGAATATAGCAATAGCACTTTGACCTATAGACTGCTTCACAATGCTTTACGGCCCTAAGCTGTTTACAATATCAACATATTGCCCTACAACAATTTGGGTCCTAATTTTACCAACCTCAGAAGGATGAAAGGCTGAGTCAGCCCTGAGCTGGTTAAGATAATGAATTTACTTAAAAACAGAAGGCAAGACATTAATCTCGGCTTCCCAAGGCCAGACATTCTAGAGTCTGGGAATGCCACTCTCCTGTTACCAGAAGGTTTCCAGTGATAGTGTCTTGTATGTCATTGGTGTCATTGCACCAATGAGAAGAATTATATCCTTCATATAATTTGGATAAAGATTTAATGATGCATGAAATGTCACATGCCTTCCCTTGCCTCCCCAGCACCGGTGCTCTAGCTTATGTTCAAGTTTGTGGGGTACAAGATACAAGATGCCAACCCAGGTTGAAACTGCATCATCTGTGCATATCTCCAGGAGGAAAGGGAAGAGTGAGAAGCTTCCTTCAAAATAAATGCAATGTTATCAACCCTGAACATGATTCAGCATCTTTTGAGAGGATGCTGAGTTTGTTTATAGTACTCAATAGTGTATTCCCAAGCCGATAAGATAAATGATTAACAATACCAATTTATAGTCATATAAATAGTATCATATTATATATCCTATCACATATCATCATCATAAAATGCATTACATAGCATCCAGGGACATGCAGCTAAAATTGAACCCAAGCAAAATAGAGTTACCATTTACCAGACAAGAACTGAGGTTCTTGTCAGATTCTTGTCTTCTTGATGGGAGAATTTTGGGATCCTCCCATCAATTGATTCAGGGAGAGACTATGGCAGGGAGTCCTTTGTTCAGCTTCCATTGGTGACCTAGTTGAAGCATTACCTGAGGAGACTTTGCCACAGTAGTTCACATGAAAACATACGAAGAATGGTTACAGGAACTGGGCACGGCTAGTCTTGTGAAGAGAAGGACCAGAGGAGACAATATTGGGTGTTTCAATATTTGATGGGCTGCCACAGAGAGGAAGGGGTCCAAAGCACCTGTAGGCCAGACAAGGAATAATGTATGGAAACTGATCAAGGAGAGATTCAACCTAGAAATAAGGAGAAACTTTCTGACAGTGAGAACAACCAACCAATGGAACAGCTTGCTTTTGGAAGTTGTGGGAGGCTTTCAAGAAGAGATTAGACTGCCATTTGTCAGAAATATTGTGAGGTCTCCTGCTTGGGCAGGGGATTGGAGGACTAGATGACCTACAAGGTCCCTTCCAACTCTATTATCTGTATATATGGAAACCATTGATCACCACTTGCAATGCACATGGGTCTGTCTTTCAAGACCATCGAGAAACTGAAATTGGTATAGCAGGCAGAATCTTGTTTGATAGCTACACAGGTTCTGTGTTGGTTTCCAATGGGCTTCCAAATGCAGTTCAAAGCTACCACTTTGTTTTATACAGCCCTTCCTGGATTTGACATCCAGGGCTGCATTCTCTAGCCAGACTCTTAACAGTCTGTCCTGGGAAAAGTTAGAGTTGTTTCCAACTTCTGTGAAGGGAAAAGGGTTGAAGTTAAGACAGAGTGCTTCTCATCAGCAGGATCTGCTCTTTGGAATGAACTATTGGTCAATATCAGATTTGTCCTCTCTTTGATTTCTTCATTATTTTGCTATACTTCTAGTTGGCTTTTTTATTATTAGTTTTTTCACTGATTTGTTTACTGTGGACATTTTATTATTTTATTTACTCTGGCTGTTTTATTATTGGGCATATTATGATTTTATTAACCAATATTATGTTATTAACCAATCCCTGGAATTTTACTGAATCTTGTTAAACAGATAAATGTGTGAGTGAGGTTGAGGATCCAAAGTCATCAGAATACAGTACTGCAGGCTACTTCTGCTGACTGCCAGCTGCTTACAGTTTGGCAATTCGAATCTCACCAAGCTCAAGGTTGACTCAGCCTTCCATCCTTCCGAGGTGAGTAAAATGAGGACTCAAATTGTTGGGGGGCAATGGGCTGACTCCGTAAACTGCTTAGAGAGGGCTGTAAAGCACTGTGAAATGGTATATAACTCTAAGTGCAAGTGCTAATCTGGCAGTCTTTTCTGAAGAAAGGTAGATATTGTACTCACTGCAGTTATCACAACAGCTTAGTTTCCACTGGAACATTCTCACTAATGTAAAATCAGCTGGTGAAGCATTTTTATGTAATCCCTTAAAAGTCCCTTAAGCCCATGTCACACTGTACCAACGGATACAAAGAGGATGTAAAACGGACAAAAAAGCTTGCCATCCGTTGGTTAACGCGATGTACTCACTGCCTCCGTTTTGCTTCCTCTCCATACGTCCAGCATCCGGCTATTGACGTTTCATCCGCTCAGAAAGTTTTGAGCTGCCCAAAACTTTTGTGTGGAAAATGTATCCAATTCGTCCGCTATGCATCCGCTACGCATCCGCTACGCATCCGTTACGCATCTGCTAAATCCGCTAGGCATCCGCTGCGCATCCGTGCAACTTGCATCTGCTCGGACACAGGGAGGAAGCGGAACGGACGCAGAACAGATGCAGAACGGATGCAGAACGGATGCAGCACGGAAAAAACGTTCGCAGAGGTGACCTATCTCGGATATTAAGGATGTCTAGAGGATGCCTAGAGGATGCCTAGAGGATGCAAAGGGACACCTATACTGCCTATAAAAAGGGGGAGCAACACATCTGGATCTCACTTTCAGACCAGCAGCCCTGCGGTGCGGATCTCTGCAGCCTTCATCTGCTTTTTCCTCTTCCACAGCATCCAGTCAAGTCCACTGTGGATCATAACAGGGTCATTTTGGCAGCCACCATCCTTCTGCAACAGTGCGAAGCCATCTACAGGCTCTGTGAACTCTACTACGGGAAGAAAAAGGGGTGGCCAAGAAGCGTCTGGGTCCAAAATGGATCGGGAGAAGAGCAGAGTACGGACTGTACAACAAGCTGATGGTGGAGCTCAGGAACGAAGACACTTGGGCATTCCAGAACTTCATGAGGATGCCTCCAGCCATGTTTGACGAAGTTGTGCAGCGCCTGACACCCAGGTTGACCAAGACAAACACCAACTTCCGGCCCAGCCTGGAACCTGGGCTCAAGGTGGCGCTCACTCTGCGCCACCTGGCCTCAGGGACCACCTACAGCAGCATGCAGTACGGCTGGAGGGTGCCACCCAACACCATCAGCATTGTGGTCAGAGAAGTGGTGCAGGCCATCATCGAAGAATACAAGGAGGAGCTCCTCCAATGCCCCACCACTGAAGAAGGATGGAAGAAAGTTGCAGAGCAGTGGTATCAGAGGTGGAACTTCCCACACACCGTTGGAGCCATTGATGGCAAGCACGTGGCCTGCAAAGCGCCAGCCAAGTCGGGCTCCACTTATTTCAACTACAAGGGCTTCTTCAGCATCATCCTCTTCGCCATGGTCAATGCTGACTACAAGTTCATGTACATCGATGCTTCAGGCAGCGGCTCATCTTCAGATGCCCAGGTATACAACGCCAGTCACCTCAAGGAGGAGCTGGAACGCAACCTCATCGTGGGTTTCCCAGATCCAGAACCCCTGCCCAACGACTCGCAAGATGTGCCTTACTTCATCGTGGGGGATGACGCCTTCTCCCTCACAACCTACCTCATGAAGCCCTACACCTCCAAATACCTCACCCATGAAGAGAGGATCTTCAACTACAGGCTGTCCAGGGCAAGGCGGGTGGTGGAGAACGCCTTTTGCATCCTGGCCAACAGGTTCCAGGTACTTCTCACCACCATGCAGCATCACCCAGAGACCGTGAGGAGGATCATGGAATCTTGCTGCATCCTGCACAATCTCATGCGCACCCGCTACCCAGTCTTGCAGAACAGGCTCGTGGACCTCCAGCAAGGCAATGGGGACATTGAGCCTGGTGAATGGAGGCAAGGTAGACACTCAGGATGTGCAAGGCCCCAACAGAGCCTCATGTGAAGGGAAGAAGCAGTGCAACCTCCTGAAACACTGGTGCAACTCCCCAGCTGGAGCGGTGGAGTGGCAAGACAGGATGATAGATGCTTAATGGATGCTTCCTTGAGCCTGTCTCATCACACTGATGAGATTGGGCCATGTATGTTGAGTGGCCCGACAATGAACAGGGCATTTAATAAAGAGTTGTGTTTATGTTGAAATGTGTGGATCAATGATTACACTGTTATTGATAATAAAGGGCCATAGGTGTGGCACCTGGGAGGGTGGACCATACAGTCCCACTATGCTTGCACTGGAGGTCTATCTATCCCATAGCTATTATCCATCCCAAAGGTAGAACTGCCCATTCCACAGCTATCTCAACCCATCCCACAAGCATGCAAAGGCTTAAACCATTTCTAAAAGTTTCCAGCAAGACTTTATTAAAAAAAAGAAATGAAGCAAGTGTGTGAATCAAAAATAGACTTTATTAACAACAAGCTATAAGACAAAAATGAGTCTCTGGCACTCCTCTTGGTCGCTCAGTCTCAGGGGTGAAGGGTGCAGGTGCTGTGGAGGTGGCTGGTGCTGGAGTGCTTGTCATCAGCTCCTCCAGAAGCAGAAGCAGCAGAAGCCCCAGCCCCAGAAGAGCGAGCCCGTGCTGCAGAAGCCCCAGCAGAACCAGAGTGAGGGCCAGGGGGCGGGATGGTAGCCCTGTCCCTCTTGCAAGGGCTGGCAGCAGATGGCTGAGGCTTGCTGTGCTTCCGCATGGTTGTGGGGTTGCTGGCTGGCAGGGAGGCTGACAGGAACCAAGGCTAGCAGGAAGGCTGGCAGGGAGGCAGGCACCAAGGCTGGCAGGAAGGCTGACAGGGAGGCAGGCACCAAGGCTGGCAGGGAGGCATGAACCAAGGCTGGCAGGCAGGCAGGCACCAAGGCTGGCAGGCAGACTGGCTGGCAGCAAGGCTGGCAGGCAGGCAGACAGCAAGGCTGGCAGGGAGGCTTACAGCAAGGCTGGCAGGCAGGCAGACAGCAAGGCTGGCAGGGAGGCTGGCAGGGAGGCTGGCAGCAAGGCTTGCAGGCAGACATGCAGGCAGGACAGGCAAGGCAGTCGATGTGTCTGGAAGCAGGTCTTTCCTCTGAATGGCAACCTTCTTCCGAGCTGCTTCCGTTATATCCGTGGGGCTGACGCAATGCATCCTCCCCACATGCGCAATTAATGCTCGGCATCCGCTAGGCTTCCGCTGTGCATCCGCTGTGCATCCACTGTGCATCCACTGTGCATCTGCTGTGCATCCGCTTCATCCACTGTGCAGCCGCTTCATCTGCTTCATCCGCTGTGCATCTGCATCCACTGCATCCGTTCCGCATCCGCTTTGCTGAGGTCCCCCGGAATCCTTGAGGATGTGCCATCTGCTCCCATCCGCTTCCATCCACTGGGCTTCCGTTCCGCATCCGCTTTCCATCCGCCCTGCGTCCTCCCTGCATCCATGTTATCCGCTCCGGTTATGCAAATTTTTGCCCCTTCTGAGAGCGGATAACAACGGATAGAACATTTTTCTCGTCCGTTGTGTCCGTTTTGCATCCGTTGGGCAGTGTGACAGGGCCTTAAGCAGTTTACAGGGTCAGCATATTTCCACCAACAATTTGGGTACTCACTTTGGAAGAATGGAAGGCTGAGTCAACCTTGAGCCTGGTGAGATTTGAACTGCCAGATAGCAGGCAGCCAAAAGTTAGCAGAAGTAGCCTGCAGTACTGCACTCTAACCACTGCACCACGTGGCTCATGCAAATTCCAGGGAAGGTGTGGCAAACTAAACATATCTCTGACAAAGATGAAGACAATGACTGCAACAAAGACCAAAGATTCAGTGAGTAGATGATTCATTAGTCCCTCTCTGGACAAGGGGAGGATAGGAGATCACCCACAAATGCTCTGGACATCTGCTTCTTGTGAGGAGACAGTGGGACTTTCAATGTTTTTGTCTCAGTGTTGTTGTCTATTGTTGTAACAAGGTGTTAGATGCAGTCAGCCCAAATGGCCTTCATAGTTCCTTGAGAACTGTAGATGAATGTTAATAGTCCAACAATAATTGCAGGAATTAATTGGATGTCAACATTCCAATGAAACTCCCCATTTCATTCAGCATGCAGAAACAAAGTTTATCCAAGTAAGAATTTATTAAAGAAGTCATATTGGCACATCTGAGAAAACCTGAATTTGAAAGTTCCAGGTTTTCCCTTCCCAATTGAAAAATCAAATCCTATCCCCTGCATCCACTAGTCCATCACATGGTCCAACCAACTATCATTCCAACTGGAGACATTCCTCCAGACAGTTCTCTCCAGGTGCAGGGTCACCTTTCCTTGACTTTTGAGAAGAATGCTGTTGAGTCTAATCCTCCTCCTCTCTATGAAATCCCTCCTCCCAAATTCCTAGGCACAAAAATGTGGCAGCCTCAAAGCTTCTAAGTAAAATATGGCTTCCATAGCTGACATTGGAATTTTGTTGCAGCCTAGTTGGATTTGCCCTGGGAATTCCTGCAATTGCCATCCGAACATGCTGGAAAGGTGCCAGGTTGGATAAAAACTGCTTTAAAATAATATATCACATGTTCTGGTTTCTCCTACGATTAGAGCTTGATACTTCCATTATTTACAGTGAAGTCAAAATCAAGGGACAGAAGAGATGTTCTGCCCTGCTGGAATTCTGAAATAACTGTCTGGCCTGGAAGAAGACACAGTTGTAAAACTTCAGGAGAAAAATTAAAAAAGAATGGAGAGTTTTGGAAGGGAATGTCCGACTATGAAAAATGTGGTAGGTTCAAGATCTGATTTCTCAGATCATGGTGAACCACAAGTGACAAAATATGTTACATCTCACAAAGACTAATCCAAATGTGTTTGGCTGAAGCTTGATTGAGAAGCCTTAAAACTAAATCTTGTGAGAATTAGAGAAAAAACTCTGAAGTAAGAACCTAAGGTGAAAATATACATGTTATAGAAGTATGTGAAAATATACCTGTAAGGGGACCTATTAAATTGCTTGGTGAAAAAATCTGAAAGAATATGCTCTCATAAAAATCATAGTCTTTATTATCTACACATAAATTCACTAAATAAACAAAATTGGTTTGAACTCTTAGCACAGGAAAACAAACATGATTGAATAGCTATAATGGAAACCTGAGGGAAATGACTGTCATGATTGGAATATACAGTAGCAGCTAAAGAATACAATTTGTTCAAAAAGGAACAGAAGCAATAGAAAGGATAGAGAAGTTGCATTATATGCTCAGAAATCCAAGTAAATGAACTTGGCAAAACTGTAAAAAGCAACCAGCTAAGTGAAGGAATGAATAAATGCATTGTTTATTGTTGGTACCCATTATTGCTTGCCTAATCAAGGAGAAGACATAGATAGAATAGTAATAGCACTTAAGCTTATAAACCACTTTATAGTGCTTTACAACTCTCTCTAAATGGCTTACAGAGTCAGCATATTGCTCCCAACAATTTGGGTCTTCATTTTACCCACTTCAGAAGGATGGAAGGCTGAGTCAATCTTGAGCCTGGTGGGATTCGATCTGCCAAATTGCCGACAGCCGACAGCCAGCAGAAGTAGTTTGCAGTACTGCACTCTAACCACTGCGGCACCGAGGCTCTTAAGATACCTCCAAAATCAAACTGGATATTTTTGAAAGAGGCCTGAAGGGGTAGTGATAGGAAAATTTATTTGTGCCATCATCCGCAAACTCTATCAAGTGTAATTCTGCTAGGAAATTACTTAGCTAACTTGGTGATAATTTGCTACTCAGAAAGCAATGGCCAGCACAAGTGAACCAACTTTTCTTAACTTGATACTCTAACCATTAGAAAGGACTTAATCAAGGAAGTGGACATAGCAACATTGGGAGAGGTAATCATACATTGTAGGTGTTCTTCATTTCAAGAGATATTAAAGCAACATATTCAAACATGAAGTGCCTGCATATGCAGTTGTATGTGAAGATATATTATGAGCATCTTCTTAATTTTTCTAACATCTTCTTAAATGTTTCAGAGAGTAGAAGCTTCCAATCGTTCACTATTTTGAAGAATTTAAGAAGTCATTAAAGTATGTCCTAGATGTAGACGGACAGGTGTACTTTCAGACTTGCAAGACTGATGTCAGTTTTTTATTGTAGATTGGACAGGAAACATGAACAGAAGATAAAAATGGACTTTATTGCAAAAGTACATGAACAAAATGTTGAGAGTGTTCCCACATCTCCTTTGCAGCCCCAAAGCTGGGAAGGTCCCTTCTGAGCATCTTGCCCCACCCACATTTCTGCTGCCTTTTATCTGACCATTCTCTTGGTTGCATCTCTTTGTCTTGACCCCTGAAGTCATACCCATTATATCCATCTGTTCCAGATTCAGTATCATCAGTATGGCAATGATAGCTAATTAGATATTTCAACTCTAAGCCAGCCTATCCTGTCCCATACCAGTATGGATCTGGTTGGGGGAAAACCAGCTCTGATTTAATTCTGGTAAATGGCTGTGGGTGTTAATCCTCTACCCCAGGGGTCTTCAAACTTGACAGCTTGAAGACTTGTGGACTTCAACTCCCATAATTCCTCCTCCAGTCATGTTAGCTCAGGAATTCTGAGAATTGGAAGTCCACAAATCTTAAACCTGCCAGGTTGGAAGACCCTTGCTCTACCCCATCCCCTGGGATCTAAGAATTTTTCATCTTTAATTTTTTTGGGGTGGGGGGCTGCACTTCCTTTCAGGAATGGTGTGCAATCTGAAAAGTCTACTCCTATTTGAAAAACAAGGAGCAGCTGTAGCCAAGTGAGAACTTTCTGTGTGACAGTCACATTCTTTCCTGGACTAGCAGGCCTTTTACACAATTACTCATGCCCTAATCACCTCATAGCTCAACTATTCTAATGTGGTCTCCTTGAAAACCACTTGGAAATTTCCATTAGGCCAAATGCAGAAGATTTTTTGTATATCTTTATATTGAGTGGCCAGTTGCCATTTTGTTTATTTATAGGGTACTGCATTTGTACCATGTTTTCTATTTGATTGTAAGCTATCCCGAGTTGTTTTGGGGCAATGTGGTACCAAAATCCAATAGAGAGAAAGTAGAACCTGTAGAGTACTTATTGGTGACAAAATTGGCAAAATAGAACTGGCAGAACCCAGCTGTTTCTTCTGGTTTAAAATAATATTTTGGATAAGAGGGTGGGGGTGGGAGTGGGAGCAGCAGTGTAATGAATGGCTGAACCTATAAGGTAGAAAACTGGAGATCTCAAACTTCTCAGAAGTCCTTTGCATCTTCACACTCTGGCCCACTCCTGATTTAGGACAGATGTATTGTTCTGACCCAACTGAATTCCCAAAGAACAAACACAGAAAAGGCAGTAGCCCCCACCTTTTAAGGTTTAATAACAAATTATGTTCCTTTACAGATAAAAGACTGCTTTCCACTAATTAGCTCCTCCAAGAAAGATCCTTACCAAGGTGTTCATCAATGCTGTCAAAAACCCAGAGATAAGAACTAATTTACAAGATTCTCCAAACACGAATTAAGATGTCCACAAGTTGAGCTTCAGAGCTTCCTTGCCTTCTGCAAAGAACGCTTTTTCAAACCTGGCTTTTATCCTCTTGAGGGAAGGCCATTACCTTGCAGCCTTACTCCCGAGTCACTGTGCTGCTGTAATTGTTCTTTCCTCCAAGCAATCCTTCGTGCACATGCACTTGGCACAGCTCCTCGGGAACCTTCTCATCACTGCTGCCAGCCCCCACAATCTCTGAAAGCAGCAGTCCACTCCCTGATGGTCCTGGCCCCTCATCTGAGTCCTCGCTCTCCTCAGCCATCTGCACCTGCTGCTGGCTAACAACAACAGGTATTTCCTGCTGACTCTGCCTATTTTCTTCATGGAGTATTTGCATCCTAAACCAGTAATAAAAAAATAGGGTTCTTATCCCACAGAATTACCCTATTGGCAATTAAAAGATCAAAAATCAAATATTGAAACAATTGCTTTAGTGCTACTACATATCCATATAATGTAAAGATGTTTTGTCTTTCCCCCCATCTTCATGGAAGAAAATTGACAAACCCTGGAAGAGAAATGATAACCTTATTATTATTTAAAGCTAAAATTAAAACATAAAACTAAAATTATCCCTCCTTTTAACTCAGAGTGTAAAATGTAAACATTCAGTATTTTAACAGATAAATTACAGAGCTGTTCAGATCACAGAATATTACAAATGCAAATAAATCAAATAAGAATATTCTCCTAAAACAAGACCAGGCTGCACGCAGACCACAAGATGGCTCTGGTCATCAAATTAGTGTTTTTAGTAGGATCTCAGAAAACATATTAGAGAGTTTAAAATTATTATTCCAATAATGGGATTATTCTATAGGAATGGGGGATGTTTCTAGTGTCTTTCTCCCCACTCGAAACTGAACCAGATCAATATTTCTTCCAACATAAGTATCAGCAAAACTTCAAAAAAGTATAAAAGCCAATACCAGATAAAAGAAAAGCAAGACATGAGCCAGAGGGGAAGAGATAAAAAGGCCAAAAACAACAACAATTAAGAATAAAAATTTATTGGAAATAATATTGTGGTAATTACCAATGGAGAGTTCAAAGGGAGGGACTTTTGGCTGTTCCAGCTTTAACTCTTTTAGGTACATAAAAGGAGCAGAGGGAGATGGAAAGTAGGAAACCTGGTGGCTCCTCCTGTATTTCTACTATAAATGGAACAGTTTGTTGGCTTGAGGCAGAGGTGGTATTCATCAGATTCTGACCAGTTCTGAAGAACCAGTAGCAGAAATGTTGAGTAGTTCAGAGAACCAGTGGTAACCTTCCCCCAGGAGTAGAGAGGGAATGGAGATTTTACAGTATCCTTCCCCTGCCATGCCCACCAAGCCATGCTCACAGAACCGGTAGTAAAAAAATTTGAATCCCACCTCTGGCTGGAGGGTGATGTATGTGATAAAGATGATATGACACCCTCCCCTATGGCTATTGAAGTATCTCTGGGCTGTGGTTAGGAACTAATGAGAGTCTAGAATGGAGTTCCTCCTTTTTTTCCAGCACAATTTTGTTGTTGTTACGGATGTAACCTGGCATGCTGAAGTAGCCATTAAGTTCTGCTCAGCTCCTCTTGGCCATACCTCACAGGCATATCTTCTCTCTTCTGGCTATTGGTCAAAACTGTCTATGGAAAGGGAACTTCACGAGGACGGTGGTGTCACCCAAGCAGGAAAAGCCCGAAGGGAACATCAGGCCAGCCATAAAACAAACTTGCATAGGAAAAGAAATCAAATAAAAGGTATTGAAAGAAGCCCCCTAGACAAAAGCCAAGTAATTAGGAAAGCTAGGGAAACAAGGAAAAGAAAACCCTTACAAACACAGGACAAATCAGCAAAACAAACAGACAAAAGATACAAAATAAATTACAAAGGAAACAAACAGAAGATTGCCAAAAAAAACAAATAGAAAAACCATTATAAAGCTAAAAGAGATTAGAAAAAAACTGATAATACAATCAAGCCTCCCCGCAGAGTTTATTTTCCGCACCTTGCTAAGTTTGCCTTCCAGAGAAAAATAAACTCTGATGGGATTTTAATATCTAAACATTAAACATTAAACACTAAACAAACATTCATTCACAAAAGGAGAAAAAAGTATAAAAACCAGAGACTTACCATTCGAAGTTAGCTACCTAGCTCCAGGAACACAGCCTCGCTGTCTCTCGCCTTCCTGAAAATAAAAAGATCCAGCTTTCAAGCAGTTGTCCGTATCCTTGCGCCGGAACTCTCCCAGTGGGAAAATTCAAATCCTCAAAGAAAGGCACTTTGACAGCCTTTCAGTACTGTCAAAGGCCATTTGGTCTGGGCTGAGAAATCAGAAAATCTCTTCTCTAGAGGCAATTGCTACAAAATCCTTGTCCAGAGTTTTCCATAATATTTTTCAAATCTTATTTAGGCATATCTAAGGGGCATGCATAAATGCACCATCATGCCTCCCATCCCTGTCCTATTGTCCCCATTTAATTATACCTATTTTCTTTATTCTTACTCATGTTTATACTTATACCTATTATTTTGTAAGCAATTGACAAATCAAATAAATAAATAAATATCTTGATTTATTGATTAGATTTTTTTTATCCTGCCTTTATTACTTTATATAATTCAAGGTGGTTGAACACATATCCTTCCTCCTCTTCTTTTTCCACAAGAACAACCCTGCAATGTGAATTGGGCTGAAAGAGAGCAATTGTCACTCAGCTAATTTCATACCTAAAATGGGACTAGAATTCACAGTCTCCTGTTGCATGGGCGGGAAAATTCAGTGCTGTTTTGATAGGCTGCTAGTCATGGGGGCTGCAGAGAAACATTTAACGCATTAATTTAAACCAGAAAAGAGAGGTGAGATCTGCCAGTTAGATGTTCCATCATCACTACATATTTTACAAATTCCTCTGTACTCTCGCTGATGGTTTTGTATAGTTGCATTATTTACTGACTTTACTATAGCTATGTATCTGCAGTCTTACACAAAACTGCAACTCTTATTCTAACCAGGCAATGTTCTTGGGAGCCAATCTCAAGCTGCTGCAGTTCCTACAACTGCTTGTGCAATGCACCTTCATTATTTATATCCCTTTCTTGGTGAAGGATGATGGGTGTGTTTTGCTTACTTTATTCTGACATCGATGGCTCTAGGGCAGGGGTAGGCAACTATGGCAATTTTACAACTTGTGGACTTCAACTCCCAGACTGCTCCCATTCCTGCGTGTGGCAGGAATTCTGGGAGTTGAAGTCCACAGATCACAAAACTGCCCACCCCTGTGCTAGAGGATAATTGTTATTTCAAAATAGGTCAATCACTGTCTATTCTAATACATGTATTTTCTGTATCTTTCATGCCCCAACATATAATCTTTATATACTGTTGTTGCTCTCTAGCCCCATTTTGTGGCTGGAGGGACAAATACCAATTATATTGATTTGAAGCTGACACAACCCATCAGCCTGCACTCTCAAAACAAATGCTGTGAAGCCAGACTCCATTTCCCTTTAGCATTTGGAGGAGGCTGAAGCACAAAGAAGAATCCATCTTAATCTGTGGCATATGGTCATCCAAGGACAAACCACATCTCACACACAGAGCACTGCTAGTGAGATTTAGATTACTTGTATTTATTAATTGTTATATTCAGCAGCAACTCAATACTACTTATCTTGTATTTGGTTCTCATTGTATGTATTCCTATTTTCCTCAGTTTCACCATATCCTGTTCTTTCAATAAAGCATCCAGATCTATGTACATGATCTGTCTTATTGGAGGATAGGTGGGTTTAGCTGCATGTCAAACTGCACACAGAGCAACATATAGTGAGGACAGAACAATATCGATTTTCTGGCAGCTTCCACATTAAGAACTGGATGGATTAGTCACTTGCTACCAGTGATGCCGATCCCTTGTACCGCTAATGAGGGGTCGAAAACTCTTGTTGTCATTTGCTTCTTTCTGCTTCACTCACATGCCCTGCCTCAGCTGATACTTGTCAGCCAAACTACCTTCACACAAATTTGGCATTCCTTCAGGAGAATACTCTACCCTCTACCAATTCTTTACAGGCAATTATACCCCAAAGCAAGATTCTTACAGAAGCTCTCTTTAACTAGATTTATTGTGTTGGTTAGAGATAATTGATTTGTTTTCATTTTCAGAAGCCATTTTATCTGCCAGCCTGTAAAGGAGGAACATTTGCAGTGTCTTTACCCCAGCTTCTGTGTACACTAAGGAAGTTGCTCTTTTCTCTGACTAATAAGAGAAAAAGGTATCTGTGTCTAGAGTGAGAATCTCTTTTAGATTATGAACATCATATCCCATCCATGCATAAGAGATAACAGGAAGGGCTTAAGCCAAGTAGGAGCATTGGAATATTGTGTTGCACTTCTCCAGATCTTCCCCTTATGAATAGATAGAGTAGAGTAGATAGAGTAGAGTAGAGTAGCACAGAACAGAATAGAACAGAATAGGTGTGATTGGATACACAACAAATTTATCTCCAGTGCATATACTCTCAGTGTACATGCAAGCAACAAAGTGATAAATCATAAATCACAAGATACAACCAAAAAAGTGAGCCATACAATATCAATAGGCATAGGTAATAGGAAAGATGAAAAGAAAAATAGTAATAATAATAAGTACCTGCAACTCATTACTTAAGAAAGGTATTAGGTGAAACACCTAGATTGAAAAGTGGTTAATTCTCTTAAGTATAGATACCAATCTATACTTCTCCAACCCTACATTAGAGAGAAGGGTATCCCCTTCCCAATACTGCAGCTGGTGATACGATAGGAGGGAAGTAACCCACCACTTTCCTTAAATTAAGGTCATCTCCCTTTGCCAGCACTGTTACTCTAGAAGAGTAAGGACTGGCAACGGGGACAACCAATTTATACTAGCATGGTTTTCTTAATGCTGCATATGTAAATATTAATCCTTTCCTTATTTGTGATGACAAGGGTGTTGTTGAACTTCTCACACATTAGTGTGAGTGCTTATGACATTATGGAATGTGATGAAGATAAGGGACCCTAATCTTTCTGTATTCACAGTTTCTTTGGATTGCTTCCACATTGTTCCTGTCTGGTGCTGTGAGAAAAGCTATGCACCAGGAATTTATGCATTTCAGAAGAACCAAAAGTTGTAATTTGGATTACTTCAGAGTTCTGGTCAAGCATTATTGTGAGTGTTGAAAATCCACAGGCATGTCCTATAGATCTTGCCCAGACATCTGTGTAAACATCTGGGTGTGCCATCTATGATGCATGAGGCTCCAGGTCCTTTTCAAGAATCCTACAGTCATTTCTCACTGTGATAACTGAGAAATTGGTGGGTTCTTTTCTGTTTTGACATAGTTAAATGATAATTATTGTATCAATTATAAAATGCTCGAGGAGAGTGATGGAAGTTGAAGTCTACAAATCATAAAGTTGGTAAAGTTGAGAAACATTGCTCTTGAATATCCTCCTCCATGAAATTCTGGTGATGTTGGCTGCTACGATTTTTAGATGCTGTTGAAGATCTATTTCCTCAGCTCGTCTTTCCCTCTGTGAACATCAAATAAATAGTTCCTGCCTGCTGCCCTTTCAATGAATATATTAGTATGGTTTTAATACATTGCTTTTATTAGTGTTTTAATGTAATTTTGAAAAAATATATTAAATAAAAATGTAATTTTGATGCATGCTCATAAAAATTTAATACCTATTCAAACAAATTCTGTTCTCATAAGTAATATCCTCCGAATAAGCCGACAAGATGGAAAGCCACCAAGTTTTGCAGCTACGAAGCAGGTTGTTGTCTATTGTATTCGGCCAACATTGGATGCTTGCAAAAGCAATGTTCTAGCAGAACCTGTCAGACCATTAAATGCTCCACTCTACCAACAGCTTCTGCTTGTAATTTTCTCTTCCTGAGTGCTATTTATGTTTACCTGGTGGTTTCATAGCAACCTACCTGAGATTAATTCAGGTGGCAGTATTATCATCTAGTTTTCTTCTGGGCTGAATACATTGTCATTTGTATGCACCAAATATGAAAAAAATGTGTCCATAGGAAATAATGCACCTTTTTTCCCCCAGGTTGGTTGATAGAGCAAATATTGCTGTTCTTATTTCTCTCTTGCCTCATCATTTACAGGCCATGTTATATCGCTACAAATTCCTTGACAATTTTGTTGATATTATGAACACAATTTGTGATGTTTCTTATCCTCTTCCACAATGCTCATGATCCTCATTTGGCTGTCATAAGAACCTAGTCAAGGAGAGTCAGATAGATAACTATCAGCCAGAATAGGCATTTAAGATCAGTCATCCAATCACCTTTTTCTGGCATATTAGTCAAATAAAGTTCATGTATCTCTCCATTGCAGGGGAAAAAATGCAATAGTAATAAATTGCACAGCTGACAATTTGATAATCCTTTGTAGGGCAGTTAGCTGGACTGCAAAAATGCAGGTGATCAATAGATGGTAGCAAAGACTTAGAATATGGAGTGCCTCTTTGCTGCCCCTAGGGGTTATCTGCTTCTTAGCAGTCCAGACATAGCAGTGTGGCCTTGGGTGAAGCAGCTGTCTAATGGTAGGGCTGGATTAATGACTGTCACCTCCTGCCTCTGCTTTATAGCTATTTTTAAAAACTATCTCCCCTTTTGTGCTTTTAATAGTGTCCAAACCTTGTGGAACATTAAACCTTGTATTTAGTTAATAAAACAGAATGTGGATGTTCCTATAATATGAACTAACAAATAAGCCATGTTATATCTTCATGTGGTGACCTGGTTTACACAGCATGTTAAAATGGTGGCTGGATTTGCACCATATGCGAAACTATATTCCTCCCATTTGTACTTTATTGCATACTAGTTTGATTAGTTAATTAGCCATTATAATAACATTCAGATAAAAGGATTCTTAAAGCTATAGCAGAAAGAGACACACACAATTTCTAAAATCTTGGTTACCGGTTTTTTAAAAGCCAACAGAAAATGACGCAACTTCAAGGGATCCATCTCTATTTCAAGGATCTGATGCAAGAAGAAACAGATGCTCTAAACAGATGTGTGCCAGATTATGTGTTTTCATGGTTGTTAATGTGGAACCGTTCAAATCTGAAGTGGAAAAAGGGATTCAGAAAAATGGTGGTTGTACTTGCTTCAGCTGTCATGGAACCCAATCCTCCTCCTCCTCCTCCTCCTCCTCCTCCTCCTCCTCCTCCTCCTCCTCCTCCTCCTCCTCCTCCTCCTCCTCCTCCTCCTCCTCTTATCTCCTTAACCCACAGCTATCAGGCAAGCTCCAAAAGTCTCAACTTATTTAAAATCTAAAGGCCATGTCACACTGCCCAACGGATGCAAAACGGACACAACGGACAAGAAAAATGTTCCATCCATTATTATCCGCTCTCAAAAGGGGCAAAAATTTGCATAACCGGAGCGGATAACACGGACGGGGGGAGGACACAGGGCGGATGGAAAGCGGATGCGGAATGGAAGCCCAGTGGATGGAAGCGGATGGGAGTGGATGGCACATCTGCTAGGCTTCCGGGGAACCTCAACAAAGTGGATGCAGAACGGATACAGTGGATGCAGAGCGGATGCCGAGCGTTAATTGCGCATGCGGGGAGGATGCATTGTGTCAGCCCCGCGGATATAACGGAAGCAGCTCGGAAGCAGGTCGCCATTCAGAGGAAAGACCTGCTTCCAGACACATCGACTGCCTTGCATGTCCTGCCTGTATGTCTGCCTGCATGTCTGCCTGCAAGCCTTGCTGCCAGCCTCCCTGCCAGCCTCCCTGCCAGCCTTGCTGTCTGCCTGCCTGCCAGCCTCCCTGCCAGCCTTGTTGTCTGCCTGCCTGCCAGCCTTGGTGCCAGCCAGTCTGCCTGCCAGCCTTGGTGCCAGCCAGTCTGCCTGCCAGCCTTGGTTCATGCCTACCTGCCAGCCTGCCTGCCAGCCTGCCTGCCAGCCTGCCTGCCAGCCTGCCTGCCAGCCTTGGTTCCTGCCAGCCTCCCTGCCAGCCAGCAACCCCACAACCATGCGGAAGCACAGCAAGCCTCAGCCATCTGCTGCCAGCCCTTGCAAGAGGGACAGGGCTACCATCCCGCCCCCTGGCCCTCACTCTGGTTCTGCTGGGGCTTCTGCAGCACGGGCTCGCTCTTCTGGGGCTGGGGCTTCTGCTGCTTCTGCTTCTGGAGGAGCTGATGACAAGCACTCCAGCACCAGCCACCTCCACAGCACCTGCACCCTTCACCCCTGAGACTGAGCGACCAAGAGGAGTGCCAGAGACTCATTTTTGTCTTATAGCTTGTTGTTAATAA
>BLBF01000016.1:28913880-28926129 GCA_015471245.1 Laticauda colubrina
GAGGAGTGCCAGAGACTCATTTTTGTCTTATAGCTTGTTGTTAATAATGTCTATTTTTGATTCACACACTTGCTTCATTTCTTTTTTTTAATAAAGTCTTGCTGGAAACTTTTAGAAATGGTTTAAGCCTTTGCATGCTTGTGGAATGGGTTAAGATAGCAGTGGGATGGGTTGAGATAGCTGTGGAATGGGCAGTTCTACCTTTGGGATGGGTAATAGCTGTGGGATAGATAAACCTCCAGTGCAAGCATAGTGGGACTGTATGGTCCACCCTCCCAGGTGCCACACCTATCGCCCTTTATTATCAATAACAATGTAATCATTGATCCACACATTTCAACATAAACACAACTCTTTATTAAATGCCCTGTTCATTGTCGGGCCACTCAACATACATGGTCCAATCTCATCAGTGTGATGAGACAGGCTCAAGGAAGCATCCATTAAGCATCTATCATCCTGTCTTGCCACTCCACCGCTCCAGCTGGGGAGTTGCACCAGTGTTTCAGGAGGTTGCGCTGCTTCTTCCCTTCACGTGAGGCTCTGTTGGGGCCTTGCACATCCTGAGTGTCTTTCAGGTTTCGCCCTTGCCTCCATTCACCAGGCTCCATGTCCCCATTGCCTTGTTGGAGGTCCATGAGCCTGTTCTGCAAGACTGGGTAGCGGGTGCGCATGAGATTGTGCAGGATGCAGCAAGCTTCCATGATCCTCCTCACGGTCTCTGGGCGATGCTGCATGGTGGTGAGAAGTACCTGGAACCTGTTGGCCAGGATGCAAAAGGCGTTCTCCACCACCCGCCTTGCCCTGGACAGCCTGTAGTTGAAGATCCTCTCTTCACAGGTGAGGAGTCTGGAGGTGTAGGGCTTCATGAGGTAGGTTGTGAGGGAGAAGGCATCATCCCCGACGATGAAGTAGGGCACATCTTGTGTGTCATTGGGCAGGGGTTCAACCACGATGAGGTTGCATTCCAGCCTACCCTTGAGGTCACTTGCGTTGTATACCTGGGCATCTGAAGCTGACCCATTGCCTGAAGCATCGATGTACATGAACTTGTAGTCAGCATCAACCATGGCGAAGAGGATGATGCTGAAGAAGCCTTTGTAGTTGAAATAAGTGGACCCTGAGTTGGCTGGTGCTTTGCAGGCCACGTGCTTGCCATCAATGGCTCCAACGGTGTGTGGGAAGTTCCACCTCTGATACCACTGCTCTGCAACTTTCTTCCATCCTTCTTCAGTGGAGGGGCACTGGAGGAGCTCCTCCTTGTGTTCTTCGATGATGGCCTGCACCACTTCTTTGACCACAATGCTGATGGTGTTGGGTGGCACCCTCCAACTGTACTGCATGCTGCTGTAGGTGGTCCCTGAGGCCAGGTGGCGCAGAGTGAGCACCACCTTGAGCCCAGGTTCCAGGCTGGGCCGGAAGTTGGTGTTTGCCTTGGTCAACCTGGGTGTCAGCCACTGCACAACTTCGTCAAACATGGCTGGAGGCATCCTCATGAAGTTTTGGAATGCACGAGTGTCTTCGTTCCTGAGCTCCACCATCAGCTTGTTGTACAGTCTGTCCTCTGCTCTTCTGGTGAGCCATCTTCATACCCAGACACTTCTTGGCCGCCCCTTTTTCTTCCCGTAGTAGAGTTCACAGAGCCTGTAGATGGCTTCGCACTACAGATGGATGCAGAAGGATGGTGGCTGCCAAAAGGACTGTGTTACGATCCACGGTGGACATGACTGGATGCTGTGGAAGAGGAAGAGACAGATGAAGGCTGCAGAGGTCTGCAGCGGGGCTGCTGTTCTGAAAGTGAGATCCAGATGTGTTGCTCCCCCTTTTTATCGGCAGTATAGGTGTCCCTTTGCATCCTCTTGGCATCCTCTAGGCATCCTCTAGGCATCCTCTAGACATCCTTAATATCCGAGATAGGTCCCCTCTGCGAAGGTTTTTCCGTTTTAAATGCTTTGTTTCCGTGCTGCATCCGCTAGGCATCCGTTCTGCATCCATTCCGCATCCGTTCCGCTTCCTCCCTGCGTCCGAGCGGATGCGAGTTGCGCAGATGCGGAACAGATGCCTAGCGGATATAGCGGATGCGTAACGGATGCAGAACGGATGCCTAGTGGATGTGTAGCAGATGCAGAATGGACGAATTGGATACATTTTCCGCGCAAAAGTTTTGAGCAGCTCAAAACTTTCTGAGCGGATGAAACGTCAATGAACGGATGCTGGACGGATAGAGAGGAAGCAAAACGGAGGCAGTGAGTACATCGCGTTAACCAACGGATGGCAAGCTTTTTTGTCCGTTTTATATCCTCTTTGCATCCGTTGGTGCAGTGTGACAGGGGCTTTAAGAGGGCTGTAAAGCACTGTAAATCAGTATGTAAGTCTAAGTGCTAGTACTATTATGGCAGTCTTTTCTAAAGAAAGGAAGATACTGTCCTCACTGCAGTTATCCCAATAGCTTAGTTTCCACTGGAACATTTTCACTAACCAAAAATCAGCTGGTGAAGCCTTCTGATGTAATCCCTTAAAAGTCCCTTAGATTTTTTTTTTTTAAGGATGCTGCATCTGCTTGGATTGAATGAATACTCTTGATTTCACTGTCAAAAATAATTCTTGTTAGATTTCCTCATTTGCAATCTCACAATTAATGCCTTCTCAGTCTTTCTACTTTTACTGGTGCCACTTAGCCTTCATAGATCAGCTGTCTGCCAGAAAAAAGCAAGTATTTAAAGCACTAAATATTAGCAAATTAAGCATTGCACATTTTGTAATGGGCAGGGAAATAAGCCCATTCCCTTGCCATCCCGCCAATGTTTAATCAGAACACTTGCTACAGAATTCTTTCATCCCTTCTAATACATTTCAAGACAAACTTCATCCATATGCTTCTATGTTAGAGTACAATCTACCTAACTGCATCAAAGCATGTTGGAAAATATTCTAAAAATTATATAAGATGTAAAGTGTGTTCATAAGATTGGAGATATTCTATTTCTAGACTCCGTTGTACTATTGCCATTTATAATCAACAGAATATTACTGGAACAGAATGCACATCCTATCAATGCTGCTTGTCTCTAAAATGTATTATATACTGCTTCTGAATTTCAAGATTTTGTTTTCTTACTATTATTGAGAGCTATTGAAAGATTTATCAGCCCGAAATTTGATTAATCCTTCTATTTATTTACAAAAGGGCCACCCCAAATTTTCATCAGCCTGAAGGAAATTTACAAAAATTATAAAGTTCTGCATCAACTTCAATTAACATCATAGAGTTGCTTCAGGCAACCATGTTTTTATTTATTTATTCATGTAATTTATTCTTCAGAACTCATCAACAAAAAGGATTCTGTCTTATGCTAATTGAAAGTGCTTCCAGACAGAAATAGCATTACAAATGTGTAGCAGCCTATTTTTATTTTTAATTTGAAGAGGTGACCTCAGAAAGTAGAAGAAAGTTGATAAATAGAGGTTGCCGCTGATTTTGCTTGTCAGTAGCTGGCTGGGAAGTTCTCAAATGGCAGTCACACATAACCCCAGGAATCATCATAAATACATTTATGTTGCCAAGTATCCCAATTTTCATCATGTGACCATGAGGATGCTTTGGTGGTCGTAGGTGCAAGGACTAGGTGTGAGTTACTTTTTTCAGGGCCCTTTAATTTCAAACAGTTATTAAATGAATGGTTGTAACAATACAACTATCTGCATTGTATCTCTGTAAGTGTAAGCAAGTGTAAGTGTAAGCAACAACTATCTGTATTGTATTGATCTGTATTACATATGCTCTGTAGTTTGTTTTATATATTTTTCTTTTTTGTATGTAAGGGAAAATTTAAAAGAAAAATAAAGAAGGGGAAGGAAGGATGGCAATTGCTGGGTGAAAAAAGGGTGGCTAACACTTTCCCTTTAAGACAGGGACGTCAAACTCGATTCCATTGAAGGCCACATCAGGGTTGTGTTTGACCTTGGGGCGCCCACAGTGGGCGTGGCCACCTCGATGTCACTCATGTCGGGGGCGCCTGTGGAGGCCCGAGTGCTCTGTCAGCGAAAAAGGGCTCCATTTTCAGCTGTGATGGCCTCCTGCACCCCTCTGCCAGTGAAAACGAATCTCGGGGGGTGCGCTTGGCACCTCCAGGCCCTGTTTTCACTGGCAGAGGGCCGTAGGAGGCTGTTGTGGCCAAAAACGGCCGATGGGCCTCGAGCTTGACACTCAAAGGAAAGGAAAAACAATCAGATCTGGGTGCAGTATCAGTCCAACCTCTAGATGGCAGCAAAGAAATAGACATTTTTAATAGGGGACTGAACATTGGAGATGCTGCTAAGCCTGATACAAATTCTTCTGGGTCTGCCAGGATGTCTGCAAGGGGATGATGAAAAAGCCTGGCCTGGTTTATTTAATGCATGTCAGTTCCATCACACTATCACAGCTGCCATCTTGTCTTTTTTCTCCATACCCCACAGATGCCCTGCCTTCTATGGTGTAAAATAGGGGTCTCCAACCTTGGCAACTTTACGACTTGTGGACTTCAACTGAAAAGTCGTAAAGTTGCCAAGGTTGGAGACCCCTGGTCTAGAGAGGGGGAAAGGGCCCCCCTCTCACAATTTCATAAATAAATAGAACAATATACGACAGTACAATGCCTTAGTAGAGCAAAAACTAAATTCTGAATAGTTCTGATCAATGGCTGGATTCAAAAACTTTTACTACCGGTTCTGTAGGCATGGCTTGGTGGGTGTGGTGAGGCTTGGTGGGCGTGACTGGTGGGCATGGCAGGGGAAGGATACTGCAAAATCTCCATTCCTTCCCCATTCCTGGGGAAGGTTATTCCCTCCCCACTCCTGGGGGAAGGTTACTGTAAAAACCCATTCCCTCCCCACCCCACTAACCTGCTTTCCAGTTCCGTTCTCCTATGCAGGGCAACAAAAGAAGAGTCAGCCAATCAACTGGGACTCAGGAGGAAGAGAATAGATGGGGAGGGGCCAGTCAGATATTGTATTTGCCGGTTCTCCAAACTACTCAAAATTTCTGCTACCGGTTCTCCAGAACTGGTCAGAACCTGCTGAATACTACCTCTGGTTCTGATCAAGATTAGGGCTACAATAATGGACCTGCAAAAATATAGAACAGATGATTCTATATTATATATAATATATAATCTGTCCTACATATTGGCAAAAATAACCAGAAAATAAAATACAGGCTGAATAGTCAAGACCTTATTGACAATCCAAACTCTGTCAAGGATCTTGGAGTACTCATCTCTGATGCTCTAAGTGCTAGAGCCCACTGAGACTACATAGCCAAAAAGGCATTAAGAGTTGTTAACCTAATAACTAGAGCATACAAAACATTTGCTAGACCAATACTCGAATGCAGTTCATCAGTCTGGAACCCACATTACGTATCTGATATTAACACAGTTGAGAAAGTCCAGAAATATTTTTAAAGAAGAGTTCTCCGCTCCTCTACTCCTTGCAGAATACCTTAAAACACCAGACTTGAAATTCTAGACCTAGAAAACCTAGAACTACACTGCCTTCGGTCCAGCCTAAATATAGTATATAAAATCACACATTGCAATGTCCTACCTGTCAATGAATCCTTCAGCTTCAACCATAACAACACAAGAGCAAACAATAGATACAAACTCAAGGTTAACCGCACCAAACTTGATTGCAGGAAATACGACTTCAGCAACAGAGGGGTCAATATCTGGAATACTCTACCTGACTCTGGGGTTTCTTCCCCAAACCCCAAAAACTTTAACCTTAAACTGTCTACTATTGACCTCACCCCTTCCCTAAGAGGTCTGTAGGGGGCATTCATAAGTGCACCAACATGCCTCCTGTCCCTATCTTATTGTTTCTTTTCTATATTTTTTCTTATTTTTCTTGTATGTATCCATGTATTCATAACTATGTTTTACTTATACTTATTATCTTGTAAGCAATTGACAAATAAATAAAATAAAATAAATAAAGTTATCACTAGGAGCAGGAAACATGCTTTTTTCTCTCTGTTTCTTTGCTGCCATCTAATGGTTGTTTGGATTTTTTTTTAATCCCAGGTGTGTCTAGATCATGGTTGCTCCCAAAAGTGCACGAGTTTTCAAGAGGCAACTGGACTTTTTAATTTTTCTTTCTTTTGATTTTTCTTTGAGAACAAACTCATCAGGACTAGATTCAGCAGTCCATCTGCATTTAAAAGACAAAGTCTACCCTTTTGAAGACAGAAAAGTCCACATTTTGAACAGAGAGGATCTCTGGTTTGAAAAAGGGGTCAAAGAGGCCATCTATGTCAAAATTGAGCAGCCCTCTCTCAAAAGAGGGCTCTCAAAAGAGGGGGAGAGATGGATATGACATCGTCTATCTCCAATCTACAAAACAATCCTTTTGTGGTGATCTGGGGCATGGCACAAAGGCAACACAGTCAGATAATCAGTAGGAATCCCTTTATTAACTCCAACTTTGCCTCCAATGTCCTGGTTACCTTCTGGCTGGAGAAAAACTTTCCCAGGAACAGCCTTTGGCTGCAGAGAATCAAGTCCAAAATGTGGTCAACAAAAACTGTAACTATAAGTCCAATCAAGGCAAAATGAGGTAATTAGTTCAGCAAGGCAGGAGAAGGAATTCCAGACACGAAGGTACGGCAATAACTCAACATGGTGGGGAAGACACCAGGAACACAGATAAGCAAAATCAAAATAACTCACGTTTGCTCCCAGCAACTGCCACACTCAGCATGCATTTCTTTTCAACTCTCTTCCCAGCTATGGCTAATGAAGGGGATCAGGGCCCTTTCCTCCCCTATAAGCCATGCAACCCATGTTGCTCTGTTCTCCATTCCTCCCTGCGTGCCCTTGGATGAAGAGGGGGTGGGTCTGGGTCTTCCTCTGAGCTCCCTCTCCCTTGTACTATGTCTCCCCTGCTCTGCCCAGCTGGATTTTGCCCTTCCCCAGTTTCCTCCACAGCCAATGGAGCCACACTCCCACTCCCTGTCATCTGTTCACCTTCCTCCTCAGATTCAGACTCTGACAGGGGCATGAGACCTTTGAACAGTTCCAGGAAGGCTCCACATCAATTTGTACCACTCAGATAAACCTCCAGGTAGCCTCAACGGTTCTCTGAAAGAATGCAAATGACCAATGATTCTCTTAAATAATGCAGATGATGAATTTATGCTCCTTTCAATATCTGCAAGAAGTATAAATTCATCCTTTCCCCACCATCCAATCAGAGCTGAAGAAATTTCTTGGATGAGAAACAAAACGTCTTTAAAGGACAAATCAGAAACTCCCGCAGCCTCTTGAAAAAGCATCAAGTCACTGAGCTAAAAATCACCCAACCATCCTGGAGAAAAATAAACACATTTAAATTAGTGTGCATTCAGTCGAAGACTATTATGCAGCTGCTAGTCCTTGGCTTACAACAGTTCATTTTGTGACCATTTGAAGTTACCGCGGCACTGAAAAAAGTGACTTATGACTGTTTTTCACACTTTATGACCATTGCACATCACCATGTCATGTGATCAAAATTAAGATGCCTGGTTACTGACTCCTATTTATGATGGTTGCATTGTCCTGGGATAATGTGATCCCCTTTTGCAATCTTCTGGCAAGCAAAGCCAATGGGGAAACCAGATTCACTTATTCAGGTTACTAACAACAACTTCAAAGATTCACTTAAACAACTCTCAAGAAAGGTCACAAAAGTGGGGCAAAACCCACTTAACAGTTTTCTCACTTGGCAACATAAATTTTGGGCTCTATGGTAGTCATAAGTCAAGGATTATCTGTAGAATGAAAGGATTTGACTGAGCAAACTAAAGCAATTATCAAACCATAGTCTTCTTTTCTCCCTCTCTCTTTTCTTTTAGTCTCATTTTGTCTTATAACGTGCCCATACATACAGAATACAAATACTTTATCCTTCAAAATGCTCCCAGATGCAGCTGTTGGGGATTCATAATAGATATCTGATTGCTAAAACTTATATGCTGTTTACAGGGTTGGCTTTCATGTCACCCAGGGACAATCCTGCCCTCCGCATATCTGCCACAGTGTGAACTTTCTGTGCTTTGGGAAGGTGATGTCTGCTTCTTTGTGATAAGAAACTGAGATGGATCTCTTTTAAGATTTTCATGTTGGTTATTTTAGGTGTACCACTAGGGGCATGTTTAAAAATAGTTGACTTGAAATTTCAAACTGGAAGTCAAATTTGGATTCGGAGTAGAAGTTTCTTTTGACTGCCAAGATTTGAAAGATTTGGATTCTTGATTCTTTTGTTTTCTGAATATGAAACATCATAATCTCTCAATTTCTAAAACAAAATTCAACTTTTTTCAGTTATTGTTTACGAGAGCCATTAAACGCTAATGTCTCAGCTGACAAATACAATTGGCCTTTCTGTGATAGCTGAGTAACCTGTATACTGCAGGAGTCAAAAAGAGGGCTGTGAAAATATTTACAGACCCCTCATATCCCGGACATAAACTGTTTCAGCTCCTCCCCTCAAAACGACGCTATAGAGCTCTGCATACCAGAACAACTGGACTATTTTTTTCCTAAAAGCCATTACTCTGCTAAACAAATAATTCCCTCAACACTGTCCAACTATTTACAAAGTCTGCACTACTATTAATCTTCTCATCACTCCTTATCACCCATCCCCTCCCACTTGTGACTGTATGACTGTAAGTTTGTCGCTTGTATCCTTACAATTTTTATTGTCTGTTTCCTAGTATGATTTGATTGTTTATTGTACCCTATGACTATTATTAAGTGTTGCACCTGATGATTCTTGACTCTTGACAAATGTATGTTTTATTTTGTGTATACTGAGAGCATTTGCCCCAAGACAAATTCCTTGTGTATCCAAACACACTTGGCCAATAAAAGAATTCTAATTCTAAGGAAGAAAATGAAGACCTGATGAATCTTGGAGTTGAAGAAATGAAGAGCATAAAAACAGTGACTTGGATCATGTATCAATGTTTCTCAACCTCCGCCATTTTAAGATGTGTGGACTTTAACTCCCAGAATTCCCCAGCCCACAGAATTCTGGTAGTTGAAGTCCACACATCTTAAAATGGCGAAGGTTGAGAAACTACCGGTGTGGGCTTTTGACAAATTAGAAAGACAAAATTGATGCTGGAGAGAAATTCTGAGAACACCTTGGACTTCAAGAACAAATCATTCACTGCTAGAGAATTTCTTAAAGGCACAAATTATTCATTTATTTATTTATTTATTTATTTATTTATTTGTTTATTTGTTTGTTTATTTTTATTTATTTGATTTGTCAATCGCTTACAAGATAATAGGTATAAGTATATACATAGTTATGAATACATGAAATGGGTAATATAAGAAAAATAAAAGAAACAATAGGATAGGGACAGTAGAAAGTGAAACTTTTAGACACATAATGTGAAAGTAAAAGCCATTGAAAAACATTCCACTGTTAGGGAAAATCAAAGACAATGAACAAGAGACAACTAAAGAACATGACAACCAGTTGCCATCACTGGTGACACAAACATCATCTTATATAAGATCACAAAAAAGCAGTTCTTGACAGACAATCCGGGCAAAACGAGTTTTGCGAGGCTGTGAAGAGTCTAACAAAATGAATTAGTGAACAGCAAAGAAATAAATATGCAGAAATCTTGAGAACTGGCATCAGAGGTCAATGAACAGATATAACCTGAGAAAATAATGTTTGTTGACACAGCAGTAGCACGTCAAGTTTTTATCCATATGTGTATGTGTGTTCTAAGTGCTAAGGACAAGATTTGATGACTGCGTGATGAGCTACATGATCAAAGGAACTGATAATGTATTTTAACTTAGATTTCTCCATTCTGGCTTTAGTTCCCTGCAACAATAAATTACACAGCATGGTCTGAGAGGGGATCAATGCAATAGATTGTGTGCAATAGATTATGGAACCATTTTTTTTGACTTTCTTCAAGCTCACTTTCAAGGAAGGCCAGAATTATTTCACTTTTGCTATTACAATGGGTATCACCAGATTGTATCTCATCAAAATTTCACCAAAGCATATTCTTAATATTCAGAGTTCTAATTTTTTTATTTGTTTCCCTTGAGGCTTGTTTTTAAGGAAGATATTCATTAAGGAAGGTCAAATTGGTGTAGTGGTTAAGATACCAGGCTACATAAAAAGCAGTTCATATATGCTAGTGCAAGGGTCTCCAACCTTGGCCACTTTAAGACTTGTGGACTTCAACTCCCAGAGATCCTTAGCCAGCAAAGCTGTTCTAGTGCAGCCTTAGGCATGAAGCCAGGAGAAGAATGGAACAGCTTAATTCACTAGCAATCCTTGATTTTTATCTGATATCCTACAGAAATTATTAAATGTAATACCAAGATATTCTATGTCATGTGAAGGGACTATCCCAGTCCACTGTATAGTTTACGGGCTAATAGCAATGCAGGATGGCTAATATTCTAAAATATACTCCGAGCTCTTTGTCTACATTTTAAACAGCACAAAACCATGAATAAACTAATAATTCTCATCTCTGCTACCTCTTTCTGGCCTTGCTTTCTCGTTAAGCTATGCTTTCTCCTTCCAAAAATTTATAGAAATTTATAGAGTTGTGTGGTCCTTACATTGACAATTATTACGTTTAGTTATTTATAAGATGGATATGGCCACCCATATAATCACATGCAGTTCTGGAATTCAAATTTTACTACTGGTTCTGTGGGCATGGCTTGGTGGGTGTGGCAGAGGAAGGTTACTGAAAAATCCCATTCCCTCCCCACCCCACTAACCTGCTTTCCAGCTCCATTCTCCTCTGCAGGGCAGCCAAAGAAGACCCAGCCAATCAGCTGGGACTCGGGAGGCAGAGAATAGATGGGGGTGGAGCCAGTCAGAGGTGGTATTTGCTGGTTTTCTGAACTACTCAAAATTTCTGCTACCAGTTCTCCAGAACTGGTCAGAACCTGTTGAATATCACCTCTGATCACATGGCCTTGCATTCCTGATGATGACTTTGTTCTTCTAACTTGATAACTAGCACGAAAAAGAAACTCCCTTCAAAATTTCTTATGTTTAGTCTTTGGACCAAAGAACTCAATCATCTCACAGTGATATAATTCTTTCCAAATGAAATTCCAGATTTCAGTCTAGATGGGAAGACCTTGGGCCAGATGGTGTTCCTTGAAAGGATGATGAGAAGCTGCACCAGAGCCAAATATATTATCTGATCAAGCAGTTCTGAGCAGCTCAGTTTATTCATTGATGTCAGAAGCAATTTGGCAGACTGATGGATCTTAAGTAAACACAAGGGAGACCCCATGATCCAAAGCACTGCACAGTTGATAAAAGGCCAAATTGAAAGTGACTGAGGCAGAGGTGTTTGTTCAAGCACAGAGCCCCCCACCCATATCATCCACATCAGATAAGAAGTTATTTCCCTGAGTTTTTTAGGAGATGAGCTCTTTGTTCCTGTATTGATACTTCCTAATAGATTTTTTTTCCCTGCAAGTGGCACTCAGCTGAAGTGATAAACCCCTTCAGGACAGATGGCAAGTATTTAAATTGAAGAATTTTTACATACACTTTGCATCCACCTGTGACTTCTCTTCTAAAAAGAGATTCCTCCCTTATTTGTTCAATTAGTATCAGAACACAGTGTTCAATGATTGCATTTTAAATTAATAACGCTGTGGATATTTTAAAAGGCAAAAGCTAAAGTTCCTTTAAACAAGCAAAATCAGTATTAAATGTCTTTCAAATGGATGTATGTACACAAACACACATACATATACACACACTATATCAGAGGTGGTAATCAGCAGGCTCTGACCAGTTCTGGAGAACCGTTAGCAGAAATTTTAATGAGTTCGGAGAACCAGCAAATGCCACTTCTGACTGGAGATTTTACAGTATCCTTCCCCTGCCACGCCCATCAAGCCATGTCAATAGAACCAGTATTTTTTAAATAGTAAAAAATTTTGAATCCCTAACCCTAACCCTAAAATCTAACCCTAACCCTAAAACCTAACCCTAACCCGAACCCTAAATCCTAACCCTAACACTTACCTTAACCCTAATCCTAACCTAACCCTAACCCCAACCCTAACTCCAACCCCAACCCCAACTCCAATCCCAACCCCAACCCCAACCCTAATCCTAACCCTAAACTCAAATTCTAACCCTGGCCCTGGCCCTGACCCTAACCCTAACCCTAACCCTAACCCTAACCCTAACCCTAACCCT
>BLBF01000016.1:28950381-28967215 GCA_015471245.1 Laticauda colubrina
GGGGGGGGGGAAGCATACATCAGAGTTAGGTTTCTATTTCTCGCTTAGCTTTCTTTTCTCTGCGCAACTGCAGCCCGTTATCAAAGTATGCCAAGGTCAACAGACAGAGGCCTCCTCATCACCTGAAGATGCCCACATGATCATATTCACAACTTCTAATTGGAAGTTTCATCTGAACTATTGGGGGTGGGAACATTTTCATGACTTTGTATATGTGATTTACGCGCCTAATTCCTCAGATTCAGAATTCTCTGGTTGCTACCACTTCACTTTCAGTAAAAGATAACTTTTCTCTAAATTAAAGAGTCTTAACTATTTCTTTCTTGGATTTGGAATGGAGCACCGCCTGACAGCAACTTTAAGACTTCTTATCAAAAGTTCTTTTATTTTGGATAGTAAACTGGCACAACTGGGGAATACCAAATCCAAAAGTTTTGGGCCTCCTTGCAATAAGTAAAAACTACAAATCCATCCCCTGCACCCATCATCACATCACATGCCCCAATCACCAACTTGAGACTTCCCCTCATTTATGTGCAAAATAACATGACCTTGAATTAGAAAAAGGATATTATGTCTAACTACATATACTCCAAGAAATTCCCCACTCCCTTTTTCCCAGATTCAAAATGTAGCAGCGTGGGAGCATCTGATATCAATATGGCTTCTAAAGCTGATACATATGGTTGTTAAGCAAATTCAGCTTGCCTCATTGACTTTGCTGTTGGAGGTTGGATGAAAATATTGTGATCCTGGGATTCTCCAATGGCCGTAAATGCATATCAGTTGCCAATTTTTGACCATTTGTCTGTGGAAATGCTGCAACAATTGTTATGTGCAAGCACCAGTTGTTCATCATGGTTTTCAGTGCCATGGTAACTTCAAATGGTTACTTAATGAATGGTCGTAAATCGAGGACTCCCTGTATG
The DNA here is from genome assembly GCA_015471245.1 of Laticauda colubrina. Lineage (NCBI taxonomy): Eukaryota > Metazoa > Chordata > Lepidosauria > Squamata > Elapidae > Laticauda > Laticauda colubrina. Next base: position 28,951,311 of record BLBF01000016.1, read on the forward strand.
CAAAACATTAAAATGGGTTAACTTGCAGCATCTGGTTCCAATGCTACCAGAGGTGTTTCAATCTCAAAACAGAAAGTGCTGATCCTTAAACAGAGGTTAGGACAACCTGCTTCAAGGACCAGAATATTTCCCTCAACAGAATGGCTGTTCTAGAAGTGGATTTTTGGCTATCATAGACTAACCCAGTTCACCATCTACAATATCTAAATGAGCCTAGCTAGTTTTAGAATTATCAGAATGCCAAATTGCATAATATTTCTATTTGCATTTTAGCGTCCATTCGTTACTCTGACAGTGGCAGGGAAAAGTCTAAAATGCTGTTAGGATCACTTAAAAATGAGATGCCCACAAATCAGAGGTGGTATTCAACAGGTTCTGAAGAACAGTAGCAGAAATTTTGAATGGTTCAGAAAACCAGCAAATACCACCTCTGACTGGACCTGCCTCCATCTATTCTCTGCCTCCCAAGTCCCAGCTGATTGGCTGGGTCTTCTTTTGTTGCCCTGCACAGGACAATGGAGCTGGAAAGCAGGTTAGTGGGATGAGGAGGGAATGGGATTTTGCAGTAATCTTCCACCAGGAGTGGGAGGGAGTGGGGATTTTGCAGTATCCTTCCCCTGCCATGGCCACCAAGCCATGCCCACAGAACCAGTACTAAAAAAATTGAATCCCATCACTGCCACAAATTACCAAAGAGGAGAAACAACACATGCTTGTGGGTTGGCCTATTGTAGAACGTTGCAATTTTTAACCAGACAAAGGTGCAACTTTTACTTTATTTTAACCCCAATCACAATTGTCTTATAGTAGAGTCTGAATGGCGGACTCTGCAGGGAAATCTCTGGTTTAGGCAAGATTTAAATGTACAGATCCAGATTTTTGTGGTTGGGGAGTGGGGTGTTTCAGTGTCTTGCCTCTAAGGGCTGCTTCATTTGATCAATGACTTTAAATTTAATAAGTAAACAAATCAAGAAATAAGGTTGCTAAAAATCAACCATTTTACCACCATCTGACATAATGTGGGAGGTGGGAGCAACAAAAATAAGTTTGTGCACTAGATTATCTATGTTCTGACATAGGTCCCCAAACACGACAAACCCTCTGAAGTTAACTCAAATATTCCTTTATTCAGAATGCCAGCAGCTCCGGTAAAAAGTTTCTCTCTCACCACAGGCTAACAAGTCCATCTGGCTGGAATAATTGTCTGCCACACCTATTTATCTCTGCCCTCTGCAGAGGTAAATTATAACCAGAGCTAGGGAGGCTTTGCTAGAAGCAGTGGCTCTTCCTTCCCAAGGATTGGCCCAAGGATCTCCACTGCTCTCCTCTTCTCTACCTTTTGCGCATCTGTGCATCAGGCACTGAACCCACTGGACCCCCACCCAGACCCATCCTGCTCTTCCTCATGAGCCACCTCCAGACCTGGGGGTTATTGTTTCTCCATCTGAGGGCTGACAGATGGCCTAGGATCCACCTCTCTCTCTCTCTCTCTGCCAGCTCCATTCCCTCTTCCCCCTGGGAGTTTTCAGGTTCTCTTGATGCTGAGCCTGACTCACACTCCTCCTCTGATTCGACTGTTGGAGGGGCTGGCGCCAGGGATGGGATTCAAATTTTTTAACAACCGGTTCTGTGGGCATGGCTTAGGTGGTGGGCGTGGCTTGGTGGTCATGTGACTGGGTGGACATGGCTTGGTACTCACATCATTGGCTGGTGTGGCCAACTCAATATCACTCACATCAAGGCACGCATCTCCTCGCCTGGTCTCTCATGACTGGGGGGATGCTGCAACAGTCATAAGTGTGTAAAAAGGTCATAAGTCACTTTTTTCAGTGCCATTGTAACATTGAATGGTCACTCCACAAAAGCAAAGTACCAGCAAAGGAGGGGAAAAAAATCCAGAGACATTCATGAGACAGGAAGTCTAATCCTGCCAAGAATGTCATAAGGATTAACGGAGAGGCAGCTTCTGTAAGCAACACCAGAATGTTTCCTTCCTGCCTTCCTTACAGGATTAGGCCAGTAATTTCTTCTAACAACTGGTTCTCTGAACTGCTTAGAATGTTAACAGCCGGTTCTAGCGAATAGGTGCAAACTGGTAGAATCCCACCCCTGATGCTATCATATTTGGAGGGTGCTACTTTTGGAATCGGTTCCTCTATTTTTATATCCACCCCACATAACCAAGAAAGAGGAATAACTCCCAATAACAGTGATGTATTATTGCAAGAAAAGCATCAATGTTTATGGTTGGCATGTAACTGTTGTCCAGGAATGGCATCTTAATGCTATTGCTGTGAATATCACTATCAATAGTCAACACCACGTACTTCACCATTCTGCTTTTATCTTGCATTACCCTGTTTTAAATGTAGGATTGAATATTCTGTTTTAGCATTTATTTGGGTTTGCTGGCTTTTGGGGGTTAGCTGTTCTCCTCCATCTTTCTATGGCTTGAGGAACAATGTGGTACTCATGTTGGTCTCCAGCCCTGTAAAGCTGTATATTAGGAGCCCTGGTGATGCAGTGATTAAAATGCAGTATTACAGGCTGACTGACCCCAGCCTCGAGTTCGATCCTGGCAGAGCTCAAGGTTGACTTGGCCTTCCATCCTTCTGAAGTTGGTAAAATGAGGACCGAGATCAGGGTGTCAAAACTCGCTGTGTCACATTGCTGTCACGTGATGTATTGCGACATTTTTCCCCTTCATGGAGCTGGGATGGGCGTGGCCTGCTCATGACACATCTGGCCCATGGGCTGCCAGTTTGACACCCTGACCTAGATCGTTGGGGGCAATATTCTGATATTGTAAAGTTCCCAGAGAGTGCTGTAAAGGTATATAAATCTAAGATCTCTCTTTCTCTCTATCTATCTATCATCTGTCTATATTTGCCAAGGATAAGGTATGTGGTATAAGGTGAAAGTTGTGGTCCATGTTATCTAGAGGTCCATTATTCTCTACTGAAAAATGCTATTTAGTGGTAACTCTTATTGAGCTCAATGAGATTTCTGAGTAGATATTTCATGAATAAAAATACTCTTCCAGTCTTATTTCTTAAAAAATGCTGTATTTCATAATAAAGTATTCCTTCCCATGTTGCAATCAAAGCATACTATTACACTATCTTACCTACTTAATACCCATGTGATTGATTAAAATTGTTTTCTTAAAAAAAGAAAGAAAGAAACTTTGTGAGGATCCATTGTTTGGGGGCAATATGCCAGCTCTGTAAACTGCTTACAGGGGGCTGTAAAAACACCATGAAGCCATATATAAGTCTTAAGTGCTATTGCTATTAAATGGCTGTTTATCCAGTGCTTTTCAAGGTAACTTGGCATGCAAGAATTAAGTGAGAGAAGCTTTTCCTGGGAAAAAAAGCAGCTGAGAAACCAGAACTTATTTAATTTTTGCGCTGCAGCTTCTAAAAACTGTATGAGCCAGGCCAACAGAGGATGCCAATCCAAATAGCTCTTAAAGGAAAAGCCAGGTTTGTTTTCAAAACATCTGGGAAGGGTCTAAGAATACATGGTTGAAACAGCATGGAATTTATGTCCTTTACAAACAGTGCTGTTAATTCACAAAAACTCTTAAATCAACAGCTTCTGAAACATTCCTAGGGAGTTTGAGCTTTTGGATAAATACTCCAAGGGGAAATGTTTAAGATGTTTGTTTACCTTGTGTAGTGTACAGATACACTAGCCAGAATTAACACCTTTAAATCCCATTAACTAAATGGAAAAATTATGCATGCACTTAACTTTTTCCTATTGAAGTGGACAAAGCCAAATGCTAAACTTTTAAGGGACTTTGCTCCTTTCATTAATTATATATTTCCTTTACAATGAAAATGCTGCTTTCTTTCTCTTTTCAGCATCTAAATTCTCCGGTAAAGGTTGGAGTGAAAATGGAGTTCCATTGTGAAGTCCAAAATATTTTTAAATACTTTGCTGTTTAGTATCCATCTTCTTTTGTGTTAGATACTTCTAAATACAGACAGAACTTGAAATGTATTTATGAAAAGTAATATTTATTGTAGCATTTTTAAATGAAGATATTTTTTTTGCAAGGGACCAAGGAGAAGTTATATTTATGATCTCACTTCATTTATTTAACCAAATAAACCTCCCATTCCTAGACTCTGTCATTTATTCTCAGATAATACTTTCCTATGAATCCCAGACTCTAAAATGTTGATTCATTGTGGCTCCATATATATTTCCATGGTGCACAAAGCATAGAAGAATTCAATTGGCTAGTTTGTTATTTTTATAATTATAATAGTTTCATTTCCTTCATGGTTTACTGGTTTTTTTTTAAATTAAATGTAAAAAGAATCTATAATTATTTCAGGTGGAAAGAACTACCTTTCAATCACTATATTCAGCATTGAATATTTCTGCACAACAGTCTTCTACATGATGGCTCTATCCTAAATCTAGCCACCTGCCTTTATATTATATACTCCACAGCATCTAAAGTTCTCCATTCTTCTGATGGACTTTTTGACCACTCATTGCAATTCTGCTGCAATTTTCATAGTTTCTCTTAATCTGAGAATCTTAATCTTATTTCAGAACCAAGACTGAGATGACTCCAAACAGAGCCAAACGAAGGAAAGGGGAAGGCATTTTCTCAAATTATGCATGGGCTTAGTGGAAAACATTTTGGGGCTGTATTTGATTCACAGCTGTAAATTCCCATTCCCTTTTATCACTGTTTCCATATATTTGTAATCCTATGAAATGACAGCTAACCTCTCGTGCATTAGCTAATCCTGAGATGATAAAGGTGAATCCAGAACAGCCATTTATATACCATCAATTAACCAGGATATGTAAAATGCTCCTATGATAATGTGTAAATATCAATGCACATTTTAAAGTAAAAATTACTGTATCATCTAAATCAAATGGTTTTCCCCTTTAATTTATATGCATGGGAACTTTTTACTTTCATTTTTATTGCATCATCTTGTTTTGTGACAGATTCTTGATTTTACTGTTGTTTGTTACTTTCTGTTTATGCTTTCTGTTTGTTTGACCATGGATGTTTTAAATTAAACGTACATAAGTTGCCAAAAGTCATTTTGATTGCAAATGTGTTAAATTGGCTAGAAACAAGCCAAGTTCTATATATCAGAGGTGCAGTGGTGGGATGCAAAGATTTTTATCACTGGTTCAGTGGGTGTGGCTTAGTGGGCGCGCTGTGCCAAATGCACACTTTAAGCAGGCGCAGAGGCGTTCCAACTTACCTCTTGCAAGCCTGCACTCTCCCTGTTGCTTTAGCAACTGCCGCGCGGCACTCTACTGTGCCACACAAAGAAGCTGTGCTTCAAAAGCAGGGAATAAAGGTGAATATGGGAGCATGGGTGGGCCCAACAGCAGAATGGTAGAGAGAACCAGTTCAATCTCCGATGCTCATTGGTGCTACCAGTTCATCTGAACCAGGCCAAACCAGGAGAATACCACCACTGCAGAGGTGGTATTCAGCAGGTTCTGACCACTTCCGGAGAACGATGGTGGACATTTTGAGTAGTGCAGAATGTTCCGTTCGGAAATAAGTTGCGCGAGACCAGGTTCCAACGACAACTCTTTTATTTAAACAAGTAAGGCAATGGTAACGGAACAACAGCCCAAGCCACGGCAGCCCTTCTTAAAGCGGCTTGCTCGTGGCTTGTGGCCAATGACAGTTCTTTGAGTGTTCCCGCTGTCAGGCGGGCCAATTGGATTGTTTCCCTAAATAGTCAATCCGAGAATGGCCTTCTCGGCCAATCAGATTAAGGCACTTGGAACCTACCAAGTTCCATACACAACACCCCTCCCCCTTGGTTTCATCCAACGTGTATCACGTAGTCACGCAGATAGGTGGGGCTTTTTCAAGTCCTGGTTGACCTGCGCAGCTCAGTCTCGGCGTGGTCTTCAAGTGGTTCGGAAGGGATCGCTTCCTCTCTGTACCTTCTCCATGGAACCTCCTGGAAGGGTGAGTCAGCCTTGCCGCTCCCGCCTGAGTCTCTCGGGCCAGTTGAGATGGCTCCGCCGCTCCCTCCTGGTTCGTCTGGGTTTGTCGAGCTGGCCTGGCTGTCTCCTTCCAAGAAGACCTCACTTCATTTTCCTGCTCCCGGACTTCTCTTTTGGGGTTCATCTAATCATGAGTGCTCTTTTTGATTTGTTTGGGAGTCTTTGTGTAGTGTTTGTTGTCATGTTATGGGAGGTTCATCTCTCCCTTTTTTATTAGTTTGTATTTCCCTCCCTTCCTCAGTTGTTTTTGGTTCATTTATTATTTTTACCACTGGTGTGGTGTTGCGTTCTAGGTTGAGAGAACGAAGCTAGTCGATGTGCTGCTTCCATTCTCTTCCATATACTAGTCAGTAAGATCGGGGGCTTGTGATTTGGGTGATTGTGGCTGGAAGCCATATTGGGTCCCCGGTAAGGTTTTTTGCATAAACCAGGTTGCCTATCTCGAATGCGCGGTATTTGCTGAAGGAGTCAGGGGGTTTATCCCAGGTATAAGTGGGGTCCAGTCTGTCGAGGTAGGAACGCAATTTCCAACCCATTAAGAGTTCTGCTGGGCTCTTGTTGGTTGTGCTGCTAGGGGTAATATGTTGCATGGTTAATAATCGGTTTAGCTTTTCTTGCACGTCCCGCTTGTCCATTCTTTCTAGGCCCTCCTTAGTGTACCGAACCATGCATTCAGCCCTGCCATTTGCAGCCGGATGAGCTGGCGCTGTTAAGGCATGTTGGATGCCCTGTGCAGTTAGATACTACTCAAATGCCAACACGGTAAATTTGGACCCATTGTCCCTCACCATTACATCAGGCAGTCCATGCGTGGCGAAAAGTTTGTCTAACTGCTTCATCACTGCCTTGGTGGTAGTGAAAGCAATAATTATGACTTCTAACCAGTTCGAATAGGTGTCCACGACTATCAAAAAGGTGTTGCCTTTTGTTGGCCCAGCAAAGTCAATATGCAGACTCGACCATGGGCCCCGGGGAGTTTCCCATTCCCTGACTGGTACCTGTGGGGGGGGCAGGCCTTGATTTTTGGCAGTCATGGCATGTTGCCACCCAATGTTCAATGTATTTGTCCAGCCCTGGCCACCAGACTAACTCCTGGCCAGGGCTTTCATCTTAAAATGCACAAAACATTTTCCTGTAGTTTTTTAGGGATTACCACCCTGTCACCCCACAAAATACAGCCTTTCTCGATAGACAGTTCAGTTTGTCGGGTGCAAAATGGCTTAAAAGTCTTGGTTGTGTTCTCGTCTAGCCAGACCTTACCTACCCAATGCAGAATGCGAGCTGTTAGTGGGTCTTTCACGGTGGCTTTAACAACGTCCACTGCGGTTAGTGGCAGATTCAGCCAAGCCTCGAGTTGGAGAGTGGAGACGGTGGGAGCTGGGTCATCTTCCATGATGGGCAGCGGGGAACGGCTCAAAGCGTCGGCATGGGTGATGGTCTTCCCTGGGCAGTGGATCAGCGTGTAGGTGTAGGCAGTGAGGAATTCTGACCACCTCGTCATTCTAGGTGACAGAATGTTCAGGGTCGGTCTGTTTCCTGCTAGAATCCCTAACAGGGGTTTGTGATCAGTGATGATCAAAAAAGTTCTGTCGTAAAGGTACTCATGGAATCTTTTGACTCCAGCTATGATTGCGAAGGCTTCTCGGTCGAGTTGGCTGTAATTTCTCTCCAATTTGGAAAGTGTTTTTGAATAGAAGGCAACCGGTGCCTCTCTGCCGTCAGGTAGCTTGTGGCTCAGGATGGCGCTGATTCCAAAAGGTGATGCATCACAGGTGACCGTCGAAGGCAGGGTTTTGCTATACTGGATCAAAACAGTGTTAGACGTTAATAGATCTTTGATACTTTGAAAAGCTGCTTGTTCCTGGTAGCCCCATTTCCAGATAGTTTTTTTGTCTAACAACCGATGTAAGGGTTCTGCTATGGTTGGTTTTGGGGGCAGGAACACATTGTAGAAATTTATGAGACCTAGGAATGCTTGTAAGTCAGTTTTGTTCCTAGGTCCAGGTGCGTCTTTGATTGCCTTTATCTTTTTTTCAGTAGGGTGTATCATTTGCTCATCTATGAGGTAGCCTAGAAATTCGACCTGGTTGGTGGCTAATTTACATTTTTCTCGCTTTACTTTAAGGCCTGCGTCTCTGAATCTTCTTAAAACTTCTTTTAATCTACTCTCTAGTTGGTTAGTGTTTTTTGCTGACACTAGAACATCATCAAAATAAGGGACAACTCCCTTGATTCCATTTAAAAGGTGGTCCATGAGGCTTTGGAAAACGCCTGGGGCAACGCTAACACTGAACTGGAGTCGGTTGCACTTGAATGCCCCTCTGTGTGTCACTATAGTCTATGCCTCTGCGGTAGTGGGGTCAACGGGTAGCTGTTGGTACACTTGTGCGAGATCAAGCTTCACAAATTTCTTTCCTCCCCCTAGGGAGTGCAATAAGTGTTGCACTACCAGCACTGGGTATGCGCTTTGTTGGAGTGCATGGTTTAGGGTTGCCTTATAGTCTCCACAGATGCGCACTGATCCGTCCGGTTTGACAGGGGTCACGATGGGTGTTTCCCACCTGGCATGGTCGATTGGCTCTAACACCCCTTGTGCTATTAGTTTGTTTATTTGTTCATCAATTTTTGGCTTTAAGGCAAAAGGGACGTGTCTGGCTTTGAGCCGGATGGGGGCTATTTTCAGGTCTAGGCTAAATGAAATTGGGGTCCCCTTGTACTTGCCTAGGGTCCCGTTGAATACATCCCGGAACTCTTGTAACAGGCTCTCTTCCCAGTTGGCTGCAACGATGCTGTTGATCCTGGTCATCCCAATTCCCAGGGGTGCAAACCATTCGATTCCTAGCAGGCTAGGGCGATCACGGTTGATGATGGTCAGAGGCAAAATTTCGGCATGATTTTTAAATTTGACGAGGAAATGTCCAAGGCCCACTACCGGGATTCGATTTCCCTGATAGTCTTTTAAGATCAGTTTTTGTTTTTCTAGTTCTTTTTGTTTGATGTTCGGTATCAGACGTCGGATGGTGTTCCAAGATACCATGGATAAAAAGGATCCGGAGTCGACTTCCATCTCACAGGGCTTCCCTTCGATGTTCACCTCTATCTGTACCTTTTTCACATTTGCTGCCCTGGCATTTCCAATTGTTACCGTCTGGTGCATTTCCTCTCTGTCGCTCGTTTTTTTACTTCTACTATCTCAGTTCCATCTGCTTCCGGCTTGTCTCTCTTCATTTCTGGGGCGGTTGTTGCCTCATCTTTTCGGACTATAGCTCTTTTTGTTTCAGCAGACCCTTTTGATGTGCCCCCATTTGTTACAAGCTTTGCAGATTGTGTCTAGGAACCTGAATTCAGATCGTGGGTGGTTGCCTCCACATCCAGCACATTGGAATTCCCGCCTGCTTCTTTTCTCCCACCATTTCTTGTCTGATTGAAGTCTATGGACATCTTAATTGTTGTCATCAGTGTCGCTTGGGGAGTCGAGATCTTCATAGTGGGCGGTTGCTGTGGGCTGTTTCTTGCTTCCCTCCCCCTTCTTCTCTCTGATTTGGTTTGGTAGATCTGGAGTTGAATTCATTTGGTGCATAGTGGCTGCGGATTTCTTTGCTGCTTCGGCGGCGGTGGCTTCTGCGATGGCCTCGGCCACAGTGATGTTCGGTCTATTTAGCAGCTTACTCTGAAGTATGGCGTCCTTCAACCCGAGGACCACGCGGTCCCTCATGGCCTTGTCCATGTTCTGGAATTCGCAGGTTCCTCTGATGTGTTTCAGGGCTGCTACAAAATCTCCAACGGCCTCATCTTCTTTTTGATCTGTTTTGGAGAATTCGTGCCTTTTTATCAAGTTGGAGACCACAGGTGCGTAATGTGCTCGGAGCATTCTGTTCAGCTCGGGCCAAGTCATCTGTTTAACATCTCTTGGTTTGGCCAGCGCCTTTGCCATTTTAAAAACGGCTGGTCCGCAGTGTGTAAGGAAGACAGCCCTCCTCCTTTGGTTAGATATCTCTTGCAGTTTGTTGCTTTCTAAAAACATTAGAAAGCGATCGATATACGACTCCCAATCCTCCTCATCAGGGTTAAATGGTGCGGGCGGCGCGTTGTTACCGGCCATCTCTTTTACTCGGTTCTGATTGCCGCATGCTTCAATCTCGCTCTCTACAACGATCCCACCCTCGTCGCCAGTGTTCCATTCAGAAATAAGTTGCACGAGACTGGGTTCCAACAACAACTCTTTTATTTAAACAAGTAAAGCAATGGTAACGGAACAACAGCCCAAGCCACGGCAGCTCTTCTTATAGTGGCTTGCTTGCAGCTTGTGGCCAATGACAATTCTTTGAGTGTTCCCGCCAGACTCAGGTGGGCCAATCGGATTGTTTCCCTAAATAGCCAATTCGAGAACGGCCTTCTCGGCCAATCAGATTAAGGCACTTGGAACCTACCAAGTTCCATACACAACACAGAAAGTCGGCAAATCCCACCTCTGACTGCAGATTTTACAGTATCCTTCCCCTGACACGCTCACCAAGCCACGCCCATAGAACTGGTAGTAACAAATTTTGAATCCCACCACTGCTATATATCAGCAATTTGAGGAAAAATTACAGCCCTGGATCTGTTTGTCTGTTCATCTGCTATCCGAAGGATGTCAAATTGGCAACCTGCAGGCCAGATGCAGCATGCGCTAGCCACACCCACCCTAGCTCTGCAAAGGCAAAAAATGTTGTGATATGTCACGTGACGTCATCGAGTTTGACACCCATGGAACACTAAGTTCTGATATTCAATTTCAGAGCTTCGATTTTCCTTTTGTATCTTTTTTAAAAAAACAGAATTTATTTAAAATCTCTCTGGACAGATTGCTGTTCTCATACACTTCTTCTGTAATAGAGAACTAAGATTCATCCACGGCAAAGCTAACCTGATTTTTCAGCCATGGAATTTGTGACTGCCAACATAGAGCCTGAAGTACAAGGCTAATCTATTTGGCAACTCTCTAGTTTAATGCTAAGTATACCATATGTTACAATATTATTGGGAGAAGGGAATATTCAGAATATTTACTGAGCAATCAAGTACAATGGATGAACGAGGCAACTTGAGAGAAACAAAATTCTCTGCAGAATTCCTAAGGAAGAAATACAACAGCTAAACCACAAACAATGGTTTACAAACCACAATGGATAGGTTCATGCACATGCTAAGCCAAAATCAAAGAAACCACTCATTTGCAGGGCTTCCACTATTCTAGTTTCTCATGACTTAGGAAATAGTTTGAGACTGACTCACAACTGTCTTAATTGACATGAACCTCAAAAGTGTACAGAACACCCAATGAGGTCATGAATGTATCCTTTAGTTTAATCTTCAATTAACCAATGGACACAAAAGTCAGCACCTATTCTTTATCCACATTCTTAATGGATACTGTATTTGGCCTTTGGAACTGCAAAAGAAAAAAAAACAATTCTCCATTGAAGATACATGTTTGAAAGCTGGCTCTAATGCAAATCCTGCTGAACTATGGCTGAGTTGGAAACAGACCCAGGTGCCAAACAGAGAACATGCTTAAAGAACTAGCAATAAAGGGCACAAATTCTGAGATTTATATGGTATTACTTTGGTGTAACATGCAACTTAGTTTTTTTTTCCCAAACTCTGGGGAACAACAGTATATCATCAAATATGTATGTTACACACACACACACACACATATATGTTATGCACAGTCAAGCTATTTTGAGTTCAAAAAAAGCCTCGAAATGAAGCGATTTGCTCAAAAAAGTGAAAAGTTGAAAAGAAAAGGTTGATATGCTGCCTTCACCTCCATGGAGAACTATCTACTACAAAACATAATTCAAATGCAAACTCAAGCAGAGAGTTGTGATTTTTTTTTAAAAAAAAATTGCCTTTTTCAGAAAACCAGCTTAACCTAGTGAGGAGTTATCAAATTCACTCTTGCAATCAGTTTGCAAACTTTTGGATCTGCTGCCATCTCTCCCTTTTCTCCAGATTTTTTAAAAAATGATTGTGTATGTGTCATTGCTCTCTTACACTCAAGTAGTTTCATCAACATCTTTCTCTTTCGTTCTTACTCGGTCCATTGTTGCTTAATCTTCCTTCAGTTCATTTATCTTACTTTTCACTCCTGTCCTTCCCATCCCTTTCTTTTCTTTCAGATTGCAATTTTTTTTAATTGAATTATGATTCCCCCCACACACATTTATTTAAAAACAGTAATTTTAGGAATACAGGAAGTCCTCTAGTTGCAAGCACAACTAAATAACTTTTGCCCCAATGTACAACTTTTCTTGCCACAGTCGTTAAGTGAATCACTGCAATTGTTAAGTCAGTCACATGGTTGTTCAGTAAATCTGGCTTCCCCCCTTGATTTTTTGGTCAGAGAGTCACAAAAGGTAATAACATGATCCTGGAACACTGCAACCATCATGTGATGACCCGGAGTGTAACACAAACGTAACAAAATCCAAAATGTAAATAAATGTCCTTTAATGCCTCCAGCTTGGCCCCACTGTTCACTAATTCTCAGTTGGAGATAAAACATACTCAAAAGTAGTCTTCAAAAGAAAGCAATACAGTCCGAACTTAATGAGCAGACAGAGGTGAAATGAAAAACTAAAACAAACTACAGTGAAGGAATTTCCACAACTAACCAGGATAAGTAATTACTAACTTCAAGGAGGTAACAAGGCATGGTCTGTTGGAAGGACGCCAACCAAGATAACACAAGCTTTGCTTCTGGAAACGCTGTTTTAACCATCTCTCTTATATACTATTCTCCCCAGCTGCAACCAATGAGGGAGATCATGGCTGCTTCCTTTCTCATAAGCCAAGTTGTTTCCTTCTCCATTCCTCCCTGCATGTCCTAGGATGAAGAAGGGATGGGCCTGGTTCTTCCTCTGTCTGCCCAGCCGGCCTCTGCCCCTTTCCAGCCTCTTCCACAACCTCCGGAGCCACACCTTCACACCCTGTCGGCTGTTCCTCGTTTACCTCAGAATCCGACTCTAACAAGGGCATGACACATCATAACTATGAGTCAATTGTCAAGGATCTGAATTTTGATCCTGTGATTTGGGATGCTGCGGTGATTTCCTGCTTGAGCAAGGGCTAGAAGACCTCCAAGATCCCTTTAGTAATTTAATTTGAAGTTACAACTGCACTGAAAATGTAACTTATGACCGTTTTTCACTCTTACAAACATTGCAGCGTCCCTGTGGTCACATGATTTACATTCAGATACTTGACAACTGGTTCATAGTTATGAAGCATTGTCCCAAGGGGGTCATGTGATCATATTTTGCAATCTTCTGACCGTCTAAATCAGTGGAGGGGACAGATTCACTTAAACATTAGTAACTGTGTTACTATAGCAACTGCAATGATTCACTTAACAAACGTGGAAAGAAAAATTGTAAAATGGAGCAAAATTCACTTAACGCATTTCTTTACTTCGCAATGTAAATTCTGGGCTCAGTTGTGGTCTTAAATCAAGGACTACCCATAGACAACCTAGAAGTCCTGTTCATTAGAACAGCCTTAAATTTCAAGCATTTTAGATTTTTCTTCAAAAAAGAATTCCAGGTCAACATGTTGCAAATCTGCAATATAATAGATAACATTGCCATTGGTGCTAGAAAAATAAATTAATAAAAAACATAAATAGTCACTTGTTTTGTGAGGTAGATGGCTATGTAACTTTGAAAAATAAATAAACATGAAATTAATTGTTGACTTGTGGCTAAGGATATGATAGGAACTGCTCATCTGCATGGCTTACGTACAGAAATCATTTTTGCAGACAGAAATGAAGTGAGTTTCCTTTGATAGAGGTGTGTCGTTTAAATCTCTCCTGGGGAGAATTGCTTTTTGAAGCCCTGTGTAACCCAGATTTATATAAATTCAACTTTCTTTCTTCCTGAATGGCTTCAGAATATGTCAGTTCTTATAACAACCCTAACTATCATAGCACAATGTCTTACTGTCACTAGATTAGATATCATGTATCCAGTCTTAATTGAATTTTGTCTTCAATAATCAACATATGCACAGGTCCTGTTCAAATAAGGTGAAAAAAAAACTTTGATAAGCTGTCCCTAGCTTTTTATCAATATTTGTTTTGTTAAAATATCAAACTGAATCAATATATTTTTATCTTCCCTGCCAGACATAAAATACAAAATGTGAAGCGTGCATGTTAAACAACACAGTAGCATTAAAACTTAAGTATGTTTTTTTCCCATGCTAGTCAATATTTAAGAAAGCAGCACAAAATCAGCAGAACCTGTTGTCTTTCTCAAAATAAACCTGCCACTGTTCCTCTTTTGTTATTTGTATTTTTATTCAAATTGGATTGCATGGAAGCTTTTTCAAATCATCTTTTGACTAAGGATGTGGTGGAGGGGGAAAGGTATTGCTTTGTATTTTGATAGAAAGCAATCTTACACCAAATCCCAAATTAAAATCCCAAACTGGAATCCATTTATTCTTTGGTTTACACACGTCTAAATGTTGTGACGCAATTATAAGATCCAAAAAGGCACAACAGATATGGGTGAATTTTCATGCTGAAAGTTTTATTTGCAGATGAGGAGGAAAAGAAACTTCTACCTTTCTAAAAAAACATTTTAGAAAGCAAAACTTGCCTTGTTTTCATTGCTATGAGCGAATAACTGAAAACTAGCATACAGACATATCTGGTCTCTGTGAAGAACAGAAAATAAACAGAAGTCACAAAATTATGTGTTGTCTCACAAGGAGAATTAGCTTGCTGGCTAGATAATTCAGGGAGTTGATGTCTACCCATCTTTAAAATACAATTTAGAAATACTGGATTGGAATAAGTTTAATTAAAGAAAATACAACAATCCTTTAACACAACTGCCGATAGTAGTGACACCTCTCTCTGTTTCTCTCTACCCCCTCTCTCCTTCTGCTTCTTTCCATTTAAGAGTTACTTTCAAATTGAATATAAAATAAATTATTTAACAATGATTTCTGATTCAACATTTTTTACAGTTTGGGATTTGGAGTGATATTTTTCTTTTTAACTTAAATTCAATTACTGCTTTTTCTTCTAAAGTTGAGTTGTCTAACTATTCTGAATGGGTTCCTGAAGTATCTTCATCAATATACATACACAATATGCAATGATTTCTAACATGCACATAGCCTTTAGAATACTTTTCCATTAGTGGTCTTTTTTGTTGTCCTTTTAAAATCTACTTTAGCCTGTATATTCTTTTCTTTTCTTTCACAAAGAGATGAAGACGATGTTCACTCATTGCTCACAATCCTATCCATATGTTCCCTTTATGAACAATATGTTGGGTAAATGTGAGACAGTTTACTAAAAGGATTCTTTGACAGCTATCCTTCCGCAAAAGAAAATGTTTATGTGTGTGTGTATGTAAATTATTATGAAGCATTGATTTTTCAGACTGCTTCAAACAATTATTCTTGTTGGCATGCAGCAAAGTGAGAACAAACATAAAAACAACAATGAACTAATCAGACATGCCCCATTGGAGTGAGCATGGTGCCAGCTTTACCAGGTAGACCAGACAGGAAACATGATCACATAAACTAATTCTACTTTCGTGTAAAGCTACATTAGTAGAATCTTGCAAGTCTGAAAATACAAACTTCCTGCCGTCTCCTTTACAGCCTGATAAGACTAAGAGAGAGTACCTCCTGGGCCTCTTGCTATGCCCACTATGAAGCTGGGGGCTATGCTGTCTCTTATCTGGCCATCTCTCTTATCTGACCATTCCAGAAGAAGCATCTCTTCACTTGGTCTCCCAAGGTTATTCACATTAACCATTATACTCGGTTGTCTCAAAGGTGCTTTTTCAAAAAGCAGCTGGACTATGTTTTTTCCCTTG
>BLBF01000016.1:28967225-28983517 GCA_015471245.1 Laticauda colubrina
ACCTGGATGACTGAGAATCATTATAGACATTACACATGGTCATCCAGTTGAGTCAAAAGGAATGACAAAATAAAGTCATTTTTACTGCTTTGTGGAATGCAGGAAGGAAAATGGAAACAATAATTTCAAACTGCGCAGGCAAGATGATATTTGATCTATCTCAATGCTATGCAGCATGCAACCTGATAGATAATTCCTACATTTCAAATTGTGCTACTGGAACTCTAAAATTGATGGTTGCACAGGCCACCATTTTTACGTAAAATGACTCATAAATACAATTCATGTAAAATGATCCATCAATATCCTGCTGACTACTGTACAAGTTTGTCCAGAGTCATATATTTGAATAGGCAATACAGGTGATGCCCTTTCTTATTCTTAATGCCAACATAACCACGAAGGCTTTTTCTCCCCATGACTTTAGAGACACATTATACATAGCTGCAGAAGTTATGCAGATAACTTAATCATACAGCCTTAGAATTTGTACTGCAAATCTGAATATTAGCAAATGAAAATCTGATCATGATTAACATTTTATTGGCAAAACTATTGTGAAAAAGTATTGATTTAGGGCTTTCCTACATAGCTTCGTGGCAATACTGTTGGGCTAAAAAGTGCTTTGAATTCAAAGATCAAAAAAGGTGATTTAGAACATATGGGGATGTTAGATGAGCAGATTTCATGTAGAGGAAAACCTTTCGGTCATTACAAAATTAGCAATTATAGTGTTATTTCCTGGTAGTGGGATCTTTTTTGTGAGGTTCACTTCTCCCTATTTCTTAATGAACACCAGAATAATCCAGGAAAATAATCAGATTACTTAAATATTTTGCTTCTTCCTAAATGCAGTATCTAATAACATCTCCAATTTATCACAGTTACTTGGAAAGTTCTTGGATTTCTTCCCCAGTCATGAATTCCCTATTCTAGCAAAACCATGATCCATTTTTTGAAAATCATGCTCCAGTTTTTCAGACTTTTCACATGTTGTGTTTAAATGTGTGTATGGGGTTATCCTTGAAGACATCTGAAGGCAATGGAGAGATTGACATCTTTATCAGGGTCCAGTTCCTTCACCAGAATCACAAAGAGCATTTCCACATCAGTAATTTATGTTATTATCCAACTATTACTGTGGTGGCATGTCATTTATCAATATTTGTCATTTATTAAATATAATCATGTCATTTATTATATTTATATTTCTGTGGTGATAATTTCATGCACAACTATGGAGACTTGGCATAAATGTTGATTTTACCTTGTGAATCCATCTTCCTTGGTTTAGTTGAATAATTTAACAGGGGACCAAGAAATATGGGACTATCCAGATAGTTCAGGTTTCAGCACAATCAGTTTCAGCCATCTTGGCCATTAGTGAAGAATTATGGAAATTATAACTCCAATTTTCTGGAAAACACCTCTTAATAATTACCTCCTGCCCTATGATATTCTAAGGTGAGAGATCCTAAGAGTCTTAATGCAACCATCTCTATAATACCTTTGATTCTTCACCCCTGTTTAGGAGCAGCCCTCCTGCTGAGTTTGACAGAGCAAGACAGCAAGGTTACAAATAGATTGGATCCAGAGGTGCTATTCAGCAGGTTCTGACCAGTTCTGGAGAAGCGGTAGCGGAAATTTTGAGTAGTTCAGAGAACTGGCCATGGATAGATGGCCAGTTATGACAGTTATGACCATAGATGACTGGCCCTGCCCCCATCTATTCTTTGCCTCCCAAGTCCCAGCTGATCGGCTGGGTCTTCTTCTGTTGCCCTGCACAGGAGAATGGAGCTGAAAAGCAGGTTAGTGGGGTGGGAAGGGAAGGGAGATTTTGCAGTAACGTTCCCACAGGAGTCAGGAGGGAATGGAGATTTTACAGTATCCTTCTCCTGCCACACCCACCAAGCCACACCCAAGAACCGGTAGTAAAAAAAATTCAATCCCACCACTGATTGGATCTGCAGTATGCTTGGTGATTAACTATGGCTTATTTAAACATTCTTTCTTAAAGGCATTTCATTTGGATGGTTCACCCAACATGCTAAGTCACAAACCTGGGCTAAGATTAGCATAATATACAACCCCAGCCACAGATACAGGTAGTCCTTGACTTACAACAATTTGTTTAGTGACCAGACTGATTTAGATAAGATATTGATGGGTACTGATGAGAAAATGATTAAAAAATTATATGGTTATTTATTGGGAATTAAGTTAGAGGAAGAACAAGTTAAAGAAACTATGATTGCTTGGGGGAAGAATTTTGGATATGGGATTGATTTAGAGAAATGGCAAAAATTGTGGTCTCAAAATTATAAAATGACAATGTCAACAGCATATAAAGAAAACTTGTATAAGATGTTTTACAGGTGGCACCTTCCCCCGACAAGAATAGCAAGAATGTTCAAGAACAAATCTGGAAAATGTTGGAAATGTCATCAGATACCTGGCTCATACTATCATATGTGGTGGACTTGTGAGAATGCTAGAAAATATTGGACTAAAATCCACATGTGGTTGGAAAAAATGACAAAGAAACACATAGACTTGAAATCAGAGATTTTTTTATTGGGAATTTTACCTGATACATATAATAAAGACTTGAAATATTTGATTGTAAATGTATTAACAGTGGCTAGGATTGTATCTGCTAAAAATTGGAAGAATGAGAAAATACCATTACAGGAAGAAATTATTAAGAAAATATTGGAATGTGCTGAGATGAGTAGATTGACATTTGAAATTAGAGAGCAAGAAGATAAACAATTTTATGAAATTTGGGATCTTTTTTATCAATGGCTAGATGATAAAATACGATAATAGAACATTAATACTATATCTATAAAGGGTTTTTAGGATTGATTTGTTATGATTATATGATTTGTTATAGAATAAACTGTTTAAAGTATTGTTATCTCACAAAGCATGAATGATTAAAAGTATAGTCAAAAAAAATTTTTTTTTCTTTTTTTTAGTAATATTAGGATATGGATTGACAATATGAATTGTTATGCAATATAACTGTAACTGAGACTACAAAATGAATGCACAAAACTGATGAACCAACCGACACACTGGAAGTATATATGAGAGCAGATGTTTTTAATGTTTTGTATGTTATGTGTGTTTGTAGAAAATTAATAAAATTCTTTTCAAAAAAAAAAAAAACAATTTGTTTAGTGACCATTTGAAGTTAAACCAGCACTGAAAAAAGTGACTTATGACTGTTTACCATACTTATGACCATTGCAGCATTCCCATGGTCACGTGATCAAAATTGAGGCGTATGGCAACCAACTCATATTTATGAAAGTTGCAATGTCCCAGGGTCATGTGATCCCTTTTTGCGACCTTCTGACAAGCAAAGTCAAGGGGGAAGCCAGATTCACTTCACAACCCTGTGACTAAATCAGGGGTCAGCAACCCACAGCTCTGGAGCCGCATGTGGCTCTTTCATCACTCTGCTGGTTGTCTCCGTAATTGATGGGGCTTTCGGTTAGGACAGGTAGAGGAAAATGGATGCCATGCTAGGAGGAGACTCTATGGTAGGGGAACTGGACTTCTGATCGGCTCCAGAATTGAATGGGGGGGGTTTGTGGCTCTTTGAATGCTTAAGGCTGCCGACCCCTGGACTAAATTAACAACTGCAGTGATTGACTTCACAAATGTGGCAAGAAAAGTCGTAAAATGGGGGCAAACTTCATTTAACAGATGTCTCACTTAGTAACAGTAATGTTGGACTCAATTGTAGTCATCGGTGAAGGACTACCTGTTCTTTTGTTTGCTACTAATAGAATTCAATTGCTGGTTGAACAGCAACATTTGCTATTAATAGAATTCAACCCAAGTCAGAACCAGCCATGAAAGCTGAGAAGATGACGCTGAGCCAAACAACGAGCTTTCAGCTCAGTCAAATTCTTCTATTTTTGCAATGGAGGGTAGAGTTTTAAGTATACGTCCTTGGATTGGTGAATTAGGACATAACCCAATCAGTGTTACATTTGTTTTCCTGTGAGTTCTGCCAAAGTTCTGACCTATGTAACATGCTGAAATGTTTTTATCATTTTGTCTTAAATGTATTCCAAAAATCCCATGACTTTGAGACTTTGAAAAATAGGTAGACGCAGTTTTGATCATGCAGATAAAATAAAACAACATTTGGTGGGGTGGGGAACCAGGAAGTAGAATGCAGGAGCATAAGATAAAGATAAGAACAGGAAGCAGCATGTGAGAATGTAGAAAGAAGGAAGATGAAGATATCTCTGTGACTTACTAAAGTTATTCCATTTGGAGATGTGGTGTTTTTTTTTTTTTTAATGTGCAAAAGCATTGAAGTGCTTTACTAAAAATTACAACATAGAAACACATTAACAAATTCATACAATCAGATCTGGAAATATAACACAAAGAGGAAACGGAATGACAGTACATGTATAACACAAGACAAATACATGGAATTAATTAGAAAATATTGTAATAAATAATTCATGAATTTTAGTGCAATTCATGTATGCATAAATATAACTAATTGCCTAGATATCAGTTATTAACAAAATCTGTCAAAAATCAAGGCAGCCACAGAGTTTTTTTAAATTACTGCAACAATGAAAATATTAAATGCAATTGAAAACAAAAACAAAACACAAGATATGGTTTTTAATTGATGCTGCCAGATTGTGTTTTTTTTTTTTAAATGACCATGAGTAACTTTCATTCACAAAGTCTGTGAGAGGAAGTAGAGAAATAATGAATATGCTCATTATTTCATATTGGCTTCAAAGACCTGTGACATCTGCCATTTATGAAGAAATTGGTGGGTTGTGGTCTAGTCTTTAAAGTGTTGCAATGCCATTCTTTCTTGCAATTCTGTTTGTTCGTTTTTCTAGCCAAAACTTTTGCAGTAGTAAGCCGAAACCTTTTTACTAATAAGTGGCTCAGGAATTTGAAGAACAAAGGATTTCTTATAGGGATGAGCTTTAATAACTTTGCATAGGGCTCAGTTCTTTGTTGCTCCTGCTGCTGGTGTTATTATTCATTATATGATAGGTTGCTAGGAAGCATGGTGGCTCGCATTATGGTTTGGAGCAGGGGTGGGATTCTACCAGTTTGGACCCCTTCTGCAGAACCATTTTTTTTAATTCGGGGCGGTTTGGAGAACTGGCAAATTCCCCCCCCCGGCTAGCCCCACCCCTTCCCGCCTGCCCTTCCCTGCCCAGTCAGTTCTTATTATGCATGCATGACATCGCTGACTGCATTCTGACTGCATTTCTTTTTTTTCCCCTCCCGATGATTAGCTGTTCCAATGATCACCTGTGCAGGATCCCCCTGGCTGTCTAGTTGCTTTGCCCAGGAGGCTTCCCTGAGGCCCAGGAGGATAAAAGGGGAGCAGGGAGAGTAGGGGATACTGAGTAGCCCCCCCCAGCTCCATTTTTTTTGCCTTCCTGGGCCCCAGGGACGCTTTCTGGGAGCAAAAATGCCCCCCCCAGGAGGATTTCCTGAAGCCCAGGAGTCAAAATAAATGGGGGAGGTGGTATGCTGCCAAAAAAAAAAAAAAAAGGAAAGAAAAGAAAAAGCCACGCCCACCTAATCACATGGACACACCCACCTAGTCATGCCCACCTAGCCATGCCCACAGAACTGGTTGTCAAAAAAATTGAATCCCACCCCTGGATAGTATGTCAGATCCAAAAAGAGTTGTATTCCCAAGCCATCTGAATGGCAAATGGTTGGAGAAAATTGAGTTGAGACCAGCAACATAGAAAAAAACAGATGAAAATAAGTTTGCTAAAAATCAGGATTAGCCAGAAGTGTATAATGTCTGTTCGATAGGTAGTTGTATTGAATGATGAAACAGACTGTTGATGGTTGAAATGTCTTTGAACAGACTGTTGATTGATTGCTGTTGATAGCAGTCTGTGGGATAAAAGTATTATCAAAAGATAAAAGAGCAGTATTTGGTAAACAAATAATTGTACATTTCCAAGCAGCAATGGAAAACAAAGGAGAAATGAGGAGGCAGGAATGACATTCTTTGTCTTTTAATAGAAATGCTTTTCCAGCCCGAGCAATAGCAACTGAAGGAAGGGAAAAGGTGGGGTGGGGGAAATAATAGGCAAGTTACAGAAAAAAAAATTTGCCCTGACAGTTGTTTCAATCTGGATTTGCTTTTATTAAAAAAAATAAAGGGAAAGAATTCACAAAACTGTATGACTGAAAATACAGATTTAAATCTTGCACCAATCCAGGGACTGGCTAAGCCATTAAGGAGCTTTGTACAAGGAGGCATTTTTACTGGGAAACGCTCTTGTTAAAACCTTGACATCAAATCTTACCACCACCAGGTTCTTGGCTTATCTTGGGCTCATATTTAGATAGTGAAAAATTCAATTTTCTTTCACAGTTTTATAGAATATGCTGTGTAATAAAAAAGCCCTTTGAGGAAGGTAATTTTCCCAGTCAGGGAGGTTCTCTATCACTTGTAGATATCCTAAGGTCTAGTCTAGTCACATATCATCTTGTGGCCAAATCCACCTTCTTTACTACCATAATAGTAGTTAAAGGCTCCATCCAGTTATGCCATTATATCAATAGGATTACCCTGAAGCATTTGGGGGAGGGAGTCGTGGGGACAATATATGGATTTAGGTCTATCAGGCAACTTTAAGACTTGTGGACCTCAACTCCCAGAATTCTCCAGCCAGCACTGAGCTAAACAATCTCAAAGGAATTTCACAGCCTGGAGTGAATCTCTCCTGCAGATCATCAGATACCTGCAGGTTTAGGACCAGCGTTTAACCATGTTCCCCGCTCCCCATCTACCCCAAACCTAGCACCTATGGTAGCACAAGCCATTGCACCAAGTTATATAAAGGGTGAATTTCCAATTCCTGATCCATTTTGCATCAAATGCCCCAAGATGGGCAAGGTCCATCTCAGGGACACACAGAGAGACACAGATGCCACCTCTCAAATTTTGGCCCCTGGCTGCATTTCTCCAGATTGTCCTCAGTGACAAAATCCTCCACAATAAGCTTCCTGTCTATTGCTGGGGAAAGAGGCAGTTTGTGTAGTGCAGGGGTCTTCAAACTTGACAGCTTTAAAGACTTGTGGACTTCAACTCCCAGAATTCCTCCTCCAGTCACGTTGGCTCAGGAATTCTGGGAGTTGAAGTCCACGGGTCTTAAACTCGCCAAGTTTGAAGACGCTTGGTGTATTGGTTCAGGCATCAGGCTAAGAAACCAGAAGGTCCCAAGTTCTAGTCCCGCTTTAGGCACAAAAGCATCTGGGTGACCTTGAGGGAGTTCACGTTCTTCTCAGCCCTCGGAAGCAGCAGGCAATTCAAGCCACTTCCCAAATCTTGCCAAAAAAAATGGCAGGGACCAGTTCGGGCAGTCTCCAGAGCCAACACTGACGCGAAAACAGACATTGCCTCCCTAAACTCCACACACTCCTACTTTGATCGGTGGACTTCGAGCTGACTCTCTGGAGCCCTCTGTTCTTTCACTGCTCTGCGGGGACCTTAAAGCTCGACTTTCCCATGGGTAAGACTACAACGATAGAGTCCCGTCCTAGTTTTCCCCTTCTTAGGAACCCAACACCTTTCTATGGAACCGCCGAACTGAAGAACTTCCGCCGCTATTAAAGGCACGGGGGGGGGGGGGGGGGGGGGGGGGGGGGGGGGGGCAGGACATCTGAGGGCATCAAGCAGCGTCACCGCGCCTTCATCGAGCTTTAGGGAGCATGCGTCGGAGGCTACGCACATGCTCCTTGCTCCAGCGTCCTGGTAGCGTGTGCGCGGCTGGACCAGGAAGGGTAAAAAAAAAAAAAAAGGGGGGGGGGAAGCCGGTTGTGAATGTCTCGCGGGCGGAGTGGAGGTGGCGTGGGGGGGGGGGAGGGAGAGTTGAGCTTGGACCAGCGGTGACGCGCCTGCGCGGGGCTGCGTTCGCTCGCCGGGCCCGCTGGATGCCATTGGCTCCTCAGCTGGTGCGCAGAAGGCGCTTCGGGGAGCCGAAGTCCCATCAGCGGGGCAAAGTTGTCCGCAGCCCCCTTTCCCGAAAGCGGGGGAGGTGGGAGGGCTCCGAGCGGCGGCCGCGCCATGGCCGTGCGAGACGAGAGGGCGGGCAGCGAAAGGCTGTGCCCCAGTTTTGTGTCCAATCAGAGAATGGAATTGTGCGTTGCACCGAGCAGGGCAGCAATGCGTAAACAAGAAGCTCTGGGAAAGTCCTCCGCTTTCTCTCTCTCTCTCTCTCTCTCTCTCTTCCTCCCCCCTCCCGCTCTCCCCCTCGCGCACCGCTCCTTCCACTCCGCGGCGCGAGCCTTCTTCCTCCTCTCGGGCTCGCGACGTCCTCCTCCTCTTCCTCCCTCCCTCCTTCCTTCGCTCCGCTCCTTCTCCCCCCCCCCCCATCCCCTCCCCGGCAGGAACTCCTGTCAGCTGAACGGCAGCACCTCTTCGCTCCCCCGGCACCATCCCCAGGAGTCCGGCGGCTGCTCTCGGGGCGTTTCGGGGAGGGGAGGGGAAAATCAAAGGTAAGGGAACCTTCTTGCCCCGGCTCTTCCCGGAGGAAAGTTGAGGGAAGGGAGAGAGAGAGAGAGAGAGAGAGAGAGAGAAGGGCGCCTGGCGAAGGACGGAGGGGAAAGGGGAGCGACTCACCCCTCTCATCCCACCCCGTCAGAACAAGTTGCGGGAAGGCAGCGTCTCTCTGCTCCGGCCACTTCGCGCCTTGTTGACCCCAGAACTGCCGCTCGTCAGCCGCCTTTCCCAAGGACCGGCGGAGAGAGTTAATAACTTCTGTCTTATTTGGCCCTCTCCACACACACACACACACCCCCACCCCCTCACACCCGCCCTCCCCCCCCCCCCCCGCGCGCGCGCTTAATTCGGAGTGGCTCCCAAATAGGCTCAGCCGGGCTGACATTTCCCGAGGGGAGGGGAGGGGAGGGGGGGCGGGTAGGAGACCCGAAGAGACGCTTCGGCGAGGTTGGCTGTAAAGGGGAATCGAGGGCGACCAAGCAAACACCCCCCACACACACACACACATACACCCCGTGGGGGCCGAGGGCGGCCTGGCGTTGTGGCGTCTTCTTCTTCCATTCCGGATTTTTCTCGCCCAGCAGCCACCCGTCGGTCGGGGTTTTTTTGTGCTTGTTTTTTTTCTCTTCCCCTCCCCGCCAAAAAAAAAGAGAGCCAAGGGCGGCTGGTCTCTGAGGGGAGCATCTGCTCCTCTCTCCGTCCCGAAGGCGGCTTTCCTTGACTTTTGATTTGCTTGGGAGCCCGTGGGTTACATTATGTAAGGTGGTCAACAAGAGGAGGAGCGGCGCAAGTTGGGACTGGGGCGGAGGGAGAGAAGAGAGCCCGGATCCCTCTCTCTCTCTCTTTCTCGGGCGCGATGTTTCTGGCCCTGCTCAGCCGGAGGAGGAAACCTCTGCACACGCGCAGTCAAAAATCCCCAAAAGTGAAACTGACCAGCCGATCGTGCGTGCACCTGACTTGGCAGGTGCGGCCCGAGTCCAAAGGGAGGATTTAAGGAAAAAAAAAAAAAAAACCAGGTTCGGGGTGGAAACGTCACCGACGGACTCAGGTGTATTACCACCTGTCTCTTTTTTTGGGGGGGGAGGGGAGCACGTGGGTTTTCTCCCCCTTTCCTCTTCTCCCCCCAACCCGTCATGGGGGCAAATCGATATCGGGAGCCGGGGGGAACTCGGGCCGAATAGAATCCCGCCGGTTGTGGGGAAAAGGATTTGTGGATTAGAACCCACGTGTGTTTTGCTTGTTAATTCGGCCTCAAAAGGATGACTTGAATGGATGAATCATCAGTTCCCTGGAAGAGTGACTCACTTCTGCTCCGCGAGCACGCATGCTTTAGTTCAGAGATGAGCTTTCCCAATCTCGGATCGAAGTCGCAGAGGGTTAGCATCCTAGTGCAGAAGAGAAACAAACATTTTTATTTTTATTCTTTTTTAAGCTACTTTTTTGGTGTCCATTCCAACACATTTCATTGGGAGCCGAACTGTCCTTTTGGTTTTTTGGATTTTGTCTTGGCATGTTTAGAATACAATTGAATTGAATAGGGAAAGAAAGAATAGAATAGAACAGGGAAAGAATAGAATAGGGAAAGAAAGAATAGAATAGAATAAGAAAAGAATAGAATAAAGAAAGAATAGAATAGGGAAAGAACAGAATAGAATAGGGAAAGAATAGGATAGGGAAAGAATAGAATAGGGAAAGAATAGAATAGGGAAAGAATAGAATAGGGAAAGAAAAGAATAAGGAAAGAATAGAATATGGAAAGAATAGAATAGAATAGAATAGAATAGGAAAAGAATAGGATAGGGAAAGAATAGAATAGAATAGAATAGAATAGGGAAAGAATAGAATAGAATAGGGAAAGGAAAAAATAGAATAGGGAAAGGAAAGAATAGAATAGGGAAAGGAAAGGATAAAATAGGGAAAGAATAGAATAGAATAGGGAAAGAATAGAATAGGGAAAGAATAGAATAGAAGAATAGAATAGAAAAAGAATAGAATAAGGAAAGAATAGAATAGAATAGAATAGGGAAAGAATAGAATAGAATACATTTATTGTCATTGCATTCCATGAATACAATGAAATTTGAAAGCTACTCCAGCATACCAAACACCAAATCACAGTCACACTACAGAGTATTTAAAAATTAGAATAATAATAATAATAGAACTAAATCACAAATGCACTATTTGATTCAAGACAGTCACTTCCTTGGAAAATAAATTGTTTCTCAATCTATTCTCATTTTAAGACACCTGTAACGTGTCCCTGAATGATAACAGTTCAAAATACGAATGTCAAGGATGAGAACGGTCTGTGGAGATTTTTAGTTTTCTAGAGAGGAGTTTGGTTAAATTATGACTAAATGAGGGGTATCTTGTGTCAAGATGACATTCGGGTAGTTTGCAATTAGTAGAAGCTTTGATCTTTATTCAGGAACATCGGATGTTTTTGTGTGTGTGTGTGTGTGTGTGTGTGCCTTAGGGAAAAGGAGAGAGATATAAAATGATGAAATGTACATTTATTTCTCGAACATATTATGGCGTTCCCTTTGGTTTCCTTTACAGAAGTTACTTTGTTGTAATGAATTTTAAGACGTGACATTTGAGCTTGTTGAAGTTATATAATGTACATTTAATTTAAATACAAAGCAACAGCCACCAATGCCCCTTCATCAAGTTCTGTTGTCCTGCTCTTTTAGAAGAGATTCACAATAACAATTTTAGTATGGAGATGCCACCATAAACAATAGTAGTAGTATGGACCGCAGCAGAACGTAATGGAATAGCCAGCTTTTGTGCTTCGATATTCAGGGTTTGAAACATTCATAGTAAGATGATATGCAATCATTTAAGGTTGTATTAAAACATGTTTTCTTGATAAGCAGGACTTCAGTGTACTTCACTGTACAAACAAAATCATTTTATTCATTTATTGTTTTGTTCAGAGCCTTAATGTTGAAATCATTGGCAATAAACCAGAATGGTTTAATGGACTGAAGAAAGCTCATCAGCTGTGTTGATGGACTCATCCCAATTAAATTTAAGTTATAATTACAATCCTAAACATTGTGCTACTGGAGGAAATCAGCCTGAATTCAATTAAATTTAGCTGTATAGCCATTTTCACACGATTGATTTATAGTATTTTATATCATTATTTAATCATTGGCTGGATGCCCACTATAAAACAGCATAAATCATTGGTGTGGAAATAGTTTAAAAAAACATGCATATGTTAAGACCCACTGAGATTTCTGGGGAAAGTTAGTCACAAATAGATAAGTCAGCACTAATTTTAGTAAAGTACAAAGTTTAATTTGCTAAAGATTGCATTTTGGTATACCGTAGTTACGAAAAAATATGAGCTGCAAAACTTGGTGGGGTTTGGTTTTTTGAGTTAATATGGAGTTATGAATTTGTAATTTTGCAACTTCACTAAATATTGGTGAAGTTCAACAATTTAGGAATTTGTATTGAATATTTCAGAAAGAATTTGTTATGATATATGAGAATAACATCATAGCTTGCTTGAACCAAATAAGTCTGGATCTTGTAAATTATGTGGACAGAAGATTATTTGGGAATCTCCTGTTTCATGATGAAAGAAAGTGAAGTGTAGATGAGACAAGCCAACTTAATCAAACAAAAGTTACTTTGTCCCAAGAATATATTGCAAATACAAAATAAATTTATATTTCTGGTGTTGGTACATTTTGTTTCTAATGAAAATAGGAAAATTAACTTTTATGTTCTCTGAACTTTCTTCAGGGCACAATAAAGCACTAATCAATATGAATAAATCCTGCAGGGATCTTTCTCCTGGAACTTTTGTTGTCTGTTTCTGTCTGTTATTTTATCTCTGAAAGGGCTCTCTAATGAGGTGTCTGGCATGCCTTTGCAAAGTGTTAGCTGTGCAAAAGTGTTAGGCAGTTGTGCAAAATTGCTGCAAATTAAAATGCTTTCAGAAATAGAAGTGTTAATAGTTTATTTTTATCAATTAACAAAATGGAAAGTAAATGAAGAAAAATCCAAATCAAATCAATATTTGGTTTGGCCACCCTTTTCCTTCAAAACAGCATCAATTCTTACACTTGTACAAAGTCAGGGATTTTGTAGAATTAGAGTCAGGTGTATGATTAGCCAATTATACCAAGCAAGTGCTAATGATAATTAGTTTCATATGTAAGTTGAAACCAATCATAAACAGAAACAGCTGCCTAAGAGACTTAAAACTGATTGAGGAACACCCAAACTCTTCTATTAGGGTGAGGTTGTGGAAGACTGTTTCATATCACAGGTCACACACCGTGGCAATACTGGAACAAGACAGAAGGTAGTCAATCATACAGCATCAGCAAGGTCTCTCCCAGGCAAAGATTTCAAAGACTGGGATTTCAGTGGAAATCCCAGTCAACGGGTGTGTTGTTCAAGTTCCTTTGAAGAAGCACAAAAAAACAGGCAACATTGATGACTGTAAATGCAGGGATCAGTCAAGGAAATCTAATGATGAAAGACATATCTCTTTGACATTGGAAGATGTCCAGCAGTTCCATCAGCACAGAACTGGCAGAAGCTAGTAAGACCCAAGTATACCCGCCTACTATCTGGAAAAGTCTGCCTAAAAGTGGTTTCGTGGAAGAATTGCAACAAAAAAAGCCATACCTCTTGATGTGGAAACAAGTCTAAGGCTAAGTGATTCAATTATGTATGAAAACATAGGAACTGATGTGCAGAAAAATGACAGCAGGTGATCTGGATTTGATGGATCAAAATTTGAAATATTTGGCTATACTGGTAGCAGGAAGCAGTTTGTTCATCCAAGGTCTGGAGAGCAGTACAATAATGAGTGTCTGCAGGCAGCAGTGAAGCATGGAGATTCCTTGTAAGTTTGGGGCTGCATTTCTGCAAGTGGAGTTGGAGATTTGATCAGGATCAGTGATGTCTTCAATGCTGAGAAATACAGGCAGATACTTATCCTCATTCCATACCTTCAGGGAGGCATGTGATTGACCCGAAATATATTCTGCAGCAGGACAACGGCACCAAACATATACCAATGTTATTAAGACACACTCTTAAAGTTCCTTGAACTTTTCTCAAGCTTGGGCTCCATCATGAGACCAAAAATTCAGAAGACTGACTGGTCTGGTCCTGGTGACCAACCCAGATTGGATCCTGCAATATTATCATGAAATACCTATATTTGCCTTCATTCATCATTAAGAACTACCTTCAGTGTAAAGAATAACAAGAAGGTCCTGGAAATGATGGTTTGGCCCCCACAGACCCTGATAACATCACAAAATCTGTTCAGGATTACATGAAGAGACAGAAGGATTTGAGGCAGCCTACACCCACAGAAGATCCGTGGTTAGTTCTCCAACATGTTTGGAACAACCTTGAAGGAACCTTGCCAAGTTCTTTCAAAAACTGTTGCAAGTGTACCTGAAAGAATTGATACTGTTTTAAAGGCAAAGGGTGATCACCCCAAATATTGATTTGAATATTGAACTTCTATTTATTTACTTTCCATTTTGTTAGTTGATAAAAATAAAATATCAACACTTCTATTTCTGGAAGCATTCTTAATTTACAATATTTTTGCGCAACTTCCAAATATTTTTTCACAGTATTGTAGGTCTGCTGTGATGTAGTACAATTTTTGATAAACATTTGATGGCCGAATCACAGTTATAGGGCTGAGAACTGCAAAGTATGCATATAGGTATAGCAATATTTTGAGTGTAGATTTTTGGGCACGTTCTTTATTTTTAAATTATGATAGAATGTTTCCCACTTCAAAACAGCAAAAAACTGTGTTTCAGCAAAGATCCAGGAGCTGCAGAATGGCTAAAAAGAAGAACAAGAATAAATATCCAGCATGCAGCATTCATTAACAAAGCAAGAATAAGAAATAGTAGGCAAAATAAATTGAAGGCAAGAGATCAGAGGAAATTTAACTTGAATGCAATTTCTACTGGTACATTTTATTAAACTTTACCATGACTTTCTAATCCTATACGCTATCATAGGTTGCCTATTCTAATTAAATTTCTTACCTATCATTATGAGAGGACTTCAAAAACTCCAGCCTTGTACAAGCTGGTTAAACTGTCAGCTCTGTCTAATATATTCAGATCTTATTCAGACCCTATAAGAACTCCTGAGATACAGTAACTAATGAATTTTGTGATTTAGAAAGCATTTAGAAAGTATAAATACTGATACAGGTAAAACTTGAATAATTAAAATATCGTGCAAAAGTTCATTAATTTCAGTCATGCAACTTAAAAAGTGAAACTAATATATGAGATAGACTCATTGCATGCAAAGCAAGATAGTTCAAGCTGTGATTTGTCATAATTGAGATGATTATGGTTCATAGCTCATGAAAACCCCAAATGCACAATCTCAGAAAATGAAAATATTACATCAATAAAACAAGGATTGTACACAGAACAATATCAGACCTCTGAAAAGTATAAGCATGCATATGTACTCAGGACTTGGTTTGGCCCCTTTTGCAGCAATTACTGCCTCAATGCGGCTGGCATGGAAGCTATCAGCCTGTGGCACTGCTGAGGTGTTATGGAAGACCAGGATGCTTCAATAGCGGCCTTCAGCTCTTCTGCATTGTTCGGTCTCTTGTCTCTCATTTTTCTCTTGGCAAGATTCTCTGTGGGGTTCAGGTCAGGCGAGTTTGCTGGCCAATCAAGCACAGGAATCCCACGGTCGTTGAACCAGGTTTTGGTGCTTTTGGCAGTGTGGGTAGGTGCCAAGTCCTGCTGGAAAATGAAGTCAGCATCCCCATAAAGCTCGTCTGCATGAAGTGCTCCAAAATCTCCTGGTAAACAGCTGCGTTGACCCTGGACTTAATGAAGCACAGCGGACCAACACCAGCAGATGACATGGCTCCCGAAATCAACACAAACTGTGAGAACTTCACACTGGACTTCAAGCATTGTGCAGTGTGCGCCTTGATGCACTGACTCCAGCCTCAGTCCAGTCCTTGTGAAAGTCCCAAACACTTTTGAGTGGCCTTTTCCTGACAATCTTCTCCAGGCTGCAATCATCCCTGCTGCTTGTGCACCTTTTTCTTCCACACTTTTCCCTTCCATATAACTGTCTATTAATGTGCTTTGATACAGCACTTTTGGGAACATCCAACTTCATTGAGCTTTCCCTCCTTATGGAGGGTATCAAGGATGGCTTTCTGCACAACTGTCAGGTCTGCAGTCTTTCCCATGATTGTGCTTCCTACTGAACCAGACTGAGAGACTATTTAAAGGCTCAGGAACCCTTTGCAGGTGTTATGGCTTAATAAGCTGATTAGAGTGGGACACTTGGAGCCTTTTCATAATATTCTAATTTTCTGAGATTGTGGATTTGGGGTTTTCATGAGCTGTAAACCATAATCATCTCAATTATGACAAATCACTGCTTGACCTTTCTTGCTTTGCATGTAATGAGTCTATCTCATATATTAGTTTCACCTTTTAAGTTGCATGACTGAAATAACTGAACTTTCGCACAATATTCTAATATTTCAAGTTTCACCTCTGTGTGTGTGTGCGTGTGTGCGTGTGTGTGTGTTTGTAGATTTTCATGGGTACAGGTATATAGGTCTCGGTGTGTTCTGGTCTTTTCCCGTGTAAGATTAAGAGTACACAGGAAAAGACCCGAACACACCTAGACCTATATACCTGTACCCATGAAAATCTACAAAAACAAATGTATGTATGTATGTATGTATGTATGT